>PKML01027190.1:19209-42381 GCA_002933935.1 Eutrema yunnanense | reverse complement strand
TAATCCGTCGGAAATCCGTCGGAAATTAGACCGTCGGAAATCCCTCGGTTTATCGTCGGAATTATTACCGACGGATAACTTGTCGGAAATCCGTCGGAAATTCAGCCGTCGGAAATCCGTCGGAAATTTCCGACGGATTTCCGACGGATTTTCTTTTCCGACGAGATAGAACCGACGGCCAAAATCCGTCGGAAATCCGTCGGAAATGGCCGTTTCCGACGGGAAACCGACGGATTTTGCCGTCGGTTCTAACGTGTTTTCTTGTAGTGTATAAGTGGTAGATATGGAAAGAGAAGATATATAAAGTACAAACTCTACGGGAAAAGTGGGTATTGACGGCTAATTGATTGCCCTGTAAATTTGGAGTTACGAGAGAGATAGAAATGATTAATGCTAGTTAATGCTAATAAGAGGAACGTTTTAGGATTAATTAATAAAAAAATAGACTTCTTTTTAAAAATCTCTGCATGCAGCATGCATATGATCATGAGTTGATGAGATCTCTTCTCCGTTTTCTCATGTTCCAAAAGATTTGCCCGAAGATGTATTATAAATCAGTTTTCACACGCTGTCCTCGATCTTCACCGCCAGGCCGACAGCGGCAAGCCGAAGAACCACCAGTCGCCGGCAAACTCCAACCCTCGACCTCGATCCGTTCAAAGGTCTAAAGGCCGGCANATATCTTATTAATACATTAAATAATATTTTTCTAATTAATTCATTAAACCAACTTAGTTAAAACTAAATTTTTGTTCAAAATTCTGAATTAAAATTATAAAACGATATTTTTTATGAATAAAAAAAACTTTAAAACGATTTTAGTAATGATTATATATATATTTGACCGATATCTGTAGGATTTTAACCTATAATCTTGTGTGATATTTGTTATGATCTAGCAATCTAAGAACTTATGAACAACAAGAGAAATTGTTTTCCCGGTTCACCCGTAGGCTACGTCTGGGGGATGTTAACGCAATTCATGCGAATTCACTATCCACTATGACCAAAAACTCCCTGGTCTTGGATTACAAGCTTCGATCTCCAAGGTCTAATACAACCTTGTCTCTTTTTAGGAATCAATAGAGAGACGAAGACTTAGAACCTGATCGCAAGCTGTCGAAGCAATCGGAAACACGCCGGAAAAGACAATCTGAGCTCCACGAGACTCGCCGGAGATGAAGACTTCATTGAATCTTCCTCTCTCTCTTTCTCTCTCTAGCTCCTCTGTATTTTTCTCTCTATTTTCTGTTTCTTGTTTGTTTCGTCTGTTGTAGACGATGAACGATGCTTCGTCGTTTTATCTTTAATGAGCAAGCACATGGTTTTGGGCTTGAGGCCCAATATTATTCGCGACCCACAAGTCACAGATCCACAAACTCCACCTTGACTTTTGGTCGTGACCTAAACTCATTTTCAGACAGTCCTCCGAAAACTCCGCCTCCGACACTCTAGCGAGGCTCTGCGGCGATTTTACCGTGCCTCCGCTTCTGGTCATCAGACCGATGATCTGAACCGATCATAACGACCGTCGTCGTCTCCTCTACCTTCGACTGAACCCTCAATGTAACCTTTTCACTCTTCCAGCTCCTTTTAGCTTAGTGACTGACTGTTCATCTTTGTTGTTCCCTTTTGTCGATCTGTAGATTTCAACGACTGACCTCCTTTCCTGAACCTCTTTCAGGTACTGGAAATCTCTGCATGTGAGACGGTGACCATCCGAACTTGCCAACCCGTCAACTTCACCGCAGGGACAAAACCACTTCCAAAAAAAAAACTCCACCTTCAGGTAAATCACCTCGATTACTGATAGTGGTTTATCCTTTTTTTTTCTTTTTTGTTTGATGACTCGTGACACTTGCTTCACCGCTTCGTAGGTGACTTAGCACCTGAATCTCAAACTCATCTTATCTGAACCCAGCAGAACAGGTAACTCATCTGTTCTGAACCCCTCTGACTCTTTGAACTGATTTCCCTGTAGTCTGATTCAAAAAACTTGCTTTCTGTTGCTTTTAACATTTCCTTCAGAAGACTAACTTTGTCTTCCTTTCTGTGTATGCGAGATTATGAGCAACAGGAACACCTCGCACCACTTTGCGTCTGCTGCTTACTCAAGGACTTTGAGCAGTACACGCCCCTGCTCAAACTTGTTTCCAGGTAACCCTTTAGTTAGGAGATCTGCAGGATTCACCGATGTGTGAATCTTGTTAATTGAAACTTATCCATCTTCAACGGTTTCTTTCATAAAATTGTACCTCGTGTGTATATGCTTGGTTCTCTCATGGAAACCTCCATTTTTGATCAAGTGTATAGCACTCTGAGAATCTGAAAACACTTTAACATCATCCTGTTTAATCCCCAACTCAGTAACAAACCTTCTAAGCCATAAAGCTTCTTTGAATGCTTCTGCTAAAGCCATGTATTCTGATTCTGTGGTTGAGAGAGCAACTACATGTTGGAGACCTGATCTCCAGCTCACTGTATTTCCTCCAACTTGAAACACATAACCTGTAATTGATCTTCTACGATCTAAATCTGTAGCATAATCAGCATCTGAAAACCCAACCACTTTGAAATCTTCATTTTGAGTAAAAGTCAAGCTTAAAACTGATGCACCTTTAAGATACCTCAAAATCCACTTAACTGCTTCCCAATGCTCACGGCCTGGATTACCCATGTAGGATTTTGCAGAACTCACAGACTGAAGATGGTGTGTTACTCACAAATCAAACTTCAACAACCAAAACAAAGACTTGCGGAACAAGCAGCCCTTGCAACAACACACAGATATTCAGATAAGTTTGCAACCTTACCCTTACTCCTTTTGCTGGTACTGACTGTAACTTTCTTGATTGCGGATCTTGGTGACTGTAGTGACTGATCTTTGACGAGATTTTGTGTTCCCTTAGAAAGCGACTTATCACACAGATTATGCTCAACCTTGAGCTCCGATACCACTTGTAGGATTTTAACCTATAATCCTGTGTGATATTTGTTATGATCTAGCAATCTAAGAACTTATGAACAACAAGAGAAATTATTTTCCCGGTTCACCCGTAGGCTACGTCCGGGGGATGTTAACGCAATACCTGCGAATTCACTATCCACTATGACCAAAAACTTCCTCTCTCTCTCTCTAGCTCCTCTGTATTTTTCTCTCTCTTTTTTGTTTCTTGTTTGTTTCGTCGGTTGTAGACGATGTACGATGCTTCGTCGTTTTATCTTTAATGAGCAAGCACATGGTTTGGGCTTGAGGCCCAATATTATTCGCGACCCACAAGTCACAGATCCACAATATCCAATCGTAGTTAATTTGCTCCTCTGAGAGCATGCATATTATATACATTTCCAAAAAAAGTATTTGCATTAATAGGGAGAACAATTTCAAATTTGCAAAATTTTACAATTAAAATCTTCAGTAATATCTGTAATCGAGTTCATAAATTTTAATATTTTTCCGAGTATTTAGGCTTCGAATGGTGACAGCGGTTTGAGCGGTGCGGAACAAGCGGTTTAGGAGGTGCGGTGCGGTTTTAGTGTGGTGCGGTTGGAAGAAACGCATCATGCGGAACAAGTGCGGTTACTGCAGAACAAGCGGTGCGGGACAATATATGAATGGTGAAAAAAACAATATGCGGTGCGATTCAAATGTGTGAATGGTGAAAATGAAAAAAGCGGTGCGAGATATATATTTTTAAAAAATAATTTATAAATAAAATAGATTAATGATATTAATATAATTATAAATTAAAATTATTAATTTGTTAATGATCAAGTCTTTTTCATAAATTAATTACGAACCATAACTAAATAATTATTAAAATTTAATAAATTTGTTTGACATTTTACAATAATATATTTATTGCTAAAAAAAAATACATCCACAAAAACCAAGTAAAATCATATAATATTATCGAGTACGTTGATTTTCCCATGTTCTTTTAGGTGTCTACATTTTTTACTTATATGGGTTCAAACACTAGTCCAACCTCACGTTGTTAATGACAATTTTTTATTTTTTTCAAATAGAATTTTGTTATTTGATAAAGTTAACATATATGATTTATTTCAAAATTTTCTGAGCTTTAAAACATATATATATATATGTAAAATTATAAAACTAAAAAACTATTAGCGTGTGTCTTAAAGCTAATAACATCAGTTAGACAAAGACAATAATAATTCTCAAAGCTATAATCCAAATATTTTTATTTTTTTTGAATTAAAATTACTATAAAAAATAAAATATTATATGATACATAAAAACAAAAGTAAACTGAAAACCACCCCTACCCGTTGACAGAAAAAAAAAAAAAAAAAAAACCACACCTAAGCGCACCTAACCGCACATATTTTGATTCTTTTGCAACATCACGTGCGTTTCATGTTTTCTTTCTGTTTCTGAAACGCACCCAGCTGTTTTTCAGAACCGCAACCACACCTAACCGCACATGCATTTGAACGGCGAATGGTGACATATTTTATAAAACACACGGCGTTTAGAAGAAACGCACCAAACATTAAGGCCTATCACATTCGTGATGAAGTAGCTAGTTCATGTAGTTACGCCTTTTTTCTAAGAGAATTAGTTTATATGAAAAAAATAAACATACTCCTGAGCGTTTTCATGATACAAGATGTAACGCATGGTGCCAATTTAATTGTTAACTAACAATAATCTTATTTGCGGTTAAGAGTAACGGTTAAGATTAATAGATAGTACTACATTTCCAACAAAAAGAAAACGGTTAAGATTAATTTGAGATAATGGCTGCGAGTAGTTACTTCTTTTCAGGTGATTCTTGTAGTTTAATACTTAAAAATGAGAAATTAATTTTGTTGTAGTTGTTTTTTTTTAAGGCAATTTTGTTGTTGTTGTAACTTGTAAGTTATTTGATAAAGTTACATTTAGATCAATTATCTATGGTGATGGCGTTAAAAAAAAAAAAAAAAAAAAAAAAAAACAGTTTTCCAAAACTCAAAAAGTCGAAGTCGCCTTCATGATTTCGGAAATAGGAAGAATGCGAGATTTCTATAGCATTATTTACAGGAGATGAATGATATAAACAAAGAAATTTAAAGAACATTGGGCACATCAAAAGACGAAAAATCATCCATTACCTTCCGACCAAACAATAAAAGACTCCAGATTTGAAACTGAAGATCCAATGGATTTCTTCAAAATATTGATAATAGAAAACAGAGCCCATGTTTTGTATTTTTCTCTTCTCATACTTTTTTACTAAAGACGAATGTTTAATGAAGTCACACAGACACAACAGAGCCAATGAGCTCACAAAGATCCAACACAAGAGGGACCCTTTATACTTATAAAAGGATGGAGGAGCTATGTCAGACTAAAAAACATTATAAGCAGGATTCTGCAACAAAGGCTGAAAATGGTTTCAAACAAACAAGATGGTAGCTACTTCGGTAAAATAACTAAAAAGTCATTTCCCCAAAGGTGGAAGGAAAGCTTGTCTTGTCTGTTATTGTCATAAGCCATTTTTTTTGCTTTAAATTAAAAAACCTTTCAACACACAAACTTTACACATTCTGTTATAGAAGACATGTAAGCAAATGTGGTTTCTCCGGAACCCTCCCATCATTCCTCACCATCTTCCTCTTCTTCGTCATCATCTTCATCAGAATCACCTTCTTTCCCCTACAGTTTTGGTTTGGAAAAACTTATCAGGTAAAACTTACAATGTAAGAATAGTTACAGACATTACCAATATAACAATGTTCTGTCTCAGGATATGTCTATCTAAACTTTCATCTCATCATATTATAAATGCAGTAGATTTTCAGCATAAAACTCAACCAGCAAAGGAAATTAGATGACTTATTTTTTACCTCCTCATCTCCATCATCATCTCCATCAAAATCCTCTTCATCAGCCTCCTACAAAGTTGCATATAAAATATTTACCAAAGTCTTCATGTAACTTATATGCTCTAAACAAAGTTAAGAATGGAAAATGAAAAGGTGAATAGCTTACATTGTTGAAGTAGGTGAGAGGGTTGGGCCATAAATCTTCCTTAATAATATCCGCAACCTGCTACAAGACGAATTTCTGAGTTCAAATTGGGCCAGACATGATGTTACTGTTGCAAACAAGTCATAGTAATATAGGATCATTACCTCGTCGTGAATCTCTTCCTCCACGTCCTCCTTGTGTTGAGCATCACTAAACCAGGTAAAGAAACTGAAAAAATACAGTCAAGATGGAGTCAACTGACATGTAATTGCTAATTAGATAGATTTGAGCCATGGTACCAATATTTTTTAATCTATGATGTGTGCAGAATTACTTAATGAGTAGATGAATTATACCTCTCTTCAGGTAATGCCCGTTTGTTTCCTTTCTTCTCGTGATTCACTCCATTTGGCAAGCCCTTCATAATTGAGAAACATAGTCAAGAATAATCTCAAAAAGTGACAATTCAAGAAATAAACTTACGATGTGCGATATATATATATATAACTACCTTGCCCTCTTTCCATTTGATAGGTGTGGCTGTGATTTTCGTTGTCCCTTCTTCGAGGAAGGTAAAAGTCTTCGTTAGTTTTCCATCCTCAAAATAGGGGTTGGGACTGAAGTGCTATAGTTCACAATTCAACAACAATCAGTAAACTAAAAACTTATGCTTGACTTTCTTAAATCAGTCAGAGATATGAAAATGATAAAAACGGTATAATAACAAAGAGCTGGATTAAAGAAACTTACAAAAGTGATCGAGTATCCAGATTTCACATCTTTGGCATCCTCAACATCCAGAGAGCTAAGATGTTTGAAAATCTGTCAAAACAGGAAATAGAATCAAAAGGTGACTATGATGTAAAAGAAGGGCAAGAATGAAAATGTGAACCAATCACAAACGAAATCTCAACGAAAACACAAACCTTTTGGTCTTCTTCTGTCAAAAGTTCACCTAGAGCAGGGTGACTCAAGAACTGAAAAGAAAGCAGATTTCCAATTCAAATTAATGAAATATTGTTTCAAACTCTTTATCGAACAGAGAATATTACTTACAGCAGTTAGCCAAAAGTCAGGTATCGATTTGATGATTTCGTTACGCTTGTCATAAACAGGTTTCCTTATCACGTTATACTTCTGCTCCACTTCCAAGACTTCGTCGCTAGCCTTTTCGTTTATCTAGCAACAACATCCAAAAGGAGAACAAAACGAGATCATTGAGATGGATTCATCAAAGTGTATAGTGTTTTATATTACTGGTGCGGGTGTAAAATTAATATCTAAAACAGTTTTCTTGACCTCTCTACAGAAATTGGAGGAGCTCAATTTTCAAGAGCTAATTGATATGAAAACGACCAGGTTTCATTCGAAAGACACAACAACATAAATGAAAGATACTGACTTTTCTCATAAAACTCAATCGAGATCCAACACAGACAATTCTCATTACCAAAGCGATAAATGAACATCGACAAAAGGAAATTCAGGAGATTTCGAGCAAATAAACTTTTATTAAAAAAAGTTTTCTAGTATTTATTTACCTTCTCGAGGTCGTCTTGGATCTCCTGAAGCTTTTCAATTGAGAGGACAAGCTCTCCATCGATTTGCTCGACGTTTTCCTCTTCGATTTTCTCTTCAAATTTCGCCTTCTTGCTCTTGTCAGCGACCATTTTCACTTCACTCGCAACCCTTTTGAGGAAAACCTAATTGCAAATCGCAGAGGATTCGACTCCTCTCCTCTTCTCTGCCTTTCGTTCCGGCCGAAGAGCAACCGCTAAAACCCTAAAGCTCTCGATGTATATGATGCTGAAGCGTGAAGTTGGGCAGAGTGATTTAGGGTTTTGGGGGGTTTTTGTTGACCAATAAGAGAACGCCAGGTTAGGCAAAAAGGGTATTTTTGTCAACTCAGATAAAAGCCTTGGCAATTTTGAGTTTTTTTTGTTGTTTTGTTGACAAAGGGTAGTTTAGAGATTTACAGTGTCCTGTTATTATGTTTCTTAATTCTTTTATTTAGGTATATTAATTGATTTAGTGATTAAAATCTAACTCACCCATACAGAGATATTAATGGTGATTAGCTGAGTTACGAAATAATATCCAGCTATTATGATGTCATGTTGTTTAAGTTTTTTTATGATTAAAGAAATAATCATGTGTTGATAAACAAACAAAAAATGTGACAAAAAGGTTAGGTGATAAATCAAACATTAATATTACGATGATTTCTTAATAAATAACTAATCTAATCTACCCACCCTACAGATGTATGTATGTTATGTATTGTAATAATATATAATAAGCTCTGTAAGGATTAAATTAATTTTCTTCATCACAAAAACATTACCAATCATTATAATCTGCATTTGCAAAATATCCATGGGCTCAAAGTGGGCTTTCTAGGGAACTTTACGGGCTAGTGAGATAATGTACTTCTCTTAGGATAAACATGGGCCACTAGACCCGTCTATAAACCTTTGTGACTATTTTTTTTTTCTTTTTCTTTTCCTTTTCTTTTGACATCCCTTTGTGGACTCAAATAAAAAGTTAATAATGTATGTATATTTTGTAAAGGAACTGATAACTCTAACTAGGGTTCGGCGTTTTAACCGTATCCGAATTCGATTCGAAAAATCCGATTTCGAATCTGATCCGAACTAGAAAAATACCCGAACAGGTCTTAGTGTATAAGTACTTCGGGTTTCAGGTAATACCTGAACCGAACCGAAACCCGAATTACAAACCTAAAGCTAATTTAGGCAATTAACCCCTTTTGTTATACCTGAACAAATCATATGTAGTAAAGTCTAGGGCTGGGCGTTTTAACCATACCCGAACCTGAGTCCGACCCAAAAAACATGATCCCGATACGAACTAGAAAAATACCCGAACGGAAAATTTGTGGATCATAGTTTCATAGTTTTAATCATGTAAAAATATCCGAGCATACCCGATCTTACCCGAACTTACCCAAACTTATCTTAAACCATAGTTATTTCGTTTATAATTAAACCCGAACCAAACTCGATTTGTACCGAACCTAACCCGATCCAATGGTTTAAAATATCCGAACGGGTCCTATAAGCATAAACGCAAAAATCCAAAAACCTTAAATACCCAACCCGAACCCGAACGGATATCCAAACGCCATGCCTAACTCTAACTACTCCATTTTTATATGTTTATTTAAAAGGATCACATTTATGAGAAAAAGTATACATTATTCATATTCAACGGTCGATTTATTGGAGTTGTTTGGCTCTAGTTGGATATTTATGTGTATATATATCAGAAAAACATAATAATAGGTATACTTCTTTGTCTTATTAAATATTGAATGGAATTTGGGTAAGGTGGTCACAAAGTAATTAATATTGTTGAAAACATTCTTCATAGCTGGTGGTACCACAATACTTATTTTAATATATAGAAAAGAAGAATATGTGTAAGACATATTTTTGAGCTTCCACGAATATATAAACAAATATGGTAGTACATTAATTTCATTAGAGTCTGTCGAGCCGTTAAATTATAACTTTAAATCTCGATTAGCAGAGTAACATACGTATAAATAAACAGTGTAACCTGGCGATAAAACAAAACCTGTAACATTTTTTTTTATAACAAATCTACTTTAGATTCTGTTTATATTTTCCTTTTTTAAAATAAAAATAAGTTATAGGTATATGTATTGTTGTTTTGTGTTTTTGGCTAACCGAATAATCAACTACAATGAATTATTTTATCACTTAAGCTCGAGTCATCGTCATACATCATCATCACCATCACCATCACCATCACCATCACCATCACCATCACCACCACCATGGGACTCTACTCGAATTCGCATAGAGAAAAAAGCGTTTTGCAATGCCAACCAGGCTATATCCATTGAGCTACAAAATAGTTATCGAATTATTTTATCAAGTTTTGTGCTGTAAAAAAAACATTATGGTAATGAATAGTATATCACCCGTTCACGTTTGAACTTGTTCATGTTTTAAAAACGTGAAAACATGAGTTTTTTTATGTTTTACCATTCATTATATTCATCAAATTTTTACGATTTCATATTTTTGAAAAATAGAAATATATAACTATCATATTAGATATATAACTAAAAAAATAGAACATGATTAATTTATTAAAATTAGCTTTTCAATGTTTTATAATTATTATATAGAAATTTGATTCAATTCAATTTTTTTGCTAATAATTATTCAGTTATTTTGTTATTTTTCTATTCATTTGACATATTCGTTAAATTCTATGTAAAGTTATCTAATATATAAAGAGTGAATGAGATCTCTCCAGCGGCGATACCTCATCATTTTAGAGCGAATGAACATTTAAAATATGTTCATCTATTAAAATCCATTTAATTCGAATTTAAAATTTTTAAGAATTATTAAAGCATAAAAATAAAATACATAAAATTTAAATTTAATTTACAAGCATCATAAATGTAACAATATTAAATAATACGGTATTTTAGGTATATCTTCTCATTTTTTATGTAATTTAATCGTTATTTTAAACTAACAAAGATAATTCATTCTCAATGCAAATAAAGAATTACCAAAAATGAAAACAATAGGCTAAGAAAGTTTCAAACAACTAAAGAATAAAAACTAAAGCTAGACAACCATAAGACACAAATGAAGATTAAATATTCAATGAACAATCTAGAAAATAACAAATTATCGAGAAAATAACAAATTATCAAAAACATAGATAAAAGTTGACAAAAACATTGAATAGGAAGACAAAAAAAATGTAATCAATTAAAGATATGTGAAAACAAAAACTAAAATAGTAGATTATGAAAATTAACAACTATTGCAACATTGATAGAGAGAAGTGTGAATGATGAATAAATATTATGAAAAGATTACGAGAGTCTATAAACATGTTAGTTACAAACATATAAATATTAAATAATACGATATTTTATATGTATCTTTTCATTTTTTGTGTAGTTTAATCGTTATTTTAAACTAACGAATATAATTCATTTTCAATGTAAATGAAGAATAAGAAAAAGCAAGTTCTGAGACCAAAAATAAAAACAATATGTTAAGAAAATTTCAAATAATTAAAGAACAAAAACTAAACCTAAAACAATCATAAGACACAAATGAACATTCAATATTCAATGAACAATCCAAATAATAACAAATTATCAAAAACATAAGAGAAAATAATAAAAACATAGAAAAGACGAAAACAATGGAATCAATTAAAGATGTGTGAAAAAAAAAACTCAAAATTATAAATTACAAAAATTAATAATTATTGCAACATTAGGATTTGGGTGATAGAGAGAAGTGTGTAGAACAAGTAAAATATTCGGAAGAGATTACTTGAGTAATCATAAAAAAAAGGAGACGAAAACGAAAATTAAAAATGGAATTGAAAATCTATAAACATGCTATTTAAAACATAGAATAAAATAAGACCGCACGTAGCGCGGATTCTCTTTTAGTTAAGATAAAGCACGGTAGAATTACATTTTCTGGTAGAAATACATTTTCTATAAAGGATAATTATTGTTATATAAATCAACAAAAAAATAACATATGGAAAGAAAGTCTTCAAATAAGAGATATATATATATATATATATATATATATTCAATAAAATATAGTGCTGTCTAAGGCGGTCCAATTAATTAGATGTTTTTACATCCGTTGCCAATACTCTCTATCTATTCATTTATTTTAACAAATTAGCTCGTCTCGAGTTATTGAATTGGTCCCAATGTGAGAACATTCCCTTCACATTTACTACTAACCAACCCTAAGTTTGCGATTGGCTACAAATATATATCCGATGTTAATGCCAATTTTGTATAGTCGTATACAAACTAATTAATATTTCGTTGTCTCGACGTCAAGTTTTTTCTTTTTGGAGATAAATTCTGACGTCAAATTATCATCGTTTCTTATTATCCACATGCATAATTTGTAGGGTACCAGGGCGTGCTCATGTTATTAATTTGAAAACATTCGTCTAGGGCCCAATTTTTTAAATTATTCTAAGAAGTTTAATTTTTTTACCAAAAAAAAATATATTATAGTATAATTTGAAGATCATATTTATATTGTTTAAAAGAGAGCTTTTCTCGAATTTCAACAAAATTTCTAAGATTTTTTCATATATAAAAAGTATTAAAGATGAAAATGATATACCAAAAAAATTTAGGATAAGATGATAAATAAATATTCTACCTAAGTTTGTAATTTAAAAAAAAAAAAAAATTCTTTCAACAAATTGCTTGGGGCCTCTATTAGTATAAGCAGGCTCTGTAGGGTACTCACGAGAGGAAATTTATTTATATATATATAAATATATATAACAAATTCCTTCCAATTACTGTGTAACGTACATGGATGTGATATAAACATGTGGTGTAGAAATGATCATCCTTATACAAATATATAGAAACATAGTTACAACTTAATTTATATTCCAACTAATATAGTAAAACTAATAACCAACATATGTCGTGCGATGGTTGAAGACTAAGAAAATTAAAGTTAACATATAAGAGCATTAAGTTAACAAAAAAAAAACATATACTATATAAGAGCATTTGGTTGGTTTGCATCATTTTTGGTTTTCGGGATCAAAATTTAAAATGAGTGTGATTGGTCAAACAATTCTACAAGTTTTTTAGAATTTTTAAAGTCAATCATGGTTTATAAATTGTAGGCGAGCTCTACTAAAACTCACAAATTGTAGGGTTCTATAATATAAACCACGAAATCAAATTTATAAAAATCATTAACATACACACCAAAAAATATTACAAAAAACAATTGAAAACTAATTTAGAAAAGAACACACACGAACATAGTTTCTTAAAGAAAGCTCAAGTCTTGAATCCTAATCTCAGTTTTAAACTTCTTCTGATGAGGCATTTCCTGATGATCAGCCTTGGCTGCTTCTTTAACATTCCTAGTACTATCAACAACCGAGACAGCTTTGTGACTCTTACAACCCGACAAAAACCCACCCGACCTGACTTTCTCAGCAACTGCCGGTTTGGTTTTAACCACCGAACCTTTTCTCGTGACCCTCTTCATCATATCGAAATCCGAAATCACTGATTGATCTGCAATACTTCCCGTTACCACACTCCATCCAATGCTAGCCTCACTCGGCTCGTAGACACTGCTCGTTATGTTCTCAATCTCGAACAAATCAGAACTCGCTTCACTTGCTGTCTCCTCCTCTTGCGTCTTGCTGCTCATTGAAGAGTTATTACCATTGTTTTGATTGTTGTTCTTGGTAGAGAGTTGATTTGGTATCGCGTCCCATGTAAGCATAGACAGCTTTCTCTCAAGGTTCATGGCGATATCAGACCGTTGGATAGGTATTGGAATCATCTCTGGCTTGGGATAACCCGGTTTCTTGGCTTCAAAACGGAGTCTTGGTTTGTCGATGTGCTTTCTTGCGTCGTAAGCAACGAAATCCCGATCGGAATTTCTACCATTACCGGAGGTTTTCCTGTCGGTATTGACGGTTTTAACCCCTGAGCAGGGACCGTTGCATCTAAAGCCACCAAAAGAGACGCTTGTCTCGTTTGTTTTCCGTTGCTTATTTTCATTGTTGTTGTTAATCCTCATGAGAAAGGTTTGACTGTTGTAACTTGACTCGGATCTTACACTTGGAGTTCCATGTCGGCTTGTTCTTGATCTAGATGACGTCGTTTTCGTCAATTGAGGTTCAGGATGAGGATGAGGATGAGGATGAGGATGAGGATGTTCCTCTCTGTTTTCCTTTTCGTGTTGCTTAGTGATATCCACCGTGGAGTCAACATGATCTAGCTTCATGCTGAAGTACTTTTCTGCGCCGAAAACTCCGATCTCGGAGTCAACATCAGCAACAGAAGCTTTGATCGTGGGTTTGTCTGAGATTTTTGAAGAAGGGTGCTCTTGGATCGAGGAGAGGACAAGTAGTTGTGGTTTATAAGTTGAGATTTGGCGAAAATGAGCATTCTTCTTTTCAGCATCCATCTCTATTTTGTGTGTGTATATATGTTGTTTAGTGACAACTTTATGAAGTGGTAAAATACAAAAGATCAAACAAAAGGATTCAAAGGGAAATGACAAGAAGAAGAAAGCTATAGAAATGATCGGAGATTTTCCGAGCGAAAAAGCTTTGAATTGTTGATGTGTTTGAGGAGGTATTTTTTTCACTATTATATAGAGAAAACAAAATCTTAGTGGAGGAAATGGTGCCAAGTCATAGTTTGTAGTTACAGAGTTTGCAAACCCCTCATTTTTATAAATATTAATTAAGGTTTTTGTTTTTTCAAAAAATGTCATCGAGAAGTACTTTTTTCCATAAACTGGGAAGTATGCTTCTACAGAAAAAAAAAAAAATCACTTTTACACGTTGAATTAGAATTGCTGATATGATCATGCATAATGTGATAACATAACAGAAAATAGTGTTAGCTTTCGCAAACAACAGACTATTTTAAATGATTGACCAACATTTTTAACACATTTGCAAAAAATCATGAAGATTAAAGACGTGTTTATTTTTTTCTATCTCACTCATCTCATGTTTGAACAACACAAAAACAGATAAATTAGCATTGAGCGTTCGTCTCTATCATTTTTGTATTTATATGTAATTTTGGTATCCTTAATTTGAATTTCTAAACCATTTTATGTATTTAAATTGTTGATAAAAAATTGAGAAATACGTTGGAACGTTAGATTTTGAAAATAAAAAGCAATTAAACATATTTTTGATAGGGTTTTTAATATGATTTAAAGAGTATCGTCGTTTGATAAAAGTAGGAGTTGTTTACATTTAATTTTATATAAATATTTTTGGATCCCTTCATCAGTCATATAAGCTATAAAATAATAGTATATCGATTGTTTAACAATTTATAATACTAATTACAATAATTTGCTTTTTCTTCCTATTACACGTAATGGGACAGTCAATGGAATACATATTCTTCCCAAATGATTTAGATAAAAGCCAGATTAGCATTAGTGAGTTAGCTAGACCTTTCAACTTTGTATAGTTTCTTCTACGAGGAATGATTTATCACAATCATCAAATAGTTATTTTCTTCACATCCAAATTATATATTTTGTGGATTTTATCCATGAAAAATAAGATGTGGACAATGTTATGACAACTGGTATGTGGAAGTGGAACAAAGAGAAGAGAATCGGACCAAAGGAATAGATTGGTATTTATTGTTATGCCTATTGTTCAGTAATAAATAGGTTGAAAGATTGGTATTAAATGGATTTTCAATTCTAACAAATATGTATCACACATTCAAGTATAAATTGCCTAGACGTCTGCTGGAAAGTTTGGCAGTGGCAACATCAAAGATCTTTTCAGTATCATATTATTGTCCTTTTGGATTAATAACAAAGGTGAATTACATAAATATTATGTTTGGAACACTTATTTAGGTAACTACCATACAAAAACAGACAATTGAATAAATAATATTAGTCAAATGTCAAAAATAAGGGAAAATGTCGAAAAAAACCCTTATTTTCTTATTCTGAACATTGCTTTATTTATGACACGAAAATGACATCTCATTTATAAAAAAATTGCAGACAGTACCTCTTACTTTTGTTCAGTAACATCAATAACTTTAACGATGAATTCTGAAACTTTTAAATTTCAGACTAGAAAGGTAAGAAAGTATAACATGACTACGCATAGAAAGTAATCATGTACTCTAAACAAACCGAGTTTGGAACTATGAGAATAAGATAGTCCGTTACGCAAAGACAACTATGTATACATGATAAACAAATATAATAACATGGTAGTCAAATAACTAGTGTATCGAAAGTAAACAACTACTATAATCAAACTGATATTGAAACTTAAATAGAGAAATAATATATTCTAAACAAAAATATAAAACTATTATGAGTTATAGATTGTTTTATTCTCCAGAAAATAACAAACTATTTATAAGCATCAAATCATGTGATTTCAAGTCAAAATTGTAGGTTTGATGTAGATGATAAGGCGTACAGCATCTAGCTTTGAAAGTATTATAAGGCAAGAAAATATTGCGTAAGATGAATCACGTGCGGAGTTCTGGTTTGTTTCGTCTGTACAACAATGTCGTGGATTTGTTCGGATTGGAAAAACGCAGGGCAAGATGTTTAAACTCTATATGTTTTATCGTTAAACTAAACATTAAAAAGTCAAGATGGCCGAGTTGGTCTAAGGCGCCAGTTTCAGGTACTGGTCCGAAAGGGCATGGGTTCAAATCCCATTCTTGACACTACGATTTTTTTTGGCCTTTATACATTTTCGTAAAATGAAATAATAATGAAACGAAACGGTGGATATCATATGGGTCTTAAGGCCTGTTTGATCTATTGGGCTTTTCAGTACTTCATCCAATTAATACGGGTGTTTTTGTCTGTTTCAAAATATTCCATAAAAATGACGTGTCGTGTTGTGAATGGTTGTGTTTGCGTAGCTCGGTTTATGGAATCCACCACTTTCTCTGATTCGGTGAATTTCATTTTTCATCCTTTTCTAACCCTAATTGTTGCAGCTGATATGAAAAAGTGTTTCCGTTGCGGCCAAGTAAAGAATATTTTTAAATTTTTTTTTTTTTTTTTGCAGTTCCGTGTCTAATGAAAGTGCGCAAGTTAGACATCTTTCAAAACATAAAGGGCCTGTGAGTTGTTATCTCTTTTTTAAAAAAAATTATGTTGACAAATGACAAGCTTTTCTTCTTCTTTTTTTTTTTGCTTTTTGATGCTTACATTATCTTGTATGTTAGGTTCGTGCTCTTGAATTTAATGTTATCTCCCCAAACCAACTTGCCTCCGGGTCTGATGATGATGATGGTACAGTTTGCATTTGGGATTTAGCAAATCCTTCAGAGCCTTCTCATTTCCTAAATGTATGTGATCTTGATTTATGTTACCATTGGAATTAATCGCATGCTTTCTAATAAACGTACCCATTTTTTTGAATCTTTACAATTCTATGTATTGTTTCAGGGTACTGGTTCTTTTATGCAAGGTGAAATATCCTCTGTTTCATGGAATAGAGAGTTTCAACATGTTTTAGCATCTACCTCATACGATGGGACTACTGGTGAGAATTAGGGTTCTCTTAATTTCTCCTTTAATTCCTTCTGTAATCTGATTGACATATAGTTTACATAGGTCGACTACAATTCGACTTCTGCTGATTCTTAGTCGTTATTGTGTCTTCTTAGTGATATGGGACGTGAATAACGACAAGGTTATAACAAGGTAAGTGTTCAGATCCTTTTTTCCATGGTTTATTTGAAATGTGATCTCATATACATCCTTACTGATATCTTATCATGACCTGATATATTTATCAATATCAACACTTTCAAAAATTCCGAATCAAACTACAGATTCAAAGGTCCCATTAGGTGCTCAGTTTTGCAATGGGACCCTGATAATTGTAATCAGATAATGGTTGCATCAGATGAAGACAGTTCACCTACTGTGAAGGTAATCAGTCATTTAACGTTTTTGCGCAAGTTATAATCAATTTTGGCTCTTTTTGTTCGTCTCTAAATATATTTTTGCTATATCAGCTTTTGGACATAAGGTATCCACAATCACCTGTTCGCACATTTGTTGGCCACCAAAGAGGTATATTTTCATCTCATTTTTACTATAAATTACATTTGTTCTGGTTTTTGGCTAAATCTTTGTGTTCTGTTTTTGTGTTCCTGTTGTTATCATTACTGTTAGTGTCATATAGCATTGGTGAAACATAAACTTGTTATATAACAGGTGTGAATAGCAATGGAAAGTGACAGCTTGTATCTACTTACATGTGCTAGAGACAACCGAACTATATGCTGGAACACAAAGACAGCAGAGGTAAAAAAAGACAATAAATTTTTGATATAGCTTTATTAGCTTTCATATACACTAACAATTAGCTAAGTAGTACTTTATGTAAATTAATGGAGTTTTCGTTCACTTATTGTCAGATTGTTGCTGAGTTACCTAGGGGTAACAATTGGAATTTGGATGTTCATTGGTACCCAAAGATACCTGGAGTTATATCAGCATGTTCAGTTGATGGGAAAATTGGCATCTATAACCTTGAGGTATCTCTTGGCATATTGTTTGAAATTAGTGTGCTATGTGCCCAAAATGGCATTAGGTATCATATGGTATCCATATAGCAGCTCTGGTAGTGAGGAGAACAATCAAGATTCTGGTAATTTACTTCATCACTTTTGCTGAGAAAAATTATGCTTGTTTGGTGAAAAAGGTGATATTATATGGAAAATCACAGGATTTTAGCTAGAGCTATAGCGTAGATTCATTGGAGGTAACTATAATAACTCATCACGGTTTGTTTGGTTATGTACTTATTAGTTCTTTGATTCGGTGAGATATAGTAAAGCAAATCAGTCTATTCTCATCATTCACAGTCTTTTTTAGTTCTCTCCTTTTTTGGGGCCGGGGTCTTTGAATCCTCGGGCATTTGCTTAGAAAGCTTCAGAGCCAAGCAATGTTGAAAAAGCCTGAGTTCAAGAGACTGGTATTATATTAAAGGTCGTGGGTTCAAATACAGTTCTTAACATATTGTTTTGCTTTTCTTATATTTTCCTTTTACTCCCCATTCTTAGCAAACTAAAGTAAAAAAAAATGAATAGAGCGGCCGATTGTGTGACATATGGGGCCCCGTCGTTGCCCACTTTTAGTTACCACAAGACTTATAAGCTCACTAAAATGGTAAAAGAAATGTCTAGAGATTCACAAATCACAATATGTCTTCTCCAAAAAACTACAGTGGTCTTTTCCAACAAATTGGAGTGGCCACTTAGATAAGAGCAGAAGCAGCCAATATGTTTTTTTGGTGGTATTGGTAACAAACATTGCTTTATGTTGTTATTTGTAATGGCTTCAAACTTTGTTATAATATATAGAGCGAATTGAAGTACATGAACCTAAATGATTTGATAACATGATTTGAAATGTGGGCCGCTGTGTTATAAATTAAATTACTTTACCATAAACATCAAAAAAATCTTGATTCACACACATATTAAATTATTAATACACATTGAGCCCTTAATAACCGCAAACGTTGATAATTTCTTCTTTTTTTACCAATATTAATCTTATTTTTGATTCAAAATTTGTAAATGACCTCCACAGAGTTTGACACTGGCCATTGGCCATGACAATAAAAATTGATTTCAATGCATAAATAAAATTTTAGTTGAAAATGACATTATTTTAATATCTGTAGAATATTTATCCGAATCTTTTGTATGTTAAGTGGTGGGTCAAATATTCAATAGAAAGAGACAAAGGGAAGAACATATATTATTGGTACTTGTATAGTTGTATGCATTAAATTTCATTTTTTTATTTTTACGTGATAATTAAAGGCTAAGATCCAATTTTTATTTTATAATAAAATAATCTTATTAACTACGTACTCGTTTAAAACAAAACTCTCCTGTCTAGCTAAAGATCTATACAAGAAAAAGACCAAAGGAAACTTGCTTATGAATGAGAGTTTCCATTTATAAAATCTGTAAATCTCATCTTCTGTTGCTGGCATTGACCATATGCTTCATACATTTTTTTTTTATGTTTTTCGGCTTCCGGAAGTAATCTCAAGTCCAAACGGGCCCAGACTAATTTTCCGGGCGGGAGTAATACAACCCACTTATAATGCTCCACTTGACCAAGTGATTGTCCTGATAATTTCGCTCCCGCGAGAAATCAATTACTGGCTTAAACCAGCAAAACCAACAATCACCGCAGAAAGAGAACCACCCGACCACCAAACTTGGTTATCATATATGCTTCATACATGTGCTATAAAATATAGTAATACATAAAAAAATGAGCATTGGAAGAGATCGCAAGTGCACCTAATTAAGGATTCATCTCTTTCAACGCAAGTGCAATTATATAATATATATCTAATTATATATAAGGATTCATTTCCTTCAGATAAGAAATTTATTTGATTATGTATCCGCTAAACATTAGCATACAAAATATAGACTATAATATCCAAATGTGATTAGCTCAATCAAGATTTGTTTATATTGGAGACTCTTGCGTTTAGGGAAGGTTAATGGAATAATATATGGTTTACGTACGTCTTCAGAATCCCTCACAAAAATTGTTTACGGCTCATTGTATGCTAAGTACACTACTTCTTAAAAGTCTTAATACTCTTATTAAAAACAAAATCAAGATCCGTAAGGAAATAAAAAAATGAAACTGTTTGTAATCTTAATTAGGTCAAACCTGACGACTCGTACATATATACATAGGCTATACATACATTATTGAAGTATATAACAAACCACATCAAGATTGAAGAATCATTAATCATCATATAGATCGGCGTTAATGTAAGTATTTGAATATACAACGATAACCATATACATACATAAATACATCTCTAATACATAAATCAATAGATTAAATCCAAAGCAGAATTTTTTTTTTCTTTTAATCAATAAATACATCACCAATACCTTTGTTGGCTTTTCTTTTTCCATCTTCGTTAATTAGTTGATTCAATTCGGAGGAGAATACTCACAAACGACCTCCGTCTCAACTTCCCTCCGGTGAAAACTCCGGTGACAGCCACAAGCAGCGCACGTCAAAGCATCATCAGTTCCTTCACCGCCGCTTGCCATAAACTCACGGCAACCATCAACGGCGTGGCCGCCGATATTAGCGGCGTGATTCTTCTGGCACTCGACGTAACGGACGTTGCTCGAAGAAGAAGTCGTAGTGCAAGAGCCTTTTCTCTGTTTTATCACCACTTGCCTCTTCTTCATCTTCTTTGTAAACTGATCTCCAAAATATAAAGAACCCTATATTTTTTTCTATAAGTATTTTGTTTCGAGGGGGGAAATGATCAAATACTATATATTTTTGGATACGAAGTAAAAGGGTACTTGCAAATGCCTCTTTGTATCCCTTATCATATATATAGGGTTGTTGAGTGTTGACTATATATCTCTACACTATAGACATATTTGCCGAAGCACTTGTTTAATTTAAGCATTTGAAAAAAAGTAGCTTCAAGAGAAGTCATTGTAAACTAAATTTATCTATATTTGGTAAGACAAAGACTTCGACATAAAATTATAAATTTATGTTTCGTAACATGAAAGAAGTACAACAAATGATACCAGCTACTGACTTAGTATATGTTTACATGTAAGCAGTTTTTTTTGTTAGTTAGAACTTAGAATTGAATAAAATATTTTTGAAAACTTTGAAAATCCGTTGTACCCTAGGTGAAATTTGTTTTTTAGAAATGATTTATGTTGTGTCATGGTAAAATCAACCGTCTAGTCCCGGATAGTTTCGATCTTGGACTTCGAGGTTATTAAAAAGAAATGAAGATATTTTTAACAAATTTTTAAATAGGTATACTATGATGAAATCTTTAAAATTTCGATATGAGCGAGTCCTCTTTATCAGACTATACTATTTAAATGAAATTTTGAAAATTTAAAATTAACGTTCATTTCCAACGGTGTCTTTCAAATATAATAAAATGGAAAATATAGAAGAAACTGAGAAAGCAGCCTAATTTTTAACATTATTTTCACGTGAATTGGTAGCCACTAGCCGGATCATGAAATAAGTAAATAATTGAATAAACAAAAATTAAATGCGTATCCGAGTCACTCCAAGGGACATGCTCCCACAAGCTATAGACATTGACAGATTGTTGGAGTACAATCGCATTATCAATCGCCATTTTTTATTATAAAGTTCCATTTGCATCTTAATATATATATATAAAACTATATTCAATTTCTTCAAAATTAACATATACTCATGGCGCACCAAGAACCTCTACATATATATAAGAGAATTACGTTGTTCAAAGTAATCTACAGCAACAACGGAAAACTGGATTTATCTCTCTATATATTAGCTATATATATTAACATGTGAGAGATTAAATTGAATAACATCAGTGACCAAAGTATAACCGCATTTTAATGAAGGTTTTAGAGGTTAATTAGAAGAAAACTGAAGCCATTAGGACTTATAACGGTTTAAATAGAAATTCGATAATATTCAGTTGATTCATTGATTGTATTTGTAATAAAAGAATAATTTAGAAATAATACAAGTAAAAGGATTTAAAACTAAAACAAGTTAAAGGGATCAAAAAAGTACCATAGCACTTGGAAAAAAAAATTGGTACAATTCCATAAACTGTAAGTACAATTTTTTCCCCACTAAAAGCTCAATTTACCCGACAGGTACAAACAACAAAATAAAACGACAAGTTATTTACGTCTCATTTTAGTCATTTCTTTTAAAAAAAAAAATTTAGAAAGATTCTCATTTCGATAGTTTTTTTTCTTCCTTTTGTTAGATAAACACCGAGTATTCAGCAAGTAACTTCTTAAAGCCGAAACTAGAAATCAGATAAACACCGAGTATACATACTTTCAAAGGAACAGATCCTTGGCATGCTTTTTGTTTTTTCAATTGTTTTCTTTGTGTTGCAATTTCTAACCATTTTCTAACTTTTTTTTTCATATTGCTCTCTTTATCAGTAAATTCTTTGGATGATAAAAGTTTAAGAATCAAACAATATCTCTGTTTTTCTATACCAAAAAAAAAAAGAACGAAGATGAAGATATGATGCATGCGTTAGAGATTGACACGTGCTAATGACGAAAAGATGAGATTGCATGATTCATACGAAACTGGAGTGGTCGCACCAAGTTCATATGTAGATCATTCTGATTTTTGTTTTCTCTTCGTATATAGATAGTTTTGGAACTAATTTTTTGTCAAAGCTCGAGGGCTTGATAAAATTGTGTTAGTGTGAAAAGAAATGAGCTGAGCTCTTTCTAATGAAATGTTTTCATTAACCGAGAAATGTTTTCTCGTGTATATATGTTGGAATAGTTGTGTCTTAAACGAACAACATGAGAGAAGAAAAGCCATACGTGCGACGTTCGCATCTTGGGCCTTGTTTGGGCCCGTGGACTTTTTGAGGTATCGATCGATACCCCTTGGTATCGATCGATACTCAACAGGCCGACTTAAAAATCGCAGCCGCCTAAGATGATCTGGAAATATTCCTTTTCTGTCAGGGAAAAACCCTAGCCTCTCTCCTATATATACAACACGATTTTCACCTAAAAAATCATC
>PKML01027190.1:4802-18551 GCA_002933935.1 Eutrema yunnanense | reverse complement strand
AACTTTGTTTTGTAAATTATTACATGAAATACCATTACAAATAACAAAAAAATAATTGAAATAGGAAATGATATAATAGTTTTTTAAAATTATTGAGTAGAATATGGAAATTATATATTTTGTATTAAAGATGTTATTTATTATTTCATTTCTTAATTATTTTTAATACTATATATTTTAAAAATAATAATCAATTCATATATATTCAAAAAAAAAAAATCTATTCAAAATCTTGCTATATTTTTCACTATAATTTATTATATTTTATTTTAATATATATCAAAACAAAAATTAAAAAATATTTTACTAATTTTATAAAAAGTTAGATACAAGAAAATTATATTTTTTAAAAAGTTCGTAAACTAACCACAAAAACTAGAGTCTTTTAACGATGCATATTAGAGTTATGTTTTTAAGATTATAAGTTTTTGCGGGTTAGCCCGAATAATATTTTAGTTCACTGCAAAACGGGTTAAATAAACAAATTATTACAAATTATATACTTTATCTATAATCAATAATCAATAATCATTAGTTATCTATATTGTAAAATTTATATAAAAACAATTTTTGTGAATTTCAAAACAATTTATTTTAACCAGGACATGTAGCCTAGCGGTTTGTGTTTAGGCGGTCTCTGTGTTACCACCCGGGTTCGATTCCGGCGTGCTGCGTCTTTGGATGCTTATTAGTATGTTTGATGTCAAAAAAAAAAAAAACAATTTATTTATAAAAAATTACGATGCGCTATAATTAGCACGGATTAAATCATAGTTATAGTATTATATATTCGAGCATCCGGCATCGATAGCACGACCAGCGTACTAGCTGACCACCTAAAGATTAAAAAAAAATCTCGAAAAATTCAAACGTTGACGATAGAAAAGAGACTAATTGACCATACTCTAATATCTAGTCCGAAAAAATTATGAATATATAAAACTGTATATCCAACATCAGTAGCACCATCAACGTATTAGACCACATAAAAAAAGAAAAAATTCAAGATCTCGAATTCGAACACCAACGGTAGGGAAAAGACTAATTAACCATGCTCTAATCTCTAAAATTTAGGTGATATATAATTTGCGTTTGACTAGCATTAGTAGAATCTATACTATATAACAGAGACATTTTTTGTGTTCAAACCAAAAAATATTCATATTAAGCTATTTTTTTGTGGATAATTATTATTCCAATTGCCAAAAAGTTAATTTAGTATAATGTTAATAAAAAATTATATTTTAATTTATATTTATAAATAATTCAGAATATTCAAATTTTAATTTTGATTAGTTTGGATTTCCATAAATATAGGTTATAAAAATTATAGGTTATATTAATTATCAAAAATCACAAAAACCAGTTGTTATTATATATTTACAAAAAAAGAAACTGGATATTAATTTAAATTGAATTTAAATAATATTCTCATAATGACAAAAATGATAAACAATATGTTATTGTACATTTTATCATAATCAATTAGCCTTAAAATTTAAATATTTGAAATTAATAAATATTTATATTATGCGGTAATATGAACGGACGGGTTAGAATTATGTTTTTATAACCGCAGTCATTTTTAGATTAATATGAACGGACGCGTTAGAATTATGTTTTTATAATCATAATCATATTTAATACTAAAAAAATAAATTTACAAAAACAAACTATATCTAAACACAAAAATAAATCTGTCAGTTATTAAAAAAATATCTATAAGAAAATTATATCTAAATACAAAAAAAAACAAATTATATTACAAAATTTGATTAACAAAAAAAAATCACGCACATAATAGAATATAGTAACAAGTTAAATTAAGAACCAACCAGAGAATTGCCAAAGTTAATTATACGAAGGGATTATAGTTGTAAATGTACTACCTAGGGTTGGAATTATTATCCGGTATCCGTATCCGTATCCGAGATCCGCTCCGATCCGCTCCGAAATTTCGGATATCCGGATAGTCCGGATACGGATACGGATAGTAAAATTGCATATCCGCCGGATACGGATACGGATACGGATAATGGGCAATTTTCGGACCGGATATCGGATATCCGTTTTATGTAATAATATTTTTTAATAAAAGGTTCAGATGTTTAAAACAAAAACTAAGTCTCCTAACGTAAATTGTAATTGGGCTTGAAAACATATTAGAAGCCCAACTAATAAAGCAATGTGACACGTCGTCATCTTCTTCAAGTCGACTTTCGATATGGTTTTATGTACTCATTTGTTTTGTGATGAACCCTAGCCGCCGCCGCCGTTCGTGAGCCTCCAATTCCTCCAGATCCGTTTTCCTCTCCGCAATTCCCTTCTCCCGCTTCAGCCCCTGAGCAAATCGGCGATGTCCTCATGCCTAATTCGTCTCAGCCTCCGACTCACCATCTCCTGCTCGCCGGGATGAAGTGTATCACCAACCTCTGATACTCGGATGCGACAAAACCGCCATCTGACCACACCAAGGAATCACGATCCCACGATCTCTAGCCTCCGATTCGAAACCCTCCGCCTCCGGCAAAATCCCGTGAACGATCTCGAGTGAGCATATATTATTTTAATAATATTTACCGGATCGGATCCGGATATCCGCGAATATCCGGGTTTTTCACGGATATCCGGGTTCCGGATATCCGGAGATTTCGGATCCGGATTCGGATAATAAAATCGATTATCCGGCGGATACGGATACGGATCCGGATACCTTGAAAAACCCGGATATCCGCTCCGTTCCCAGGCCTACTACCCCACCATTTTTCCAACTACTTTTTTATTTGTTTATGCCTGTCACTTACCTTACCTCCAAAATATTTTCACCATTTCCGCTATAATTTGAATGAACTCGAAGACATGATAAGAAAATTTAGCATGTCATATATTAGAAAAATTATTAAACTTGTTTATGGAATATCTTTGTATTATTATGAGAAAAAAAAGTTCCAATACATTTATATGAAACTTAAGCAGTGTAGTTTGTGTAGTGAGATCTTAACAAAATAGCTTTTGATAAATAAGATGTTAAAAAAAAGAAGCTTTTGATAAATACAAAATTTTCCTGTGAAACGCATTGTTTTATACTGAAACAAACATGCATCTAAAAGCTTAGAGCATTTTGAGCAACTGGTTCTCACGTTTGCTCTGCTTCTTTGGCATTCGGAGTTCGTCGTCAGAGACACATGTAAAAAATAACCATGCATCTCAATATTAACAAACAAGATCCGCATATGGTTGGGATTGAATCTAATATTTTAAATATCAAATAAGTCATATTATACTAATACGATAGACTTCAATAATCCAAAATGTTTATCGTTTTCCATGTTTCTTTACTTCCTACAAAATGTTTAATGGGCTCACTTCAAAAATAAAGCCCAGTCTACTCGACGATTTTTTCCTGACTGGCTTTCTGAGTTGTCTGGACTTGGGCTCAAGAACCAAAACTCTCGAAGAATCTTGTTCACCCAAAAGATCTCAGAAGATTCATATATCCTTGATGGTTGTACTGATAATAATCTGATTAACAAGAACCAATTCAACCGGAAACAGAGAGAATCACACAAAGAACAAATCAAGTCTTGTATATTCAAATATATAATGCATCAAACAAAACATATATAATGCAAGACATGCTTTAACGAACCAATATTCAATATAAACTTAAACCCTTGAAGGATTAAGAGACAAATGTTAACCTTTTTTTTATAAAACAGAGCACTAAAAGAAAACATGAGTAACTGAGGCTGCATAAACAGAGTGGTAGACTAGCTTTACTTTCAGAAACAAAACATTGTTTCTTTTAAAACACTGTCAGCATTTGTTGTGTATAGGATCGGATCCTCTTCCAATCATTCGTTTTACAGATTGATTAGGATCAGACATAACGAACGGAGAAGGCGCCAAGTCTCGATTTGTATCTAAATTTCCTTCCCTTGATGATGATGAGGACTCTTCAAGAATACGCAAAGGATGAACAGACAGAAGTTGCAGCCTCATGTCTCTGTCCCATCTTAGACCCGAAACCTTATCCGTTTGAAGTACCAAAAACGATATGACAAGAAGCAGAATCGTTCCTCTATGAAGAATTGAAGCACCCATTTTGAACAAATCTACAATGTAACCACTAGCTTGTGAAAATATATATAAAACTTGTGAGACTATATAAATGGAAAAGGTTAAAGAAGAGGAGAGAAGTTTGTCTCTCTCTGCTGGAATGTAAAGAAGATTGGTAAGAAGGAAGCATATATAAAGGCTGGTTTTAGAAGAACTCTCTTCTGACAAGTTTGAACCAAAAAAGGTTTACACTTGGAACTCTGTTCTTGGGAAGCTAAGCATATCTCTCTTTCGTTTTTTTTTGTTTTCTTCCTTTTTTTCATTTCCATACTTTTTTCTATTTTTAACATACACACTCATATACATACAGACATATATGTAACATTTCTGTTTAATTGGATAAGGTGAATGGTGTGATACATACATACAAATATAGTTTCATAAGTGCAGTCTTGTTTTTTGCTTTTTGGGGGCATTGTCCTTTACACAAAATGTCCCTATCAAATGGAATCACCAAAGAGCATTGAGATATCTTTGGAACATTCCCTTTTGCCTGATATGGACAGCCTTTACATACATGTGTGTGTATTTAAATGTTCATACAGAATAATAGGCATCAATACATCATAGCTCACTATCATAAAACAGCAAGAAATTGATTAATTTTACAAAAAAAAAAAAAAAAACTAAATAAGTGTCAAAATATTGATGATTAAATCTCTTTTCTTTGTCATATACAGATGGGATTTTCTAAGCAGAACAACAAATAAATACGAAGACTGGATTTAGTATGTTAAGCAAAACTATAAGTCCAAGAAAGAATAATAAATATGTAGAGAAGAAGGTTTGGCTTGAAAAAAAAAAATGCTATTCAAGAAGAAGCAATGTGGTCTTAAAGGGGGGAAAAGTGTTTATTCAAAAAAAGAATAAATTGATAATGATGAAAAAAGAAAAAAAAAAAAATTGAAGGGGAAGTTGAGTTTGAAAGCTTGTGTCTTTATAATTCCAAGCTCTTTTCTCCATGCAATAAAAATCCAGTCTTGCTTCTTTGAACTCAATGGATTATCCTTTATGCTTTTCTTCTTTGTTTTTGTTTTTCCCTTTAATTACTTAGCCCTTCCCTCCTTAGTTATTCATTCAAACTTTTGACTATGTATCCATTTCATGAATTTAAAACATTTAGTTCAACTGGTTATAACTAACAACATATAAACACACTATTAAAAACGTTAAACTTCAAAAAAAAAAAAAAATTTAAAAGTTGAGGATCATTACATATCTCATAAACATCTAAAGTAGGTTTATTTAAGGGGGTAATAAAAATGTAGGATGAAAACAGAAAATGGAATTCCCACACAAAAAACAAACCTATGATGTACATTCTCAAATCTCAATACAAACACAAACACATATTTTAACTATGTAGATAGATGGTAAAATATTGTAGGGTGAGAAACATCAAAGGCCTCAACTTTTTTTTAACCAGATGATCAATCATCTCTTCCACTCTACCGGAGCTGTCTTCCCTGCAAAATCCAAAACCAATCCAAGAAAAGTTAGCTGAAAGGAAACTCATCAGAATCACTACATAGATTTTCTTGCGAGAAATTTTGTTTGGTTTGTTTAGGACACTAACCGTTGCCTTCTCGGGATGAAAGAAGAGGTTTCTCCATCTTCTTCCCGGTTTTGCCACCCGAGTTTGAGACTCTTGTTGTTTTAGGAGAATCAGAAGTGATCCTTGCATTATTACCTGAAGATGGTAACGAGTAACGTCTAGTGGCTTTCTCAGCCCCTTGTTGCCTAGGGGAAGAAGAGCCTTGTAGCCTCAGCTTTGCTTTTGCAGATTTAGTTGCTTGCATATAGCTCGGTATTCCTGGGCTACTAGTCTGATTCCCATTACTACTTTCTTGACACTCGGCGGTTTGAGTAGTAGTAACTGAAGAACCCTTTTTCCCCGATTTCTGATTCTCCTTCCCAGCTGAATTCTCCTTGTTGTTGTTTTTTGGAGTTCTCTCTTCTTTCGCATCCTCCCTTTCCTCAGCCATTACATTTTGTTCGCTCTCTTCGATTTGGTTGACCAATGTGGAATCAAGTGCTTCATTGATTTCCAATGGTCCATGTGTGTGTTTCAACTCCTCCGTCTGTTCCACCACAGTATCAGCCATTTCATTCTTTTTCTCTTCATCAAAGGCATTCACAGGTTCTTCTAAAGCCAGAGTTGGCTCCTCAATCTCCTTCCGTGGAACCGGTTGAGGTTGGATAGAGTTCTCAACTACAGGATTATGTACTTTCCTCAAGCCACGTTTCACTTTTTCTAGATCAACTTGATTTTCTGCTGCTGCTGGTAGTTCTACAGATTGGCTTGTTGAGATTTTGCGGAAGCTGCGTTTGGGTTTCTCAAACTCAAATGGTGTCTGTGCAGCCGAGGGACTGTCGAGATTTGAAGTAGAGACTTTGCGAACACTCTTCTTCAGTCTAGCAAAATCGCCCTCGACTATCTGAGAATTACTGGGGAACTTCTTCTGAGTTTTCCTGACTGATGCTTTCTTCGGTTGAGGAACTGGTTTCCAGAAGCAAGAGGCTGACCAGTTCTCTAACCAGATTAAATTGGAAGAATCATTGTCGAGGTGCACAGGCATGACGTTTGGCGATGAAGCTAGAAGCTGATAAGAAACACAACACCATTATCCACCAAGATCTCCTCAACTCCTAGTTTCAAACATTGTAATAGCCAAAACAAGCATACCTTCTGAGCAAAAGCATTTGCAGTTAGCTTCTTGATTCTCAAGTACGTATGTGTGTCAACAACGGAGTCGTCAGGGAGCTTATTCTCCTGATAAGACAAAAAAAAAAGACAGGTGCAGAACTAAAGTTAAAAGCTATTCAGCAAGAGAAACCGAAATCACAGAGTAAGTGCGTGGTTAGCATTACTAAATGCTGATGATTCAACTGGCGTTTCCTACGAACTTCAACTCCAAAATCAGAATGTCTGATCTCTCTTCCTCGAGCAAGTGCTTGCAATCTGACAATTCTCATAACACAGCACAGCGTCGAAACAGCTTGCCTCCTAACCATGTGACCACGGATAAGTGCTTGTAGCCTTATTATACCTTTTAATGCCCAGAAAGCACGTCGAGCCTTCACACAGAGAGCTCAGGTCAGTAAACAACAACAAAAAAAACACCAAGAACTGCAAATCAAAAGCTTAAAAATATTACCAAGTAGCCTCTAAAGGCAGCCTGCACAGTTGTTGCTGCAATTTCTTGCTGAATTTTGTCTGATTCGGATAACAACGAATCATCAGGAACAGAAGCAGCCTTTGGAGAATATGTTGGTTGGACCTCAGGAAGTTGTATATCGTTGTCTGAAACCTCTTCATGTTCTATATTCTGTGTCTCTACCATACCACTGGTATAAACTGTTGCATTTCCAATGGATTGAAGATCCGAAACCACATCGGATTCTTCAACGTTTGAAATAACCACTACCTCTTTTCCATTCACAACTCTCTGTGCGTGATAAACATAAACATTAGAAACAGACAACAAAGAGAAAGGAAACCACTAGTACTCGGCCACAAAAAAATTAAAGATTTCAAAATTGAAAATCCATAAGTTTGAAGCGTTACCTCCTTGTCTTTAGAACCACTAGATTTAGATGGTTTCTTTCCAAGTAAAACACTTTTTAACCACCTTGCAGGCTTTCCCATGATGTCCACAACAAAAATTCAAAACACCTGCGTTTGTCCGAGCAATCACAAAAGATTATGCTCAAGCAATAACAAGATACTGTAAACACAACAACTCTTTCATTACCAAAGATTGCAATTTGCAAATTTTCTGCAAGTTTTGTTGCTTTCTAGTGCTTGGAAATGAAGAGATACATAAGCTCGTTGTAACAGATTTAATGGATCCAAATTCAGAATCACAGTCCGGCTATAAAATCATTCGTTCATGAGTTAAAGATTTGTATTTTATAATCAGCTCTAATAATGAGATTAAATAACAGATCACAATCATTAAGCAATGAAATGAAACAAGAAAGAGAAAGAAAATACAATGATTACCTTAAAAACAACAAAATCTCCAAAATTGCAATACGTAGAAAACTCCAGAAATGAAATAACCGAAACCAGATCTGGAACTCACCTTGCAAGTAAATGAACCTGATCTCAAATCCACACTACCTGATCTCAAAAATCAACATAATTAAGAAAAAGAAGAAAAAAAAAAGAGTTAGGGATCCACAGTAGTAGTGGAACTAATTCGAGAAATGTCGGTCTCAAATTAGAGCAACTGTCGGATCTCCTGTCTGAATCCGACAACAAACAAAGAAGAAGACAACATTACCGTGAATGATTCAGTAACAGGGTTAGCTAAAGATGTTTTCCATTTGCAATCTCTCTAGAGTCTTAGAGAGCATCGGCGAGTCTCTTCGGTGGTTACTTTCAGTGACCACGAAGAGAGAGAGAGAGACAAATATTTATTTATATTTTTAAACTAAACAAAAAAACTGCAAACGCATCTCCAAAATTCAAATCATGGACTGTTCTTTTACAGCCATTGGATTTACTTTTTTAGTACATATAAAAAATAAAAACTCCAATTTCTGACCCAAACAAAAAAAAAAATCAAAACTTTGAGAAATCATAAAAGTGAGATAATAAATAAACAATTTAAGAAGGGTGAGAGAGTTAGGACCCAGATTGCAGTTTACTTCGGGAACAAGTGTAATAACTCAGCTGCGTGACTACAAAGCATTTGCGGATAATTACATTCTGGCCCTTCTTCTTCAACCTGGGCGAGTGATTGCGCGTGGTGATGCATTAGCCGTTGGATCGTGCGGCGAGTTCTCGTGGGGCTCCTCCAAGTGTAAAAGGAACGTCTTTTATTATCCGGCTCTGTGAGGCATTTCGTCGAGGAACTTGTGATCTATTCTTGAACAGAGACGAAACCAAAAAGATACAATAATCGGACTTTGTTATTGACGAACGAAACTAAATTTTGATGCTCTCAGCGCAAGGATTCTCGGTTCCGCTGATATTAGTTAGTAATCAATCGGTGAAGACTGAAGAGCTGATGATGTTTCAATCGCCAACAGAGTAGAAACCATGTGACTTTTGTCCCTATTTCTTGATGATTCGGTATCCATTGAGCATGCTAGAGATTATGGACATATATTATGATGATGTCTATCTAGTTAAAGGTGAAGCCATTCATATATTCTGAATATTTGTGTCCTTTACATGTCTTGTGTCTGTGTTTCCTTCTTCACATCTTCTGTGAATCCTCAGAGAAGTTGAAGAACAAATCAATACTGCTGATTCACTTTTCAGCTCCGTATACAGTGAAAGTGAGTTTTTTTTTCATCCAATGCCGTAAGTAGCTACAGGAGATCAAAAATGCGGTTTCTGTAAATCCTTCTGCCTTTGGCTGGACGTGTGTTTGCACTAACACAAGGATACTAAAGACTGAAGAAAGAAAGAAAAGAAGCATATAATTTCGTTTGGCCAAGTCTTTTGATTTTGTAAGAACAAAAGAAAAATATCTAAACCATGAAAAAGACCACTTAGTCAAATTCAGATTTCAGTAGGCTTTGTGGTGTAGCCTAATTGGGATTTGGCAATTTGCAGAGATGGGTGACAAACTCTCAAAGATAATGACCAAAATTGTGCTTTATAAAATAAGATGAACTGAAACTAGAAAATACAAAAGGCACTGGAGAGCACTTAAAAGTGAAACAGGGTTGTTTCAAACTTCATCTAGACTGAGAACTGCGAAGTCTAGTTTCGGGCAGCTCCAAGTTTCAAACTTTCAGCCACATTAGCCACAAAACAGCAAATTTTTGATTCTGAAGCCAAACCATCTGCTACTCTTTCAATAGACTTTAGCTCTTCATGCAAATCCGAGTGCAGAGCCAGAGTAGAGAAGTTCTCATCGATAATAAGCCCCAAACATTTGGTTATGTCTTCGAGTTTAGGAACCCAGTCGCATAGTTTCAAACCGAGCATGGAGGCAGCTTCAGGGCATGGACCAGCTTGAGGGAACCTCTCGTACTTCTTCATCCATTTTGAGAGGTACCGAATGAAGCTACTCATCTCATTGCCACTCAACTTACTGACTGCAGATGCAAACATGACTTCATCAACATTAGGCGAAGCTAACAAGTAATGCAGGCAAAGCTCAGAGGGTGAAAACCCGTCGTGAGCAACCATCAGCAAGATCGAAGCCTCTTCAGCAATGTTAGACTTCTTTGATAGCTCTGTGTTGCTCACCTTTTCAATAGCCAACAAAGCCTGGCTGTCCCACTCTTCTCTTACCTTGACCATAGTGTTAACTGCTTCCTTTGATGGACAAAGAAAATACTTCAAGATCGAAAGTAGCTCAGTTGCCCCAAGATCTGAGGCTTGTTTGAGAACAACGCAAAGCAAATCAGACCGTTTCTTCTCAACAAGGTTGCTAACTAAATAAGAGTTCAAAGAATGATCAACCAAGGAGTTTGAAATCAAGGTTTCCGCTAGCTCCCACATCTCTAGACGAATAGACCCTTTCAAAACTAAACCAGACACATCTCTACCCATCAGAAACCCAGTTTTATCCACCATTCTCTGTATATCTGGACAAGCTTGATCTCCCCAAACTATCCCAGCTACATCTGTACCCATTAGAAGCTCAGTAGTCTCCACCACATCCTTCAACTCTTCGTCCCCAATCTCTGAAATCCCAACTTTCTCACCAATTTTCTCAAGAAACTGCTTCAACATTCTGACAAACTCACCTTTGTCAAACCTGTTGGTATCCTTCAGCTTCCTTTTCAGCTTAGATGAAAAGCTTTTTCCCAAATCGATGACTTCGGCATCGCTTCCCGAGATCTCCCACCCAGAGATTGGATTGATAAGGGTACCAGGATTAGGGTTTTCTAGCTTCTGTTTCAGATTCGCGAAGATACCGTCGTTGCTAAGAGGGAATGGATAATCGGATTGCGAGTCGACTCCATCCTGATTCGCTACGGCGTTGGAGATAACTTCGAGCAGCGTCATTGCGAGCAAAAACAATCAAACTTGATCCAAAATCTGTAAGAACAAAGAGAACCCATAAACCTAAAACCATAAATTTCGTAGATTACGCAAACAAATGTTAAAAAAAAAGAGAGTAAAAATCTAAAACAAGCAGAAGAATTCCATGGAGATTACTTCCAAATAACAATCGTTTAGCGATCTAGAGCAGTCCTAGTTTTACCTTCAGGATGATAAGTAGCTAAAGCAAAAGCTTTTGGACTGTGTAGAGAGAGAGAGTACTACACTCAAATCGCCAAGACTCGATCTGAGAGGTTAAGGGAAGAGAGATAAAGATGAAAGCCCAGAGGCAATTAGGGTTTAGGGTTTTGTAATTGGAACAGTTCTTCTGTTTTTCTATATTTCCAAATATACCCCTGTATTCGCTTACTTATTACATTTGGTTGGATTTAGGCAGCGACGAATTTAGCCGATGTCAATGAAGTCCTAACTGTAGTGTTTTTTTTTGGGGCCAATTGTAGAAAATGTGTTAAATTAAAATGAAACAATTAAGACAGGAAATGAGCTTTAAAACGTGGTCAACAGGTTGACTAATTTTTGTAAAATGTCAATGGCATATTACATAACTCTACGCAACCAGCAAAAGTCCTTAGATCGTGGTCCACTTACATATGAAGTTGTTAATATTAATCACATGTCCATGAAAATATTCATGAATTTAATTGCAGCTCTCGGGTTATATGTTTATGTGTAAGTTACGAATGTGTATTATATATAATGCCAAGTCTACCAACCATTTGGAAATATTCTAAAGGACTTCGTTAAACAAAGAGACAAACTGCTATACTTATTAAATTATGCAATTTGAAATTGATTTGGAATTTTTTTTTGTAACAAAGTCAGACATATGATTTTAAAACTGCAAGATGATTAATTAGATATATATATATATATATATAGTCATTTTTTTTTAATATTGGTCTAGATTTACAGTTTTATAAGCTCATATATATTCTTGATTAATGATAGTAAAATGTGCATTACAAATCTATTTGTTAGTGTAATATCACAATTCACAAACGTATGACTTTCACATCATATTTTGGAGTGCTAAAGGTTAGAAACGCATGTATATACACCTCGAATCATGTAACTAATATATTTTTTTAATTTAACTAATACTCCATCCGTTCTTTTATACTCCCTCTGTTTCAAAAAGAATGTCATTCTGACAATTTTCACACAAATTAAAAAAATCATAAAATATACAAATATACCCCTAATTAATATACTAATAGTTAAGTGTGAATGCTTTAAATTCAAAGGCTATAATATTTTAATGAGAGATAAAACAGGAATTGTATATACAAAATCATATTGGAATTATAGAATGACACTCTTTTTAAAACAAAACACCAACAGAGATTGATTGACGTCTGTTGTCTTGGCATGGACTTCGATGGAGGTTTTGGGATTGAAGATTGATTCGCTCAAGGCCTGAGTGAGATCTCCGGCGACGGCGGAGCTGAATAGGTAAAGCCCATAGAGCATATGAGCAACGGAGCTAACTGATAACTCTGCTAACTGAAGAGCTGATATAATAATCAACCATGGAATCATCCTCCTTAAAACTCGGATCTTTCTTCTCTCTTACAATACCCAGAAGAAACCCAGTAATCAAAATCTGTTATTTTACTAAAATCAGAGACAACGAAGATAGATTCCGATTCTGGTTCAACGGAAGAAAGTTTCTTCTCTTTTTCCAAATACCGTGAAAAGGAAAAAAAAAGAAGAAATGAGTCAACCGAAGACGATTCTTTGCTTATAGAAATCTGTGAAAAAATGGGTTTTTCCTCCTCACCACACAACTTTCTCGTCCTCACGCTGTCACGCATGAACGAGCTCTGCGTTTTCTCTCTATGCCTAACGTGGCCAATGAAAGACTCACACTTCATATTTCTTGTTTTGAAAAGAAAATTACTATTTTCCTTCTTGGGAAAGACGCGTCTAGATGAAATGAAAAAGCTCGAACGGTGTGATGCCTTCTTCTGTGTGGACGCCACGTGTTTATTTTGGAAATAAAGTGGGTCCTTCTGAGATATGGTTCAACAATCTGAAAACAATACTGTGCTCGCTTTTAAAATGACGTTATGGTTGGTATACTAGTTGATGAACTGTCCGGAGAATCCTTGAATGTTTCGCGAAACTTCGTATAAGTTTCAGTGGACCACATTCAATTGTTATCACGTCGTACACACGTCCACGCTTGTATTGTTTAAGGATTAAACTTTGGGAGAAACAAAAAAATGAAAATATTAGCCTTTAGACCACAGGTTAACTCCAACATCTTAACGTTAAATTTGAATTTCCATAAAGTACCGTTTAGAGTTTTAAAAAATATATATCGGCAATTTAATAAATACATTTCTTGGTTATCGTTGATTTGAATTTTGGTTATGGTTGATTTGAATTTCTAAAAATAAACATGCTTCGTGTAATTATTTCCAAATCTCTATTCAACTATATAGTCAACTTCAGCGTGTATACCAAAAGGACTTGGCTAAACTTCTTGATCATATCTACCAGTTCAACTTCGTCTATAGAGTTTGCAATCCACATTGGTGAGACATACAATATATATATATATATATATATTTTTTTTTTTTTTTTAAATT
>PKML01027080.1:0-43158 GCA_002933935.1 Eutrema yunnanense | reverse complement strand
GCCCTTCCAAATTAGGTTTTAGGCTTATATATGAATCTGGGCGAACCGGGTCGACCAGGGACAAACCGAGTACCGACCCGGTTAAAATGGGTAAAAAGTCCGTGGTATCGATCGATACCCTCAGTATCGATCGATACCTTCTGTATCGGGCTTGTTCTTCAAGGGATACCGAGGTCACTCCTCGGTACCGTTGCTCCGTATTAGGTGCCGATTCCTCCGGGATTCCTCCTGTGGCAATGCCGAGCTGTGGCACCGAGCAGTGGGATCGGTACTGCCACTCGGTGTCGATCGATACCCTCGGTATCGATCGATGCTGCTTGAGTCGATACCGAGGTCACTCCTCGGTACCGTTGCTCCGTGTTAAGGCCATTTCCCCCGGGATTCCTCCTGTGGCAATGCCGAGCTGTGGTACCGAGCAGGAGCATCGGTACTGCCACTAGGTGTCGATCGATACCCTCGGTATCGATCGATGCTCAGCGTGATCTCTGTCTCCTTTCCTCGGGTGACGAATCTCCTCGTTTAACACCTGAAAATGACTCCAAAACATGCAATAACTCACTAGGACCTAATGCAAATGTCCTAAACTCTAAATGAGACCTAAATGCAAGATAAGACCATGATTATGCATGTAATCTACACAAACTATAAGTGAAATGCATGCTAAAACAATGCAATATATGAGTATATCACTATCCAAAGTGCCCGACCTACAATGACGGGCGCTGTCAGAGCGTTTTAGGAAACGCTATGGTAGTTGAATCATAGCATTTAACGGCCGCTATTAATACCCACATTTCTTGTAGTGATCATTGGCTCTATTGTTCCCTGGTTCAGCGCCTTGATTTCTTTCACCACGTCTTGGCGTACGAACCGCCAAAGTCGCCATTTGATCTCGCATCTCGCGGAGAACTTGTGCCATATCATCGACCTTTTGATTAACGCCATCAAACCTTTTGATTCATCACAGCCTCTCGTTCTCTCCTAGAACGTGATGAAACTGATTCACTTTCTTCCGACATATTTGTACCTCGCACAAAATCAAACACAACACAAATGAGTGTATGCAAAAGTTCAGATTTTTCTCAAGTAACCACAAAAACAGATGTTTTCCGAAAAACTCAATACGAAATTCTTTTTTTTTTTTTTGAATTTTAAAAATTATGACAATTAACTTAAGACAAAGATCTACTCAGATATATTTTTTTTTGATTTTTTTGATACGTTTTTGAATTTATAAAAATCGAAACAGACAGAAAAACGAAAACTTTTAAACCCAGAAAATTGCAAGAAGATGAACAGTTCGAATTGGATAAATCTCACCGATTTTGGAGCAAGTGGCTCTAATACCACTTGACACGAATCGACTAAGGATCGCTTGCTCTAGTACAGGTGAGAGAGATAGATCCACGACTTCAATGGATTCACGGGAAGAGATGCTAAGGCGTGGGAGAAATCCCAAAAATTCCTTAGGCCCAAATCCGACAATGAACAATTGAAACGAGGGGGTGGCTGCGTTGTTGGGAGAATCTGGGGAAGAAGATGACAAGGCGTGGGAGATGAAATCCCGAAAATCCTTGTGCCCTTGATACCGAGAAGGATTCACACGAACGACGGATCGAAGGTTGCGTCGAGAGTATGCGGAAGTAATCTCGATAAACCGAAAAATAATTCTATGAATAACCTTCAAAGAATTAGAGAGAAAGAGCATAAGCTCTGAAAATAACTTGATTAAAAATGGAGTATGTTTCGACAATGAGGGAGAAGAGAGAATAAAAAGAAAGCAAAAAGACAAGTCAAGAGTCATTCTCGAAACAAGGAGAAGACTCACACCGAAAATTACAAAGAAATAAAGACAAGTTTTTAAATTTAAAAGATAGTTGACCAACAGTTGGAATTCCGCCAGAAATTCCCGCGGAGAATTTACGCCGGAAAGTCCCTCGGGAATAAATCCCTCAAAATTTCCCTCGGAAAATTCCCCCGCGGAACTCTCAAGAAGTCGGACCGTTTAGCGGTGTAATCCGTTTGCCTCGTTAAAACCTCTATACGGAAAACCCATTTGGGACAAAACCGTATACAGGAAAAAGAGTACAAAACGTCTTACACAAACGGCCTAACCTCATAGAGAGTTCGAAGACAATGAGGTGAGGACGGGTTTTGTACGTTGATCCACTTCGTTCCTTGCATCCGTGAGTAAGTTCCGAACAGCTCCCGCTAGTTGCCGTGCCTTAGACCGTGTGAGTGGTCCCTCGGGAATGACCATCGCGTCTTCTTGAACCTCCACCGAAGCCGTCACGTCCATGATCATATCACCAAGTGATGTGCAAAGACAGCCCCCATGTTGACCTCTATCAGCTCAGGCCACTCATAATCCTCGCCTGGAATGATGTCCCGGATAGCCAAGGCGAGCACTAGAAGCTCAGACACCCTCATCTTGTTCGGCTCCATCTTGCACACAAAGGTGTTACTGATACTAGGATTTTGCAATCCAAGGAGGTATCAATACCCTCTAACCGATGTAGTAAGAGGTTATCGAATCCAATATTGGGAAATAGTCCTAATCACAAAGAATGCAAGGCACTTAAAGCAAGTTAAGCTAAACGAGTGTCTTGTGATTAAGTAACTAATTTAAAGCGAATAAACAACTAAACAAGGTGTAATTCAATAAGCAAATCGAATCCTAAGATGGGGTAATCGATATTAGGCAACCAAAGCATGATCCCAGACATTCATTCACACAAACAAGATATCCCTAGGTTAATTATCTCTAATCTTGATTAGTCCTCTTTCAAGGTACTAATCACTATGTTAATTATCAAATTCATTAGCAAACTCTCATTTGTGAATTATCAATCAACATGCATTGAGAATATAAACTAGATCAACCAAAAATATGCCTTAGACAACTATTCTCATAGGCTAAGAACATAAATCCTTTGAATAATTGATCAAGGCATTTCATCATACACTTGGTGTGCATGAAATACCTATGATCTAAATCCACTCTCTCAAGCTAGATTTAGCAATAAGAACATTAAACAAAGAAGGATAGTAGATAATCTAATCCAGACACCTTAGATCATGCCTTGAATCCCCTAAATCTAACCCATCTCAAGATCCTAAAATGACTACTCAAGACCCATGAAGAACACCTCTAAATCGATTTTTGATAAGAGAAGAATTCATGGATGAATCTTGGATAATCAACAAGAAAAGGGGATAAGAAGAAGAGATTCAATGAAAACAACTACTAGATTGCATAAAAATAGAAGATCTCTCTTACAAAAATCTAAGAACTCTCTCTAAGGAGAAAATGGTTTTTAGACCAAAAAGAGGATAAGTGGCAAAAAATTAGGTAAAATGGTTTTTATTGTAAATGGGGTCAGACCGGGTCAACCCGGGATAAACCGGGTATTGACCCGGCCGAAACATGGATACGTCGTCAGTGAATCAGCCATAACTCCTGAACCTCGCAACCAAATGACTCGAATCCAACTTCAGAAGACAGCCAACTCACTTATCTAAAACTTCTATGAAGAACTCAGAATCTGAATCGGAGTGGAAACCCTTCGTCTGGGTTGATCTTTCAGACGTCGTATTTGGAGAAAACTCGTTTGGATGCCAGACAGACACGTCCTTTCTATATTTGCCATATCTCTTGACCGGCCGATCAGAATGACATGAAACCACCACTCAATGAAATTCAGCTCGATTAGCTATGACTTTCATGAAGACATCAGATTAAACTGGGCACGGGAATGTCTTCGTTTTTCCGGTTATTTGGACGGTTTTATCTTCTCTCGGCCAGACGGATATACCTTCAGTAAATCCGTCTTATCTCCCTATCCATATGTCCAAATAACCCGATTCAAACTCCTGTGTAAAGCTGATTCACTCCTCTACAACTTTTCTGAAGATCACTGAGGCTAATTCGGAGTGGAGACCCTTCAATACCGATGTCACAAATCGGTATTGTACATCGGTACTAAGGGAATTTTCTCTCTGTTTCCACACCGAGCAGTTACACCGACCAGTGACCTCGGTATTGAGGACCTGTCTCTGGTAAATCAGCCATATCTCTCACATCTCATGTCCGAATGACTTGATTTCAACTCCTATGGATAGATAACTCACTCCTCTACAACCTCTATGAAGATCATTGAACCTGATTCAGATCGGAAGGCTTCCGTCCAGCCACATATTTCCGGCGTATCGGATGAGCTCTTCCTTCTCTTGATGCTCAACCACTCCAATCATCCAAAATGTCTCCAAAACACCTAAAAACACTCCAAATGAATGCAAGAACTCATTAGGACCTAATGCAAATGTCCTAAACTCTAAATGAGACATAAATGCAAGACACAACCGTGATTATGCAAGCGAATGGCACAACACTCTTAAGTAAAATATATGCTTAAACATGTAAAATGCATGAATATCAATTCCCCCAAACTTAAACCTTTGCTTGTCCTCAAGCAAAGAAGACTAAAGAAAGGGAGAAGACTAAAAATGGGAGCTCAAATCCAAAAGTGCCATAAAAAGAATTCAACTCAATGTCCAAGTTACTAGCTCTAAGATGCGATCAAACAAGTCTACTCAAAAAGAGCTAGCCATATCCTTCCCTGATATGATCCTGGATGAGCAGCTCGAACCAGATGCTGAGGGAGTCGAGGGAAAGCAAGCTGAGGGATCCGAGGGATCCGAGGGAGGTTTAGCCGAGGGATTTTCAATTGAGGGATTCATTGCCGAGGAACATTCCACCGAGGGAACTTTTGCCGAGGGACATTCAACCGAGGGAAAATCAAATAATTCGAAGAAAGGAGCTAAGGCCAAAAGATTCAAATTGGTCTTAGGGAGGTTGTATCATCAAGGGTACTTGGGTCAGGACGTAGAAGATGCATTCAAACCTCACCGGTATTGAAATCAGGCCCAAGTAGATCGACCATTGGCTAAGTGATTTATTTGTGCTCTTTTCCTTCGTTTCGGTTTTGTCCCAATGGGTTTTCCGAAGCAAGGTTTTTAACGAGGCAAATATTTCACTTCCAATAAAACCCAATGTGTTGATCTAAGCCCATGAAGCCCACGAAATTCACAAGAGAAGGATNCATCAAACAACAAGCAACGAGGACATTGAATCAAGCTCTAAAAATGATACTTACAAGGATGATTCTATCATTGCTCCTAATGCTCATGCAAATCTACCTAAAATGCTATGCATCTAGACTCCATCCTATATGGAATGCACATTATTCAAAAAAATTCAAATTTATTGAAAATGCATGATATGCATGAGACTCAAGATGCAAAAGGCAAAATAAGATCACCAAAAACAAAGTTAGATAACACACAAACCCTCCCCCAAACTTAAATTACACAGTCCCTTGTGTAATAGAAGCTTAAGAGAGAGCTAAACAATGCATGAAAGAAAGAAAGAAAGAAGATATGATTCCAAATGCTATCTACAAAGTTTGGAGTATTACCTTGGAAATGAATGGAGGGAACGAGAGTGATCACCTCAATCCTTCACACCTTTGTCCTTAAGTTCATGACCATTAGACCATCAAGAACCTATTCACACTAAGCAAACCCATCAAAAAGAACAAGAAAACATAAAAGACATAGAAACGAAAGTATGTACAATGATAAGCTTGAGGTGTCTCCCAAGAGCACTTTGTTTAAAGTCACTAAGTTTGACTTTGGTTACCCTTTTAGGCGGGTGAGAGAGGAGTGTGAGCACTCCATGGTGGATCTTTGAGCTCGAGTTGGATGACCTTGTTCATGACCTCTTGAAGACCGGCTTCACCTTGTTCTTTGAGCTCGGGAGTGAGAGTTGCTTTGAACAAGGCAAAGGGCTTGGTTCGGCCTTTGCACTTGATCTTGTACTCAATCACTCCATCTTTGTGCTTCCATGGAGTGAGAGTCATCATGGAAGGCTCGAGCCTAAACCCTTCGAGCTTGCTTGGACCATTCTTAGCAAAGACAAGAGAGTGATGCTTGTCTTGTTTCTTCATTTTGGCCTTAGTGCCTTCACCTTTCTCTTTCTTCCTTTAATCTCACTCATGTCCTCATGTGTGGTAGGAGGGGGAGAATTCAAACAAGCTACATCAACTCCATAAGCTTCATTACCATTACCATAACCCAAAACCGTCTTCTCATGGGGTTTCTCTTCCTTTTCATAGATCTTTGGGGGCGAAGCTTCATGAACCATCTCACAACTACCCACATGCTCAAATCTATGAGCTTCTTCAATGAAAAACCCATCATCTTCCATAGTGATTGTGCCACAAAGCTTGTTGGAGGAGATCTTCATTGGGTAGTAGACCTTATCATCTACATTCAAGAGAACTACCCTTTGCTCTTTGAAGTTCATGTTAGCACCGGTAGTGAGGAGGAACGGTGTTCAAGGAGAAGAGGGAGTTTGTTGGTCTTTCTCATCTCCATGACCACAAAGTCGGTTGGGACTATGCAATTCCCTACCTTGAGTGGGTAGTTTTCAAGAAGACCCAATGGCTTTCTCGAAGAAGCATCTCCAAAGGTGATAGGTGATGGATGATAGGTGAGGGTCCTTATCCCTAGTCTTTTGAGCATCTCATTGGACATCACATTCACACTTGACCCGGAGTCACACAAAGCATCCTCAATATCTAAATCACCAAGAGAGCAAGCAATAGAGAATTTGCCGAGATTACCAAGCTTGGGGAGAGACTTAGGCTCGATCCTAGTTGTACTTGGTGAATCAATGCAAGAAGCATTACCCCTTGGTTCTTGAACCATGATCACGTCCTCATCCATCATAAAGGTTACCTCCCCACCTTGTTCCTCAATGTCCTCATTGAGCTTCAAGGGAGCTTGTGATCCATTGAGTAGAAGCTCAATCTCATTAGTGGCGGCTTCATGATCTTCAATGGGACGTGGCTCCTTTGAGAAGATGGCATTGCAATACTCATTTGCTTTCCCATTTAAAGAGCTTTGTTGTACTTTGTCTCCATTGGCTACCTTGGCCTCCATTTCTTGCATTTTGGAATTCAATGCTTCAAACTTCTTGTGGAGATCATTGTATGAGCAAGCTACCTTGGTATTTATTTTCTCCATCTTCTTGCTTACATCCAATGCTCCACTTGCTTGGCCTTGGAGAAGTTGTTGAAGAACATTTTTGACGTCAAGGTCTTGAGTCATGGAGTTGTGACCTTGAGCTTGAGGATTGAAAGAAGCATTGTTGGAGTAGCCTCCTTGTTGTCCTTGAGGTTGATGTTGAGGGACAAAGCTTTGACCTTGGTTTTGAGTGGGGAAGGTCATTTGTTGAGCAAAGTTGTTATTGTAACTTCTTTGATAACCTCCATTGTTCCCAATGTAGTGCACTTCTTCTTGGTTGCTCAAATCCACCATATGTTCTTGTGCTCGATGAGTGCCTTCCGAATCACTAACAAAGTGAACCATCTTTTGAGAAGCATTAAGGAGCTTGTCCATCTTGTCATTGGGAGCTTTCATCTCTTTGGCTTTCCTTTGCTCCTCATGATCACTTGTGGTCCTTGTAGACCGGTCATAGTCATCACCATAAGTGCCATCACTCAATGCAAGGTTCTCTACCAACTCCATCGCTTCATTTCACTTCTTTGCCCAAGAAGCTTCCATTAGAGGCGGTGTCAACCAACATGCGGATCTTGGGCAATGCTCCACGGTATAGAGTGCTTAGGAGTGAAGCATCCGAAAATCTATGATGAGGGCACTGCGATGTATAGCTCCTAAACCGCTCCCATGCTTCATTAAAGCTCTCATTCGCTCTTTGAGTGAAGTTTGATATCTCGTTCCTTTGCTTGGCCGTTCTTGAGTGGGAGAAGAACTTGGCAAGGAAGGCGGTTTTGCATTGATTCCAAGAGGTGATGGAACCTTGGGGGAGGTTCTTTTCCCATTGTCTTGCCTTGTCTCCAAGAGAAAAAGGAAACAACCTTAGCTTGAAGCTATCCTCCGACACTCCATTCATCTTTGTCAAGCTACAAATACGGTCAAAGTGATCCAAATGATCAAGAGCGTTTTCTACCGCAAGGCCATGAAACTTGTTACTTTGCACCATGTAGATGAAGCTTGCTTTGACCTCAAAGTCATTGCATTCAACCGGTGGTGCATGAATCCCTTGGCGGTTCAAATGAGCATTTGCCGCATCACCCGCTCCAACAATGTTTTGAGCTCTAGCATTATGGGCGGGTGGGTTTGGGTTGTGGCCGTGAGGTTGTGGATGGTGGGCGTGGGGGTTTTGGTCTTGGTGGTTTCCATTGCCACGTTCTTGACCATGCTCTTGAGCTTGGTGTTCTTGCACGTGCTCCATACCAAGCCTAGCAAGGTGTGCAAGCTGTTCCCTCTCTCTTCTTGCTCTAATACCACGATCCAATAGGTGAATGTTGTCCCTAGGCTCAACAAGATTTGCTTCGCCTCTAGACCTTGTGTTCATGTACCTACATGAGAGAGCTTGAGAGAGAGATTAGTATCCAAAAGAAAAGAAAAATGCTTAATCTCACTAAGAACCTAAATCTTAATGTCAAAATCAAATCCCAATATGGCAACGGCGCCAAATTGATACTAGGATTTTGCAATCCAAGGAGGTATCAATACCCTCTAACCGATGTAGTAAGAGGTTATCGAATCCAATATTGGGAAATAGTCCTAATCACAAAGAATACAAGGCACTTAAAGCAAGTTAAGCTAAACGAGTGTCTTGTGATTAAGTAACTAATTTAAAGCGAATAAACAACCAAACAAGGTGTAATTCAATAAGCAAATCGAATCCTAAGATAGGGTAATCGATATTAGGCAACCAAAGCATGATCCAAGACATTCATTCACACAAACAAGCTATCCCTAGGTTAATGATCTCTAATCTTGATTAGTCCTCTTTCAAGGTACTAATCACTATGTTAATTATCAAATTCATTAGCAAACTCTCATTTGTGAATTATCAATCAACATGCATTGAGAATATAAACTAGATCAACCAAAAATATGCCTTAGACAACTATTCTCATAGGCTAAGAACATAAATCCTTTGAATAATTGATCAAGGCATTTCATCATACACTTGGTGTGCATGAGATACCTATGATCTAAATCTACTCTCTCAAGCTAGATTTAGCAATAAGAACATTAAACAAAGAAGGATAGTAGATAATCTAATCCTAAACACCTTAGACCATGCCTTGAATCCCCTAAATCTAACCCATCTCAAGATCCTAAAATGACTACTCAAGACCCATGAAGAACACTTCTAAATCGATTTTGATAAGAGAAAAATTCATGGATGGATCTTGGATAATCAACAAGAAAAGAGGATAAGAAGAAGAGATTCAATGAAAACAACTACTAGATTGCATAAAAATAGAAGATCTCTCTTACAAAAATCTAAGAACTCTCTCTAAAGAGAAAATGGTTTTTAGACCAAAAAGAGGATAAGTGGCAAAAAATTAGGTAAAATGGTTTTTATAGTAAATGGGGTCAGACCGGGTCAACCTGGGACAAACCGGGTATTGACCCGGCCAAAACATGGATACGTCGTCAGTGAATCAGCCATAACTCCTGAACCTCGCAACCAAATGACTCGAATCCAACTTCAGAAGACAGCCAACTCAATTATCTAAAACTTCTATGAAGAACTCAGAATCTGAATCGGAGTGGAAACCCTTCGTCTGGGTTGATCTTTCAGACGTCGTATTTGGAGCATAACTCGTTTGGATGTCAGACAGACACGTCCTTGCTATATTTGCCATATCTCTTGAACGGCCGATCGGAATAACATGAAACTACCACTAAATGAAAGTCTGCTCGATTATATATGACTTTCGTGAAGACATCAGATTAAACGGGGAACGGGAAGGTCTTCGGTTTTCTTGTTATTTGGACGGTTTCATCTTCTCTCGGCCAGACGGATATGCCTTCAGTAAATCCGTCTTATCTCCCTATCCATATGTCCAAATAACCCGATTCAAACTCCTGTGTAAAGCTGATTCACTCCTCTACAACTTTTCTGAAGACCACTGAGGCTAATTCGGAGTGGAAACCCTTCAATACCGATGTCAAAAATCGGTATTGTACATCGGTACTAAGGGAATTTTCTCTCTGTTTCCACACCGAGCAGTTACACTGACCAGTGACCTCGGTATTGAGGACCTGTCTCTGGTAAATCAGCCATATCTCTCAAACCGCATGTCCGAATGACTTGATTCCAACTCCGATGGACAGATAACTCACTCATCTACAACTGTCATGAAGATCATTGAACCTGATTCAGATCGGAAGGCTTCCGTCCAGCCACATCTTTCCGGCGTGTCGAATGAGCTCTTCCTTCTCTTGATGCTCAACCACTCCAATCATCCAAAATGTCTCCAAAACACCTAAAAACACTCCAAATGAATGCAAGAACTCATTAGGACCTAATGCAAATGTCCTAAACTCTAAATGAGACCTAAATGCAAGACACAACCGTGATTATGCATGCAAATGGCACAAAACTCTTAAGTAAAATATATGCTTAAACATGTAAAATGCATGAATATCAGTTACTCAGAATCCTAACCAGGCAACGCAGAACTGGGTGGCGCAAATCCATCTAAGTGGATGTCTTAGAGTGATATGCACCAGTCTCAAAATGCGCCCAGAAGCTCTGCACGCCGGGATGTGAAACAGAAAGAGCGACTCTCCTAAAGGCTCTCTGAAAGCCATAGATGTCACAAAGATCAGGGAGTGGCAACCTGTACCTCACTCCGCGAATCATGAAGGTCAAGGTACCTTCCTGTGCGTCCCTGAGAACCTCGTCCAGGTAGTAGACGCGAACTATCGCCATGAACTGACGAACCAAGTCTGGGAATAGGTCGTACTGCTGTGTGGCGATAGTTCCCAGACCAATCCTCACGAGCAAACACTGGAGCTCACCGTCGATACCCAAACGACGCATCGTGACCCCATCAACGAACCAAGTGGGTTGCACATCAATGCAAAGCCACCCGTTGTAGTGCAACATGTCATAATCATCCCAGTCCTCAGAGATGGGCCTGTAGAGGCAGTTTGTACTCTCAGCGATCTCCCTATCTGTTCCCTCCCAAACTCTGTTGCAGGGAATCCTGGCCTTTTCGTTCCTCTTAGGCCAAGGAGCTCGACATGTGGCAGCAGGAGCAGCAGGTGGTGGCGATGGTTGTGCCACTGGTGGTGGTGGGATCTCGCGCAAGGAAGAATGCAGAAGCTCAATATGTTCTGATGCTCCATCAGTCTGCACTATGTAGTGGTCATCGGCTAGGCGACCGGTCACTACACCTCTCCGCCAATGTAAACCATCCCAGATTTTGACATGTTGACACAAGCGGAATTCCTTTGGTGGTGGGTTGGAGCTTGATGCATCATCTGTTCGTGTTCTCTTTCGAGTAGACATATGCAATCAAAGACAAAGAACACAACAAACACATAATAAGCACCAAATCCAACAACACATCAACAATCAGCGACAAATTGCACAAAATTTCATCACTGCACGCAGGGTATTGCGATTTTCGAACCAGAATTACAAAATTCAAAAAATCCGCAAATCCAAACATACAAACGTGAGGGGGGGTTCGAAATTCCTCTAGAACAGCTTAGGTAAGGCAGATCTATCCAGTAAATCAAGTTCTAAGAGGCAAAAAATTCAAAATCCCAAACGTTGTGTTCATGGAGTGAAAAAGAGAAATTCGTGTGTCATACCTTGCAGATCGAGAGAATGGATGATAGAAATGGGAAGAGCACGAAAATCTAACAAGGTTAGACCTTGAAATCACTCAAATCCGTGAAGAATTGAGAATTTGCGAATTTTAGAGGAGGTTTTCGTGAGTGTCGATCGATTGGGACTGTGGAGAAGAGAAGAAAAATCCAAGGGTTTTAAAAGAACTTACCTGCGCGTGGGGTATCGATCGATACCCATGTTGTATCGGTCGATACTAGGACGATTTGGTCGATGCAAGTTATGTTTCTCCTCATTCAACCTGATTCACTAAAGACACAAGACACAAAACGAAAAATAAAAAGAAAAAGACTTATATACAGACTCACCAGTGGGTTGCCTCCCACCAAGCGCTCGTTTAACGTCATTAGCTTGATTGTACCGCCGTTCAGGCAGTGGGTGGATCATCCAGAGGTATTATGTGTCCTTCTGGAATCTCGACGCTCCTCCAATATTGTTTCACCCGTTGGCCATTGACAGTGAACTCTTCGCCTGAAGGATTCGTCAGGCCAATTGCACCATGTGGTCTAACTTCCTTGATTGTGAAAGGACCTGACCAACGAGAACGCAATTTACCAGGAAACAAATGCAAACGAGAGTTTTACAGAAGTACCTTGTCATTGGGTTCAAAATATCTGGAGATGATCTTTTTGTCGTGATATGCCTTGATCCTCTGCTTGTACAGCTTTGAGTTTTCATAGGCATGATGCCTAATCACATCCAGCTCATTTAGCTGAATCAATCGCCTCTCAGCAGCAGGCTTGATGTCGAAATTTATCAGCTTTGTAGCCCAGGTTGCCTTATGCTCGATTTCCACCGGAAGGTGACTGATAGGATCCGTAACATCTATGTGAGGCAGAGAAAGAAGGGATCTAAGGGAGAAAAGAGTAGAGAAGAAGAAGAAAAGTCAACCTTCAGTGTTGACCAGGAAGACTCCAGCTGATTGAGAGTGTTTAGCAGCTTATCTTTTTACTTAAATAAGAGCTGAGCTCGTTGTAAGAGGTAGGCATTCATTTGTAACAAACTTGTAAAGACGTGATGAGTCTTACTTGCTTGGCGATCGCTATGAGATCGTAACAATGGATGTTTCTCTTTGATATAGATTCAATACATATACAGTTTTACAAGAGTTCTGGGATTCAATCTTATCAAATTGGTGCGTAGTGACATCTCGAACCGAAGCGATGGGAGATTTAGAAGCTCCGATAGCACGATTGTCGACAATGGAAGATACGTTGAGGGATGTACGATCTGAGGTGGCGATTGTCAACGGAGGTTGGGAGAGATTGACGACGGCGAACGGAGAAATGACGCGTCGAATGTCTGCGATGGAGCTGCAATTGCAGAATCAAGCTGTTCAAATGCACGAACAATCGCAAATGCTACAATCGATCGCGACAACACTGCAAAAGTTAGATCTGTGTAATCGTGAAGACCGAGCTACATCAAAATCAATAGCGACATCTTCCGATGCTCGTCCGCCGATTTCATCTCCGCCAAGAATTCAGGTTTCATCTAATCCTACTGATTCTAACAGGAACGATATTCCGCTAGGTTCTCGGGGAATTGCTAGTGTTTTATCAACTCGTGATAGTCTGTTACGGAAAGTGGATATGCCGATCTTCAATGGCACACTTCCGTTTGGTTGGATTGCGAGAGCAGAGAGGTTCTTTAGGCTGGGTGATTATACAGATGAGCATAAGCTGGATCTAGTTTCGATTAGTTTGGAAGGACCTGGTTTGAGTTGGTTCAATTGGGAGATAACGCAGGAGGTGTTTAAAGATTGGGAGGATTTCAGGCAGAGATTGTTTGACAGGTTTGGTGATTCCATTGATGAAGAACCGGGAAAGAGATTGTGCTGTATTCAGCAATCTGGATCCATTAAGGAGTACGTGACAGAGTTTGAAGAATTATCTGCTCAAGTAGCTGGGATGGATGACATGAGCTTAACAAATGTATTCTACAATGGTTTAAAACCAGAGATGAAAGAAGTCATAAGGATGAAAGAACCTAAGGGTCTGCGTAGTCATATCATAGCAGTTTTGAAGATGGAATCAAGTGCATTCTGTAAGGTGGTGGGACAGGTTTATCAACCTGACTGGAAACACAATAAATCAGCCATTTCCTCAAATTTCAGATCATCTGTTGTGGGTCCTAAGCCGTGGAATAAGTTCCAAGATCAGAATCAGTCTTCTCCAACTGGCGTAGTTGATACAGGACAGCTACAAAGGAAGGCTTTGACTGATAAGACTAACTTCAGACAAAGACAGAAGTTTACAGATTCTGAGCTGGATGAGAAGAGAAGAAATGGAATCTGTTTTAAATGTGATGGGAAGTACACTATGGGGCATAGAGCAGTGTGTCCAAAGAGAGAACTTCAGATCATTACGGTGGTAAATGGTTATGAATTAGAGGTTCTAGACGAGAATATGATAGAGCTAGAGGAAGAGACGACGCAAGAAGAAATGCAAATGATGCATTTATCTTTTAATGCTTTCATGGGAATGGACTCTCCTTCAACTACTAAACTAAGGGGTACTATTGGCAAAACCACTCTCATCTTTATGATAGACAGTGGGGCTACGCATAATTTTGTTGATCCTCAAGTGGTAAAAAAGGCAAAGCTACAGTTACAGAGCAATAAGAACTTACAAGTAAAGCAGGGAACTGGCATCATGGCAGAAGGCTCAGGGGTATGCAAACGTGTGGGATTCTGCTTACAAGGGGTGGAGTTTGTATCTGATTTAATCTCTCTGGAGTTAGGGGGTGCAGATGTGATATTAGGGGTTCAATGGCTGAGGACTTTGGGCAAATGTGAAGTGGATTGGGAGATTCATGAATGGAGTTTTAATTTTGGTGGCAGAAGAGTGACGTTGACAGGTGATATGGATTTACAACTTCAGAAAATTTCTCTGAAATCCTTATCTCCTGTTTTGGCCGTGAAACACAAAGGAGTTACCATTGAATTCAGTCACCAAGAAAGCAAGCAAACCGAGGTACATATTCCAACATCCTTAGTGGATGTGCTGGATCAATATCAACAGGTTTTCGCATTGCCTTCTGGTTTACCACCAGTTAGGGGTCATGAGCATTCCATCACACTGTTTCCTAGAGTGAATTCAGTGTCAGTGAGGCCGTATCGGTACCCACATGCCAGTAAAGAGGCAATGGAGAAGATGGTCACTGAGATGCTCGATTCAGGAATTATTCAGCCAAGTAAAAGTCCATTCTCCAGTCCAGTTTTGTTGGTAAAGAAGAAGGACCAGAGCTGGAGATTCTGTGTAGACTACAGAGCTCTGAACAGAGCTACTGTGCCAGATAAATACCCTATACCGATGATAGATCAACTATTAGATGAGTTACATGGTGCAAGTTTTTTTTCTAAGTTGGATCTAAGGTCAGGGTATCATCAAATAAGGATGGAAGTAGCAGATATTGAGAAGACAGCATTTCGTACACATGAGGGTCACTATGAATTCTTGGTGATGCCTTTTGGATTGACGAATGCCCCTGCCACCTTCCAAGCCCTTATGAATCAGATTTTCAGATCGTTCTTAAGAAAGTTTGTTCTGGTATTTTTTGATGATATTCTCATCTACAGTTCATCCTTAGAAGATCATGAAAGTCATTTGAGAATGGTGTTACAAGTGCTGGATGATCAACTGTTGTTTGCTAACAAGAAGAAATGTCTATTTGGTCAACATCAAGTAGACTACTTGGGACATATAATTTCGGAAGAAGGAGTTGCTACAGATCCAGCAAAAACTAAAGCAATGACAGACTGGCCTACTCCAAAGAATGTGAAAGCATTAAGGGGCTTCTTGGGGTTGACAGGATATTACCGGAGATTTGTTCAAGGATATGGTTGCCTAGCAAGACCGCTTACAGAATTATTGAAGAAGGATTATTTTGAGTGGTCCAACAAAGCACAAGAAGCTTTCGATACTTTGAAGAAGGCTATGATTACTGCTCCAGTTTTAACCTTGCCTAGATTTGATGAACTCTTTGTTGTTGAAACGGATGCATCCGGCTATGGGTTGGGGGCTGTTCTGATGCAGAAGAAGAGACCCATCGCCTATTTCAGTCATGGTTTAACCACTAGAGAACAGTTGAAACCGATCTATGAGAGAGAGCTGATGGCAATTGTCCTTGCGGTTCAGAAGTGGAAGCATTATTTGATGGGGAGAAAGTTTGTTGTTCATACTGATCAGAAGAGCCTTAAATTCTTGTTGGAACAACGTGAAGTTTCGATGGACTACCAACGTTGGTTGCAACGATTGTTGGGGTATCAGTTTGAGATTGTGTACAAACCTGGAGTAGACAACAAGGCTGCCGATGGTCTGTCTCGTATTCCTCAAGAGGCAGTGGAGGTAAATTCTTCGGTGCTATTGGCCATCACAGTTCCTCACACCATTCAACTACAGGAATTATATGAGGAAATTGAGAAGGATGTACATATTCAGGGTATTAAGAAGAAACTGTTGAATGGGGAGCAGGTCAAAAATGGGTTTGCTTTGAAAGAGGGCAGAGTTTGGTATAAGAAAAGGTTATTGATTCCACAAAACTCAGCATTCATTCCACTCATTTTAAATGAGTTTCATGACAGCCTTATGGGAGGCCATTCGGGTGTACTTAAGACTGTGAAGAGGATACAACAGTTATTTCAGTGGAAAGATATGCAAAAGAGAGTAAAAGAATACGTAGCAGCCTGCGGAACATGCCAGACATACAAATATTCTACATTATCTCCTGCAGGTCTTCTACAGCCCTTGCCAATACCGGAAAGAGTGTGGCAAGATATCAGTTTGGATTTTGTTGAAGGCCTTCCATCTTCTGCTGGTATCAATGTAGTCCTAGTGGTTGTGGACAGGCTCAGTAAGTACAGCCATTTTTTGGGGCTGAAACATCCCTTTACCGCAACTGATGTAGCTCACAAATTCATAAAGGAAATAGTGAAGCTTCATGGTTTCCCTACATCAGTTGTATCAGATCGTGACAGAATTTTCCTCAGTAAATTTTGGAAAGAATGTTTCGGATTGTCAGGAACCAAACTGAAGTTTAGCTCAGCTTTCCACCCTCAAACGGATGGCCAAACTGAGGTGACTAATCGTTGTTTGGAGACATACTTGAGATGTTTTGCCTCGGGACATCCAAAGACCTGGTTTAATTTTCTTCATTGGGCGGAGTACTGGTTCAATACAAATTACCATACTGCGCTAAAGACAACTCCTTTTAAGGTGGTGTATGGTCGAGATCTACCCACATTGTTGTTCTTTGAGGAGGGTTCTACTACTAATTTCGAGCTAGAATCAATGTTAAGGGATAGAGACAGAATGCTGGCACAGGTCAAGGAGTATTTGATGCATGCTCAGAACTTAATGAAAGCTTCAGCGGATAAACACAGAAGAGACGTGACCTTTGTGGTAGGGGATATGGTTTATCTGAAGTTGCGACCATATAGACAACACTCAGTGACTAGAAGATTGTGTCAAAAGTTAGCTGCCAGGTTCTATGGTCCATTTGAAGTACTCGAAAAGATTGGCAAAGCTGCTTATAGACTGAAGTTACCAACTTCCTCTAAAATACACCATGTCTTTCATGTATCTCAGTTGAAAGCAGTAGTGGGAGAGCAGGCTGTGGTTACGCCTCTTCCATAAACATTCTCTGATGTTGGTGAGTTTGTGTTAGAGGCAGAGTCAGTGTTAGACACTCGCTATAATGATCAAGGAAGACTAGAAGTGTTGATCAATTGGAAAAATATGCCTCCTCATGAAGCCACGTGGTTCGCAGCTTCGGAATTTGAGAAGCAATATCCTGATTTTAAGCTTGAGGACAAGCTGCGTCTGATAGGGCGGGGTATTGATAGGATCCGTAACATCTATGTGAGGCAGAGAAAGAAGGGATCTAAGGGAGAAAAGAGTAGAGAAGAAGAAGAAAAGTCAACCTTCAGTGTTGACCAGGAAGACTCCAGCTGATTGAGAGTGTTTAGCAGCTTATCTTTTTACTTAAATAAGAGCCGAGCTCGTTGTAAGAGGTAGGCATTCAGTTGTAACAAACTTGTAAAGACGTGATGAGTCTTACTTGCTTGGCGATCGCTATTAGATCGTAACAATGGATGTTTCTCTTTGATATAGATTCAATACATATACAGTTTTACAAGAGTTCTGGGATTCAATCTTATCAGTGACACGCTTTCCTATACAGCAAGTGGAACGGTGTAGTACCCATCGGTGTCTTGAAAGCGGTCATGTAAGCCCACAGTGCATCATCCAACCTTGCAGACAAATCCTTCCTAGTAGTACCCACATTATTTTCCAGAATCTCCTTGATCTGCCTGTTGTAAACCTCAACTTGCCCACTAGTCTGAGGATGATAAGGAGTAGCTACACGATGATTTACACCATGCTTCTTCAGCATCTTCTCGAAGATCTTGTTAATAAAGTGAGAACCACCATCACTTATAACAATCTGAGGTACTCCAAATCGAGGAAAAATGATGGTCTTAAACAGCTTAATGACCACTGAAGAATCGTTGGTGTGACTAGTAATTGCTTCCACCCACTTAGATACATAATCCACAGCAACCAAGATGTACTTGTTTTTATATGACGAAGGAAAATGACCCATAAAATCGATGCCCCAACAATCAAAAATCTCAACCTCGAGGATGAAATTATGTGGTGTCTCATGTTTCTTACTGATCTTTCCTCTCCTCTGACACGCATCGCACTGTGAAACGAAGGCATGAGCATCCTTAAACATAGTACGCCACCAGAAGCCTGCTTGAAGAACCTTGGACACTGTCTTGAAAGTAGCAAAGTGTCCAGCATACTCAGATCCATGGCAATGAAACAGAACATTAGGTACCTCTGATTCAGCAATGCATCTCATGTAGATACCATCAGAATAGTGCTTGTATAGGTAAGGGTCATCCTAAAAGAATCGCCATATATCACGCATAAACTTCTTCCTATCATATTTTTTGAGGTTCTTTGGCTCTGCATCTGCAGCGAGTTAGTTGGAAATATCAGCGTACCATGGTTGATCAGAATCAGCTACAGCGACTAGATACTATTCAGAAGTACCAAGGTGTTCAACAGTCAAAACAGGTCTGGAAACCGCAGGGTATCGACCGATACTAGGGGAGTGTCGATCGATACCAAAACCTGCAATTCGTGGGAATTGCAAAGTTTCGGCAAACCCTCCAATTCGTACTCCAAATCTTGGCCTTGTCAACTTCAATGAAGTAAATGGACTCTTCTGGTAGTTGATCATCAATAGGCACGTCTGCATCGATCCGAATCCTCGGAAGATGGTCAGCAACTCCGTTCTCTATTCCTTTCTTGTCCTTAACCTCGATATCAAAACCTTGGAGCAAAAGGATCAAACGACAAAGGCGAGGCTTGAGATCCTTATTCTGCATCAGATATTTGAGAGCAGCATGATCAATATGAACAATCACTTTGCTCCCAATCAGGTAGGATCAAAATTTCTCAAAGGAGAAAACAACTGCAAGTAGTCCCTTCTTTGTGGTGCTGTAATTCCTCTCAGCATCATCCAATGTTCTGCTGGCATGGTACATAACATGCAACTTCCTATCCTTCCTCTGACCCAGAACTGATCCAACAGCAAAATCACTAGCGTCGCACATGATCTCAAAAGACAAAGTCCAATTATGAGGTTGCACAATAGGGGCACTCACCAAAGCCTTTTTAATCTCCTCAAAGGCTGCAAGACACTCAGGTGTGAAATCGAATTTGATCTCCTTGCGTAATAGTGCGGTGAGTGGTCGGGCTAGCTTGGAGAACTTCTTGATGAATCTTCTGTAAAACCCAGCATGACCAAGGAAGCTTCGAATATCCTTCACATAAGTCGGCGGTTGGAGGCTTGTTATGACCTGAATCTTGGCCTTGTCAACTTCGATCCCAACTTCAGAAACCTTGTGCCCAAGCACGATGCCATCCTGAACCATAAAGTGACACTTTTCCCAATTAAGGATCAAATGTTTCTCTTCACACCTCTGTAGCACCTTTCACAAGTTATCCAAACAGTCCTTGAATGATGATTCATACACTAAAAAATCATCCATGAACACCACCATAAAATCCTCAATCATGTCTGTGAAGATATACATCATGCATCTCTGAAAAGTGGCTGGAGCATTACACAATCCAAATGACATTCTCCTGTATGCGAATGTGCCATAAGGACATGTAAAAGTCGGCTTCCCTTGGTCATCTGGATGTATCGGAATCTGGAAGAAACCTGAATACCCATCGAGAAAATAGTAGTAGGGATGACTAGCCAACCTCTCCAACATCTGGTCAATGAATGGCAATGGGAAATGATATTTCCTTGTGGTTGAATTCATCTTCCTGTAGTCAATGCACATTCGATGCCTAGTGATATTCCCAGTAGGAATCATCTCATCCTTCTCATTCTTCACCACAGTTATCCCTCTCTCAAGAACAACGAGCACTGGACTGACCCAAGAGCTATATGAAATAGCATAGATGACCCCAGCTTTCAAGAGCTTCATCACCTTCTTTTTGACCACTTCTTTCAGGTTCGGATTCAGCCTCCTTTGATACTCAATTGAAGCCTTTGACTCGTCCTCAAGATGAATCATATGCATGCACAGGTCCGGTGATATACCTGAAATGTCATCAAGAGAATAACCAAGAGCTTTGCGATACTTGCGCAGCTTGCTCAGCAGTAAGGCAATCTCTACGTTGTTCAAAGAAGCATTAATAATTACTGGGTATGTAGAATTAGGACCAAGAAAACCATACCTCAGATTTGCTGGAAGTGGCTTGAGTTCCACTGTAGGAGCATTCTCCTCGCTCCAATCTCCAAGCCTAGCAGCTTACTTAGAACTTTCGGCCAACTCCCTTTCTGGTCGCAGGGTATCGACCGATACTAGAGGAGTATCGATCGATACTGGGGGTGCTGAATCGAGCATCTTCGAGTATCCAGTAGCAACATCGTCCGAATAAACCCCTGACTCAGCCGAACAGACCAATGCTCTCTCCATTGGATCCTCATGATGCATATCCAGGAAGTACTCTTCAGCTATGTCACTGAAGGTATCAACAAAGAAAGTCTGTCCATCGATGGTTGGTCTCTTCATCATCTTCTCCATGTTAAAAGTCATGACCAAATCACCGATGTTAAGAGCGATATTCCCATTCCTGCAATCAATCAAAGCACCAGCTGTTGCTAGGAATGGCCTTCCCAAGATAAGAGGATCTCTGAGCTCTGCATCATACTCCAGGACAATGAAATCAGTTGGGATTAAGCAATTTCCAATCTTAATCGGGACGTCTTCGAGCAACCCCTGTGGAAGTCTAATTGAGCGATCAGCAAGTACCAGGGAGATCCTTGTGGTTGTGAAGTCCATCATCCCCATCCTTTTAGCGACCAAGTATGGCATGAGGTTCACACTTGAACCAAGATCGCACAGAGAACGCTCAAATCTGTTTGTGAATATCGTGCAATCCAACACCAAACTCCCTGGATCTGGTAGCTTCTTTGGGATCTTGTTGGTCAAGATTGCACTGCACTCATGAGTAATCATCAAACACCATTCCTCAAGGTTCACATTGCTAGACACCATCCTCTAGATATATCTCCTGAAAGCTGGAGAAGTCTTGATAGCATCGATAAAAGGAAGTTCCACAATCAACTTGTCCATAATTGCCTTGCATCTAGAGTCTTCTACCTCCTTCTTAATCTTCCCAATAGCCATGGGATAAGGTATCCTCGGTATGTAAACTCTCTCTGCCACCACATTAGGTACTTTCTTCAAAACTTCAGGTGTCTTATCGACGGCAGGGTCGGTATCGACCGATACCATAGGGGTATCAATCGATACATGGGATTTAGAATTATCCCGTGAAAGTATCTTGACCTGTGTCGATCGATGCTGGCTAGTGTCGATCGATGCCGGAGCGATTTCAGAATCCTCCTCGTCAAGATCGACAAAATTTTATGCAGTTTGGCCAATTTTCACTATTGGATTGACCTCTTTTCCACTCCTCAAGGTGATTGCATTTATGTGTGCCCTTGGGTTTTCTCCTTTCCCTGGAAGAAAACCTTCTTGCCTTTTTACAGCTTATGAAGTCTGAGCTACCTGAGTTTCCAGCTTCTTCTGATGAATACCAAGAGCTTCGATCTTTCCACTCAGATCTTTGTACATATCATTCATCTTCCCATTGAAATCCACTTTTATCTGCTGCTGTCTTTGAACCAGCTGTTCAAGCATAGACTAAATCTTGCTCTTTGGGATTTTAGCAGGTATAGGCTGATAAGATGAATTTCCATAGTTCCTGGTATAACCAATGTTCTGGAAATGTTTCTAGCAAAACTGATTCGACCCAAAACCACTTGGATTAGCTTCAGATTTGAATCCTCCTTGCTGAAAATTGTTGTTGAAGTTTCGGTTGTTGTTGTATTGATTCCTCTGACCTTGAAAACCAGAACCACCAATGTAGTTAACATCCTCTACTTCATTCTCATTGATATTCTCGACTTCCTCAGCAAAATGAACTGCCTTCATCGATTTTCCCAGCAAGAGATTGTGCACTGAATCTAACTTAGCATGAACATCAGCAATCTGCGATCCATCAACCCCTCACGCCTGCTTCTGTCGCTCGAAATCAGCATTCTTGGTGCTATTGCTAGACGCCAAGTTCTCAATCAGCACGACCACATCATCTGGATACCTGGTATTGAAATTCCCATTACTCGCAGCATCCAAAGCCATCTGGTACCTCCAATCGATCCCTTTGTAGAAAGTACCCAGCAACTGAACCTGAGTGAACCCATGGTGCGGACAATCTCTCTGATATGACTTGAAACGAATCCAAGCAGCCTTGAGTGCCTCCGTCGGACCTTGAGAAAACTGAGAAATGTTGTTCATAGGCTCTTCGGATCTCGCATCATCATATAAGTTATTCAGGAATGCATTCTTCATCTCGTCTGATATGCTCAAATTAATACCCTAAACAGTACTAAAGCAGTTGCTGCAGTATATCAGGGGTCGAACACAAGAACTCAGAGAAATTGCACAATAGATTGTATAGTTATCAAATCAAGCTAACCTATTCAGTTTAAACAAAAAACAATAAGCAGTAAACGAGTAGTAATTCAATGGAAAAGATAGGTTCATGGATATTTCTCAGGAAATCAATGAATGCAAAATAAACTAACTAATCAGGGTTCAGGTTACGCACGATTCTCGAACTCAAATCACTAAATTAAAATTAACCAACTGTCGTTGCGAAAACTATCTAAATCTAAACTTCAGAATTCCAAATTTCTTTGCAAATTCCTAAGAATAAATCAGCCTTAATTTCAAGTTTGATATGTTCACAAATCAATTAAACCAAATCTCTTTGCGAATAATCAATTTACTCATCCTAAGTTTTATCAGGTAATTAATCGCACTGTCGTGCCTAATCAATTATCATAAGTTCTAAGTTCTAGGTGATCAATCCAGAATTAGCCTTGAGAACAACCTAAGGTGAAGAACTAATTCAGATTATGAACCCTAAATAACTAATCATCCTAGCATTCAAATAAATCTCTTATGAGAATCCCTAAACCTAACAAGAGATCTACTCAAACATGGAAATTGAATCAATAAACATGTTTGAATAAATACTCAATAGAAAATAAAAAAAGAGTAACAAAAGGGTTCGAAATCTTCTCTCGACGAACAGAGTATCAGACTTGTCTCCCTTCAAAAGCTCTCTCACAAATCCAGAATAAAATAAGCGTAGCCAACAAAGTGGCTGTAAAATCCCTATAAATAACCTAAATCACGAATTGGGGCTTCTTGTAAATATTAAAGACTTCTTGACCAAGTTGCAATTCTTCAACTCTTCCTTAAAGTCGCGGGTCGTGTCTGCCTCAAGTTGCAATTCTTCAACTCTTCCTTAAAGTCGCGGGTCGTGTCTTCCTTAAATTTGCAATTCTTCAACTCTTCAGCTAAAATCTAATGGCGAATTGAGTCCCCGGCAACGGCGCCAAATTTGATATGCTCAAATTAATACCCTAACAGTACTAAAGCTAGGGGTCGAACCACAAAGACTCAAGGAAACACACAATAGATTCTAGATGCTGAATTACGCTAAGTGATCAATGGTTTTGAAAGCAATTACGTAAATTAAAAGTGTTGTAAATCAATGGAGAGAATATAGGCCCAAGGTTTTTCTCAGGAAATCAATGAATGCAGCTAAATTAACTAACAGGATTCGGATTACGCACGGTTCTTGAACTCAAATCACTAAAATATAGCTAACCAACTCTCGTTGCGAAAACTATCTAAATCTAAATCCTAGGAATTCCAAATCTCTTTGCGAATCCTAAAGTCTAAATCAGCTTTAAAGTTCAGGTTTTATATGGTCAAAAATCAATTAAACCAAATCTCTTTGCGAATAATCAATTTGCTCACCTAAGGTTCTATCAGGTAATTAATCGCACTCTCGTGCCTAATCAATTATCCTAAGATCTAAGTTCCAGATTCGTCAACCTAGAATTAGCTTTGAGAACAACCTATGGTGAAGAACTAATTCAGATAGTGAATCCTAAACAGATAATTAACCTAGCATTCAAAGAAATCCTTTATGAGAAAACCCTAAACCTAAAGTGGATCTACTCAGACATGGTGAATGAAACAATCAACATAACTGAATAAATCATCAATAAAATAATCAGAAAGGTTTTGAGATCTGATCTCGGACGAAGGGAGATTCAGACTTGTCTCTCTAAAACCAAAGTAAAATCAAAGTATAGAAAATAAAGCTTTGCCTACAAAGTGGCTGTAAAATCCGTATTTATAACCTAAGACACGAATTGGGCAATCTTGTAATTATCAAAGTCTTCTGGGCACTTTTGCAATTCTTGAAGTCTTGGAAAACTCGCGGGTCGTGTATTGCCTCGATGAGTATCGATCGATACCAGGGGGTATCGATCGATGCTTGTCGTGAAATCAGGTACTCAGCTACACGACTTCAGCTTCTGCTCCAAAACGTTCCAGAAAGCTCCAATAATCCCAATAATGCTCCAAACATGCTAAGACCTGTAAAAGACTCTAAAAGACTACAAAACACTGGAAAGACTCTATAAAAAGGACTTATATCATGGCTTAAATAGGGTAAAAACCATGATATATCAGTACTTCTCATAATCTTTTTCAAGTAAACCAGGATAGGCTTCTCGGATCTGCATGTCGAATATGCTGCAATAATTTTTTTTGAAAGTAATTAAACTACGAGTGAGATATATATTATATAAATGTAAGTTAATTGGAGGAAAATAATACCTCTCAAACGGTTGAACAAAATCACAATTTCGCAATATATAATTGTGAGCTGCACGACAATGTTCATGGTCTTCCCACCAAACTTCTTTCAACTTTACAGCAAGTCTCCCTATTTGGGCGAAGATATCTGGGACATCAACGTTATACATAGGTGCAACCCCACCATCGTCATATCTTCTAGGAGCGGTTTTTTTTCGTTCTGACGGTTGGGCTAAAGTAGTATGACGTGAAGTGAGATGTTTCCTCGGTCAAACTACCTGCAACGATAAAACCCTCCACTCTTGCAAGATTTTTGGCATTTCCTTTCAATGTCCCATGAATCGCTCGAACGGGTACATCCATCGGAATTGCACGCCCCCCCCCCCCCCCCCATAGCTGCAATCGGTAGGTGGATTGGGAGATGTTCCATGACGTCAAAAAATTAAGGTGGAAATATTTTTTTCCAAATTACACATCAAAACATGGATATTATAGAGTAATTGCGCTATGCCATCCTCAGTCAGTGTTCGAGTGCATAGATCCCTGAAAAATGCTCCAATGCCTACCAATAATATAAGTAATTAAATAACAAAATTATAATAATTATAAATATTATTAAAAATACATATTTAAATACCTGTTTACCTGCAATTGCTTCGTGAACAGTTGTCGGTAAGAGTTCGAGTAATGCAAATGGTAGCAGTCGCTGCATGAATACATGGCAATCGTGGCTCTTCATACCGGAAAATTTATTGCCTTGATCTATGCATCTTGAGAATTTGGACACATATCCATCATGAAACTTTACTTCTGAACTAACCCAGTCAAACAACTTTACTTCTTAACTAACTCGTTTCGCATCCCTAGACAATCAAAAAGTCAGAATCGGTATTTTCCCGTTTTGTATAATATGCAAATCGCTTCTTACGCATATTTTGGCCAAGTCCAACCTTGATTTCATATTGTCTTTATTCTTTCTCTTTCCATGCACATTCAAAATCGTATTCATGATGTTATCGAAATTGTTTTTTTTGGATGTGCATCACATCAAGGTTATGCCGTAATAGGAGATCCTTCCAATATGGCAGTTCCCAACAAATACTTTGTTTGTGCCAATTTTGAGAAACGTTATATCCGTCAGGCATGTTTGTCGATATCGTCTACTTGCGGTACGGTTTATCTAGGAGTTCTCCTAGTGTTCATGCACCTAAGAACAAACGACAAAGATAAAGGTGAATTTTAGAAGAACAACAAAAAACTTGAAAATCAAAATTGTCTAGAACATAAATTAGAACAAGAAATCAAACAAGCAACAATCAAATCCCCGACAACGGCGCCAAAAACTTGATGTGTGTGGTTTGGGATTGACTTAACAAGTTTTACCCTTAAGCAAAGTTGCAAGTGCACAACAAACACAATAGTATTTAAGGGATCGAATCCACAGAGATTTGAGTGCCCGAAGATTTCTATCGATTTCTAAGTTGTGTCTATACCTAATCAATTAAAGGAGGTTTTGTGTCATGGTTTTGTAGCTAGGAATTTAAACTAAATTAAGCGAGAAAATAAAGAACCCAAGTAAGCAAAGTGAGTAATTAAAACGAGGTTGTAAACTAATAAACAAAATGTTGGGCAATCAGGAACTCTCTAGGGATCATGACCGATCATAATAAGGATTTTGCTAGGATTTTTAGTGCGACTTTTTTGTCTTTTGTTTTTTAAACTTGGAGCACGATAGTGTATGTAACCTACTCTCGTACATCCTACACATCAATGATTTATATACTCGACCGGTAGCTTTCGTCTCTGGCCGCGCATAAAATTATGATGACAAATAAGTTCGTTAACGCTCACAACCCCTCTACAAGTATACATTCGTATCTTGTAACGGTTTTGCTCGTCTACCATAGGTCAAGCATATAGATCCAGTACTTTTGTAGCTCTAAAAATACCTAAGGTCAGTTGCATATATGGGCAATCAAGCAAACATGCATTAATAATAAGGATAGAACAAAGAACCATAATAGATATCCTAACCTAAAAACCTAATGATAAATCAAACCATGAGAGCCCCTTGAGAACCCTATACCCAACAAGAGAATTACACAGCCATAGCTGAGCTTAATATCATATTAAATAAAGGACAAACAGTAAGAGAAAGAGATATATTGAAGACACAAGTCGAGAATCCTTGCTCCAAATCGAAGAACAAGAAATAAAAGTTGCTAGGGAATTCGTCTCTGCCTCAAAAGCGTAAAACGATATGTCTAAGAGACCTAAAAATATGTATTTATAGTCTTCACTTCTTTGGGGACGTTTAGAATTTGAGTTGGAAAAGACGGAATTGGCCTCGGGAATGAAACGAGCTCGATTTGGTCGCACAAAGAGTGGTCATGGGTGCATGGTCTTGAACTGCGGTGGAATACTCGTTTGCAGTGGGCGGAGCTCTCCTGACCGCGGCGGAATGCTCGTTCGCCATGGGTGGAGCTTGCCTGCCCGCGGTGGCTCTGCTTTAGGGCAGCTTCGTCTGCCTTCTGTGCTTCGTGAATATTTGATGATCCAACCATTGGAATGTCTCCAAACCAATTGCATTTGAAAGCTGGTTGTGTCTTCTTTTTGTATCAAAATTTGGGGATGATCGACGGTGAGAAGGTCTTCTTTGACTACAAGAATTCTGACGGTCCAAGTTTATCCAAAAACGTGCTTTTGTCCCGAAATGCATTATTTTATCTCGAGTTACCTGAAATGTATTTTAAAACTTTAAAACATGGAAATCACTAGAAAACCATAGAAAGCGGAGTTAAAACACATGCACAAAATATTAAAGTGATCCATAAAAATGGTCAAAAACCGGTGTTATCAGCTCACCCCTCAGCAGTAGTCGTCTTAGGGGCCATCACCTCATTGGTGATAGGATTTGCAGAAGTCTTGACAGCTCGCTTCGCTGCATCTCTCTCCTCAAGCTTTTTCCCCGCACAGATTGACAATCTCGTCATATTTGGCTCGATAGCTGATATATAATGGTTTTTACCCCTTTTAGGCCATGATATAAGTCCTTTTTATAGAGTCTTTCTAGTGTTTTGTAGTCTTTTAGAGTCTTTTACAGGTTATAGCACGTTTGGAGCATAATTGGAGATATTGGAGCTTTCTGGAACTTTCTGGAGCGAAGCAGAGATCCGCGTAGCTGAGACATCAAAATCACCTGAGTATCGATTGATACTGCCTAGTATCGATCGATACCCGTCGAGGAAACAGAAGGATCGCGACTTATTGAAGAGTTGAAGAATTGCAGAATTGGCCCAGAAGACTTTGATATTTACAAGATGGCCCAGAACGTGTTTTAGCTTATAAATTAGGTTTTCAGCCACCTGTTTAGGCTAAGCTTTATTTCTGTGTTTGATTTTACATTGGTTTTAGAGAGACAAGTCTGAATCTCCCTTCGTCCGAGATCAGATCTAAAAACCTTTATGATTATTTTATTGATGATTTATTCAGTTATGTTGATTGTTTCATTCACCATGTCTAAGTAGATCCACTTTAGGTTTAGGGTTTTCTCATAAAGAATTTCTTTGAATGCTAGGTTGATTATCTGTTTAGGATTCACAATCTGAATTAGTTCTTCACCATAGGTTGTGTTCAAAGGTAATTCTAGGTTGACGAATCTGGAACTTAGATCTTAGGATAATTGATTAGGCACGAGAGTGAGATTTATTACCTGATAGAACATAGGTGAGCAAATTGATTATTCGCAAAGAGATTTGGTTTAATTGATTTGTGAACATATCATACCTGAATTTTAAAGTTGATTTAGACTTTAGGATTCGCAAAGAGATTTGGAATTCCTAGGATTTAGATTTAGATAGTTTTCGCAACGAGAGTTGGTTAGCTATATTTTAGTGATTTGAGTTCAAGAACCGTGCGTAATCTGAATCCTGTTAGTTAAATTAGCTGCATTCATTGATTTCCTGAGAAAAACCCTGGACCTATATTTTCCTCCATTGATTTACAACACTTTTAATTACGTACTTGTTTTCGTTTACATCTTTTGATGTAGCGTATTTTGGATCTACATAATCTATTGTGTGTCTCTGTGAGTCCTTGTGTTCGACCCCTAGCTATACTACGACAACTACTTTAGTATCTGAATAGGGTACTAATTTGAGCATATCAAATTTGGCGCCGTTGCCGGGGACTCAATTCACCATTAGATTTTAGCTAAGAAATTCGTCTAAATCGCCCGAGTATCGATCGATACCCTTGAGTATCGATCGATACCCGACGTATATTTCAGTTACTTACGTTCTTGACTTTTGTTTTCAGGTGCATGCCTAATCGAGAAACCAGAAGCAACAAGAACACCCCGTTAGTTGATCTATCACTAGAACAGCTAGCACTTGTGGAACGCACAAACAAGAAAGCAAAGAAATCAGCTAAGATGAACAACAATTAGTTGGTTCGTGATGCAGCATGTGCTTACAGAGACCAAGAGGGTCGGTTGTGCAATGAGCAAGGACAACGTCTAGATGGAGAGGGGATCGTCATGCCACCTGCTCCTGTTGTCGCTGTGAATGTCGCTGGGAACGCGAGGAATGATGTGGTTAATCGTGGAAGAACGATTGGTGAGTACAACAGACCTGACCAGTTTTTCGCAAATTGGTCAGCTATTCGTCCTTCTGCGTTTGAGAGGAATGACTTTGAGCTGAAGCCTGCTTACTTTGCTCTTGTGGGACAGCATCTCTTTCATGGTCTTCCTCATGAACGTCCAATGGACCATGTAGAGAAGTTCGAGGACTTGGTCACTAGCATCAAGAGCAATTGAGTGTCCTACGACTATCTCTTCTGCAAGCTCTTCCCCTACTCTCTAGGTGGAGATGCAACCTACTGGCCGAGGCAGCTACCTCCTAGTTCGCTAACTACTTGGGAGGACACTAAGAGAGCCTTTCTGATCAACTTCTACGATGATGCACGATCTGAGGATCTGAGTAATAAAATCTCCCAATTTTCTCAAGGACCTACTGAGGCGTTCAAGGCTGCTTGGACGAGATTCAGATCGTATCAGAGAGATTGTCCACATCACAGATACTCTGATGTGCAGCTGCTGGGTATCTTCTTTAGAGGAGTAGATTGGAGGTATCAGATGGCTCNCTCTTGTGGGACAGCATCTCTTTCATGGTCTTCCTCATGAACATCCAATGGACCATGTAGAGAAGTTCGAGGACTTGGTCACTAGCATCAAGAGCAATTGAGTGTCCTACGACTATCTCTTCTGCAAGCTCTTCCCCTACTCTCTAGGTGGAGATGCAACCTACTGGCCGAGGCAGCTACCTCCTAGTTCGCTAACTACTTGGGAGGACACTAAGAGAGCCTTTCTGATCAACTTCTACGATGATGCACGATCTGAGGATCTGAGTAATAAAATCTCCCAATTTTCTCAAGGACCTACTGAGGCGTTCAAGGCTGCTTGGACGAGATTCAGATCGTATCAGAGAGATTGTCCACATCACAGATACTCTGATGTGCAGCTGCTGGGTATCTTCTTTAGAGGAGTAGATTGGAGGTATCAGATGGCTCTGGACGCTTCGAGCAATGGTAATTTCAACACCAGGTACCCTGAGGATGCATATGTGTTGATTGAAAACTTTGCATCTAGCAGTAGCACCAAGTGCGCAGACTTCGAGCGCAAGAAGCTGGCTGGTAACATGGATGGGTCGCATATCGCTGAAGTTAAAGCTCAGCTGGATTCTATGCACAGTCTTCTGCTAGGAAATACAACAAAAGCCGTCTACTTTGCTGCTGAGAATGAAGTGGAAGATGTTAACTACATTGGTGGTTCTGGTTTTCAGGGTCAGCGATTTGGGTACAACACCAATCGAAACTTCAACAACTATGCTCAGCAAGGAGGGTACCAATCCCCACCACCCAAAGCTCCTGAGAGTAAGATTGAGGCTATGCTTGAACAGCTGGTTCAAGGGCAGGAGAAGATGACAGTAACCTTCAATGGGAAGCTGGATGTTGTGTACACCAATTTGAGTGGAAGGATCGAGGCTCTCAATACCAGTCACAGGATGCTGGAAACGCAAGTGGCTCAGACTGCAGCAAATGCCAAGGGAAAGACGGTTCATTCACACAATGCACACGTCAATGCAATCTCCTCAAGTGCAGAAAATTGCGATGAGGATCCTAAAATCCCCATAGCATCGATCGATACCCCCAAGTGTCGATTGATGCCGTTTACAATTCTGAAACGGGACACTTTCAAAACCCGTGTATCGATCGATACCCCATTGGTATCGGTCGATACTGAGGCGATTTTTGAGGAAACACTTGAGACTTCGACTGTAGTGCCTAAAGAAGTTCAGGAACGAGTCTATATACCGAGGATACCTTATCCCAGAGCTGCTGCAAAGGCTAAGAAGGAGGTAGAGGATGCCAGATGCAAGGCTATGCTGGATAAGCTGATTGTGGAGCTTCCCCTTGATAATGATAAATCTGTCAAGGATGATTCAACAGCAAGGGTATCGATCGATACCTTTGAGAAGATGGTACGAAGGATTTCCCCTGAATCAACCTTTGAAGAAGCTCTAGAGTGCCGTCCTCTGCTAAGTCACTTCAAAGATTGCAGAGAAACTGAGGAAGAGATTAAGGCACTCTTCATTAAGGCTAGAGGTACACCTCCACTGAGACAGCTGACCCAAAGAGAAGATCCAGGGAAATTCGCGGTTCCATGTTCTATCTCTGGAGTTGATTTCAAAGAGTCTCTCGTTGACTCAGGGGCTAGTGTCAACGTCATCTCAAGGGCAATTGCAGAACGGTTGGGCGGTGATATTCGATCTTCAAAAGTATCTATCACATTCGCGAACGACTCCACCTCACTTCCATACGGTACAATCTCTGCCTTGCTGGTCAAAGCAGGAGACTGTCTAGTGCTTACTGATTTTCAGATTGTGGATATGAGTGCGATATCTCGTATGCCTATACTCCTGGGACGACCATTTATGGCTACTGCTGGCGCAACCATAGACACGCCTAATAAGAGAATCTCTTTCTCTTACATTGATGGAGGGGTCTATTATGATGTCATTCCCCCTAGGAGTGCTCCCACACATGTCTCTAGCATCGAGGTTGTCACAGGAGAGTCGCTAGCAATTGATATTTTGGAAGAGCCTCCTGATGAGCCTACTGTCGTAGACATTTCAGCTGAACCGCCCAGCATCCCCAAGGAAGTTGTCAAGAAGACTAAGGCAACAAAGAAGAAGGACAAGCGCATAAGAGTCGAGAATCCCCATGTCACTTTAATCCCTCAGAAGAGTGATGGGAATTCGATTGAGTATAAGGTCAAGTGCAAAGGAGCTTCGAAGCCATTCTCTAAGGCTAGAATTCTTCTTACTTTAGAGCTGAAAGAGAAGGGAAATGAGTTCGTGGAAGGCATGTTGAGCAAAACTCTGAAGCTAGCAATGTCAAGTTGTGGAGCCTGTTTTGGTGCAAGCTCTCACTCTTATCCAGCCTGAAGGGCGTTATAGTCAAGCTATTGACGTTAAACGAGCGCTTGGTGGGAGGCAACCCACTGGTGAGTCTGTTTTTGAGTCGTTTTTGTTTTTATTTTCGTTCGTTTTATGTTTGTGTCAGGATAAACAGGGAGCAAACTCGATATCGCATGAGTGTCGATCGATACCCTTCGCGATTGAGAATGGTTCATGTCGATTTAAGTCTGGTATCGATCGATACCAGGCTGTGTGTCGATCGATACTCAATGTTCCAGCAAGGTAACTTCTTGTTTTTCCCAATTTTATTATGTTCTTTTGTTTTCTTTCACTGACTCTAGGCTAGATAACACTGGGGACAGTGTTGTTCAAGTCTGGGGGAGGTGTCTGCTGACATTGTGTTTGTTTTTCTTAGAGTCATAAAATAAAAAAAATTATCGTTTTATTGAGTCAAAACTTGTTAGGAGATAATGATCATGTGCTTCAATTGTTGCTTTGATTTGGTTTTTGAGTGACCAGTGTTACAGGATCAGCTCTAGATCGACTAATGAAAAATCCAAGGACTGACCAAATTACTAGAAAACATCCATGTCTCCAGCAGAGTTCTTCTGAAACCTGAGCCAAATTTCTGCACTTCATCAATGTGGTTAGTATTTTTAGAGCTTGATTCATCATTCATATCTGATAAAGGAGCCCATGTGTTTAGAGTTGTGGTATCTCTCTCCCCTGTTATAAGTTGATAAATAAGAGCATAAAAGATTGAAATAATTTTCTTCTGAGTAGAGGGTTAGGAAAATTTCCAGCGATCCCATTATTCTACTTAAGAGGGAATGATCACACAAAGGATTGGAATCGAGGTTAGGATTTTCCTATGATGCCATTATTCGCCTACATCCTTTGATATATAGAGAGGGAAGAACCGGGGATTTTGTGGCACACACCATCAATACTCGCGTCTCATACCTTAATGTGTATATGCAAAGCTGAAAATAAAAGAAAGAACATAATAAGAAATAAGTATGGGGGAGAGAAATAAAACAAAAAAATGTGAAAAAGGGTGGTTCCTTGTCATGATATTGTATGCTAAAGAATCTAGAAGGTTCTTGAACATTGGCTGCAGCGATGAAACTGGTGATGAGAGTTTTAGTTGAACAATGCTGTGGGATAATGTGTGGAGTCTGGAAAAGCTGCGAATGTCTACGGAGAAGTACATGGTGGTTAGATCGAAAGCTGGTTAGGTAACACTTGGGTACTTGGGAAAAGGATCTCTGCAATGGTTCGTGAACAGGTGAGTCTCTACGTTTTCAAACCTCTTTCTCTGGTTTAGTCTTCTATTTATAAGAGTTTCTTTTGCATGTGCTTTCTAGAGTTTCTTCACAGTTTATGAGAGTTACTTTGAAGCTTCGGGAGACGGAGACTTTGAACTAACAAAAATACCGTCAAGAATAGGTTGGGCGCTCTCAATCCTTTTCAGCGAAAAATGTATTCCCCCATCATCTTTCTCAGTCGCCAAAGTATCCAACACCTCGGATAGATCTTCTTGGCACGCGGGAAAGGGATTGCGAACTGCAAAGTAACTCTCATAAACTATGAAGAAACTCTAGAAAGCACATGCAAAAGAAACTCTTATAAACGTTGAAACAATTTGAAGGAGGATCGTTGGCTCGATCAGATGGCTCGTGGACAATAAACTCAACTGCTTCGGATATACCAAAACGCTGCCTCAGCTCGTCCAAATACTTCTCGGTGGAAAGTCTAGAACCTGGAACAATGGCTCGTCCTTTCTTTTTATCCACAGAACTCGTCACGGCTTGCCGATCCGACGGACCAGCCATACAACTTTGTGTCGCACAATCCAACTTTCTCCTTGCCTCGGCGGGATCGTGAAAGAAGTCTGTAATTTCTTCTTTCACTTTGGAAAATCTATTCGCCTCGGTAGACCCGCTGGTCTCTCCAGGCTTGTTCGCCTCGTGAGATTTGTTCGCCTCGTCATGGCCGAGCCTCGTCGAGGTGTGATGTCAAAACTCGAGTTGAACTACAAAGATTGATTGGCAAATTTAAAGGCTCACTGTGGTTAGTGTGTAGACGGATCAGAGGGATTCAACGGCGCGGTGGTGGATCGGAAAATCCTAGCCGACGATTAAAACAGGGAATAAGAAGAGAGAGGAGAGAGCTACGTGAGTTGCAAAAATTTGGGAGAAAAAAGTAATGAGGCGAAACAAGGGAGGCTCACTACAAGAAAACAACCGATTTGCGATGGCCAAATCTGTAGTAAATCCGTCGCAAATAACGCATAGCTATGGAATTGCAAGGACCCGTTTTTCGTCGCAATTTACGACAACTATTTCCCTTGCAAATTTGCGACGGACTTGCGACGACCGTGAAGACACTCGCAAATCTCTCGCAAGATACTCGCAAATCCCATTGCAAATCGATTGTTTTCTTGTAGTGATATAGACAATGGGCGCGTAGATGCGTGTGGTCTCAGGAAATAATTGTGCGTGACCTCGGGAACTAACAGAAGACCCTTGCGACTCCAAATATAATTAAGGCAAAACGAGTGAATACACGCAAGTGTCTGATGTCCTCATATTTTACCCTTCTCATGCATTCATTTAGCTTAGGTTTCATCTCATATGCATGGGGTTTCATAGCATTTCTTATTCGTTTTGTCTCATTTAGAGTATTAGGTGTTTGCATTAGGTCATAGTGAGTCTTTGCATGTTTTGGAGTGTTTTTCTAGGTAATTGGAGGCACTTGGTGACGTTTGGAGATTTGGGGGTAAAGGGAAGAGAGAATCCATCTGGAGCGCCCGAACGAACTGGTCAGACAGAAGGTCTCCAAGCAGATTTAGCCTCGATTACCTTCATGAGAGTTGTAGCCCAGAGAGTTAGCTTTTCACAGGAGTTTGAATCGGGTTATTTCAACGTATGGATAAGGAGATAAGATGAATTTACTGAAGGTATGTCCGTCTGGCCGAGAGAAGATGACACCGTCCAAAGAACCGGCCAAACGAAGGCCTTCCGATATGAATCAACTCACACTGTCTTCATAAGAGTTGTAGAGCGACGAGTTAGATGTCTACAGGAGTTAGATGTCTACAGGAGTTAGATTCAGGTCATTCAGATGTCAGGTTCAGGAGTTATGGCCGATTCACTAAAGACATATCCGCCTGCCGAGACAGTTTCGCTCAATACCGACTTGTTGTACCGAGGAGTGACATCGGTATTCACCAAAGCAGCAATACCGACGTCACAAGTCGGTACAATACTTCGGTATTGAAACAAGGGGGAAATCCCTTTAGTACCGATATGTTGTACCGAGGAGTGACGTCGGTATTGACCCTCAGGACTGTTTCTCACCCAAACCAGCCGAGCTCACCCGAGGTGTCTGAAAGGTCTTGCCGAAAGAGGGGTCTAACATCCGAATTAGCCTCAGTGGTCTTCACAAACGTTGTATACAAAGGAGTTAGATGACTACAGGAGGTGGTTTCAAGTCATTCAGATATGTGGTTCGTTAGATACGGTTGTTTTACTGAGCGTATGTCCGTCTGGCCGAAGCTCCCAGACATGCCTGAAATAACTGGCTGCACAAAGGGTCTCAAATCAGAATTAGCCTCTGTTGTCTTCACAAATGTTGTAGCACAGTGTATTATCTGTCCACAGGAGGTGGTTTGAGGCCATTCGGACTTGTATTCCAGGAGATATCGTAGTTTTACCGAAGATTCTACACCACCACCATCCGCATAAACCCAGGTCCAATACCGATGTTCAATACCGAGCAGTTACCTCGGTATTGAGCTAATCAAGACCAGATTTGACCCATTTTGAACGGGGTCGGTACCCGGTTTGTCCCGGGTCGATCCGGTTCGCCTCCTTTCACTGTTTTAGTCCAAAAACCCTATTTTCATGTTTATCTCTTTTCTTATCTCTTTTCTAGGCTAAAAACCTTGTTCTTGTGATTTGTAAGAGGGATCATACACTTTTTATGCAAGTTTAAGTTTATATATTTGTTTCTTTCTTTAATCTTTCACATTCATATTCTCTAATCATGATTAACATCACATCTTTCATGAGAATTAGTGTATTCTTCATGATTAGTGAGTAGTTCAATTTAGAGCTCATGGATGAGGTAGATTAGGGGAATTTCGTGATAGATCTAGGATGTCTAGGGCTTAGTTTACATCTTTCCTCAGTTATTTAGTGTTCGTAATGATAGATTAGGCTTGAGAAAGCTAATCTAGACTATAAGGCATTTCATGCACACAAGGTGTTCGATGAAATGCCCCAAGAACTAAATAAGGGATTTTGCTTGCTTAGCCTATGAGAGTAGTTGTCTAAGGAGTATTAGGGCCATTGAAACCTATGTTTAATGCTTGCTAATCATCTTATCACAAAAGAGAGTTTGTTCTTGATTTGGTGATTAGCAAAGTGATTAAGACCATGAGAATGGCTTAAGCTTGTTTAGATGTTCTAGGCTAAGGGAATTGCTTGTTTGTGTGTATTGACATCTAGATAGATCATGAAAGGACCCAAAATCCATAACCTCATCCAAGAGCTTGCCTTTATATCTTTCTAATCTTGTTTAACATTCGTTTACTTGTGTTCTTGCTTTGAATTTGAATCATTAGGTTGTTAGAAAACTAAAACCACATTTGTTTGCTTAACTTTAAGAAGATTTATGTATTCCTAGTGATTGAAACTTAACCATTGGATTCGATACCTCTTATGCTACATAGGCATTTTGAGTAATTGATACACCGTTGCCAATTGGGTTTAGCTTTCGACATTAGGATTTTACTTCTTTTGAGATTAAGCCTTTTTCTTTCGTTTTTTTACTAATCTCTCCTTCTAGCTCTCTCTTGTAGGTGCATGAACTTGCGTTCTAAAGGGAACAACATCTTGTTGAGCCAAGAGACGACATCAACCTTCTACACCGCGGTCTTAGAGCAAGAAGAGATAGAGAACGGGTTGTGCACATTGCTAGGCTTGGTATGGAAAACGTGCAAGTGAACCCGGATGGTGGTAATGACCACGTTGCTTATGCTCCACATCAAGGAGCAAATGGTGGTAATAGAAACCACCACCCACCCGCTTGATATATCATGGTTTTTACCCTGTTTAGACCATGATATAAGTCCTTTTATAGAGTCTTTACTGTATTTTGGAGTCTTTTAGAGTCTTTCACAGGTCTTAGCACGTTTTGGAGGATTATTGGAAGTATTGGAGCTTTCTGGAGCATTTGGAGCAGAGTTAAAGATCGTGTTGCTGAGTACCTGTTTTCACGGCCAGTATCGATCGATACCCCCTGGTATCGATCGATACCCAGCACAGCAGACACGACATCGCGACTTAATGAAGAGTTGAAGAATTGCAACTTGGTCCAGAAGTCTCTGATAATTACAAGAAGACCCCAACTCGTGTTTTAGGTTATAAATAGGAGTTTTCAGCCATTGTTTAGGCTATGCTTTTATTTCTGTGTTTGATTTTACTTTGGTTTTAGAGAGACAAGTCTGAATCTCCCTTCGTCCGAGATCAGATCTCTAAACCCTTCTTTCTATTCTATTGATGATTTATTCAAACATGTCTATTGATTTAATCTTCATGTCTGAGTAGATCCACCTTAGGTTTAGGGTTTTCTCATAAAGGATTTCTCTGAATGCTAGGTTAATTATCTGTTTAGGATTCACTATCTGAATTATAGTTCTTCGCTTAGGTTGTGTTCATAGCTAATTCTAGGTTGACGAATCTGGAATTTAGATCTTAGGATAATTGATTAGGCACGACAGTGCGATTAATTACCTGATAGAACCTAGGTGAGCAAATTGATTACTCGCAAAGAAATTTGGTTTAATTGATTTGTGAACATATCAAACCTGTTATTAAAGCTGATTTAGACTTTAGGATTCGCAAAGAAATTTGGAATTCCTAGGATTTATATTTAGATAGTTTTCGCAACGACAGTTGGTTAATTATACTTTAGTGATTTGAGTTCTAGAACTGCGCTAAATCTGAATCCTGCTAGTAAATTTATCTACATTCATTGATTTCCTGAGAAAAACCCTGGGCCTATATTTTCCTGACTGAATTACAACTTGTTTACTGCTTTCTGTTTTCTGCTTAACCTGAATTGCTTAGCTTAGCTTGATTTTACAATTCATTGTGTGATTTCTGTGAGTCCTTGTGTTCGACCCCTACACTTACTACAACAACTGCTTTAGTATCTTAGGGTATTAAATTGAGCATATCACCGCTCGTAATGGTCCTAACATAGTTGGAACGGGTGATGCGGCCAATGCTCATGTCAACCGCCAAGGCATTCGAGCACCACCTGTTGAGACCAATGACTTTGAGGTCAAAGCTAGCTTCATCAACATGGTACAAAGCAACAAATTCCATGGCTTGACGGTGGAGGATCCACTTGATCACTTGGATCATTTTGACCGGATTTGTGGCTTGACAAAGATTAATGGAGTCTCGGAGGATAGCTTTAAGCTTAGGTTGTTCCCATTCTCTCTTGGAGACAAGGCAAGACAATGGGAAAAGAACATTCCCCACGGTTCCATCACTTCATGGGACCAATGCAAGACATCATTCCTTTCCAAGTTCTTCTCTCCCTCTAGAACGGCTAAGCTAAGGAATGAGATCTCAAGCTTCACTCAACGTGCAAATGAGAGCTTCAATGAAGCATGGGAGCAGTTTAGGGGCTATACATCGCAATGCCCTCATCATGGATTTTCGGATGCTTCCCTCTTGAGCACACTCTACCGCGGAGCACTTCCTAAGATCCGTATGTTGCTTGATACCGCTTATAATGGAAACTTCTTAGGAAAATACGTGAATGAAGCAATGGAGTTGGTTGAGAACCTTGCTTTGAGTGATGGTACATATGGTGATGAGTGTGACCGGTCTACAAGAACCACAAGTGACTTCGAGGAGCAACAACGAACCAAAGCCATGAAGGCTCTCAATGAGAAGTTAGATAAGCAAGCCACCATGATTGACAAGCTTCTCAATGCTTCCAAAAGACCGGTTCACTTTGTTAGTGACTTTGAGGGAAATCAAAGATCCCATGAGGAAATGGTGAATTTGAGAAACAAAGAAGATGTGCATTATGTTGGGAACAATGGTTGCTACCAAAGGTGTTTCAACAACTATGGCAACCAAGGTGGTTCTCAACAAAGCTTTGTCCCACAAACTCAGGGCAACAACTCCATGCCTCAAAACCTTGATGTGAAAAATATTCTTCAACAACTTCTTCAAGGTCAAGCAAATGGAGCATTGGATATAAGCAAGAAGATGGAGGAAATCAATACCAAAGTAGCTTGCTCATACAATGATCTCCACAAGAAGCTTGAGGCATTGAGTTCAAAAGTGCAAGAAATGGAGACAAAGGGAGCCAATGGAAACAAAGTGCAACAAAGTTCTTCAAATGGAAAAGCAATAGAAGCCACCAAGGAGTATTGCAATGCCATCTTCTCAAAGGAGTCACGTCCCATTCATGATCATGAAACCGCCACTAAGGAGATCGAGCTTCTACTCTATGGATCACAAGCCGTTGCACCTCCCCCTAGAGAAGCTCCCTTGAAGCTCAATGAGGACATTGAGGAACAAGGTGGGGGAGTGACCCTTGAGAAAGATGAAGACGTGACCACGGTCCAAGAACCAAAGGGTAGTATTTCTTGCATTGATTCACCAAGCACAACTAGGATCGAGCCTAAGTCTCTCCCCGAGCTTGGTAATCCCGGTAAATTCTCTATAGCTTGCTCTCTTGGAGATTTGGAGATTGAGGATGCTTTGTGTGATTCCGGTTCAAGTGTGAATGTCATGTCCCATGAGATGTTCAAGAGTCTAGGGATAAGAAACATCACCTATCACCCATCACCTTTCACTTCTAGAGATGCTTCTTCAAGGAAGCCACTTGGCCTCCTCAAAGACTATCCACTTAAAGTTGGGGATTGCATAGTCCCAACGGACTTCGTTTTCATGGAAATGAAGAAGACCAACAAGCTCCCAGTACTCCTTGGAACCCCATTCATACTTACTACCGGTGTTAGAAAGATTTCAAAAATCAAAAGGTAGTTCTCTTGAATGTGGATGACAAGGTATACTACCCAATGAGGACTTCTCCCAACGAGCTTTGTAGCACAATAATCATTGAAGACGATGGGTTTTGTGTTGAGGAAGTGAAGTATGCGGGTCGTTGTGAGATGGTTGTTGAAGCTCCGCCGCAAAAGGGTTATGAAAAGAAAGAGAAGTTGCTTGAGAGAAAGGATTTGGGTTATGGTAATGACATGGAAGCTTCGGAAGTTGATATCGCTTGTTTGGAACCGCTTCCTCCCACCACAATGGAGAATGTCGTTGAGGGTAGCAAGGGTGCAAAGAAGAAGACAAAGGCCAAAGCTAAGATGGGAAACAAATCAAGGAAGCTTCATGGGCCTATGTCCGAGACAAGCCAGCCCTCTATGATGACTCTCACTCCTTGGAAGCACAAGGATAGAGTGATTGAGTACAATATCATGTGTAAAGGACGGCCCAAACCTTTTGCCTCGGTCAAGGCGATCCTCACACCCGAGCTCAAAGAGAAAGGGGAAGGCGGTCTTGAGGAAGTCATGAGCAAGGTCCTCAAACTTTTGCTCAAAGACCCACCTTGGAGTGCTCACACTCCTCTCTCACCCGCCTATACTGGGTAACCAAAGTCAAACTTAGTGACTTTAAACAAAGTGCTCTTGTGAGACACCACAACCTTATCATTGTACATACTTTCTTCATATGTCTCTCTATGTTTTCTTGTCCTTTTTGATGGGTTTGCTTAGTGTGCATAGGTTTTTGATGGTCTAATGGTCATGGACTTAAGGACTAAGGTGCATAGGATGTGGTGATGGAGTATGGCATCCCTTAATCCCTCTCGTCCCCTCCATCAATTCCTAAGGTAACACTCCAAATTTTGTACATAGCATTTAGGATCATATCTCTTCCTCTCTTTCATGCATTGTTTAACTCTTCCTTAAGCTTCTATTACACAAGGGACTATGTAATTTAAGTTTGGGGGAGGGTTTGTGTGTTATCTAACATCTTTTTTGGTGTTCTTGTTTTGCTTTTTGCATCTTGAGTCTCATGCATATCATGCATTTTCAATAAATTTGAAAAAATTTGAAATTTTTTGCACTTCATGTAGGATTGAGTCTAGATGCATAGCATGGAGATAATGCATTGCATGTGCATAGGGAACTAGGATAACTTGTCCTTGTAAAGTGTCATTTTAAGAGTTTAAGTCATATGCTTTAGATCCCGTGTGTGAAATCAAGGTCGGACCATGTTTGGATTTCATGTCTCATTACTTAGGTCTTAGCCGAAGCAAGTTTCGATTTGAATCCCATCCTATCTAAGTGAGAACCTTAACTTTGACACATTAATTATCGTGTTCATGCATTGCATAATGAACTCATGGATTCCGCATATATACTTGGGTCATCTTATTCCTTTTTACCACTCTTGTTGGCCTAAGTAGCCAATTCCCATCTTTGGAATGGCTCACCCCACCTTGAACCTAACCTTCTTTCAAGCCTACATGTTTAGTGAGCGTTGTGAGGCCTTGTTTTTGAATGGACTTAGCAAAAAGTGTTGGGTCTAGAGCGACAAGGAAAAGCTTTCATGTAGAACTAGCTCGCACATCAATGAGATAGATTAGGCTAAGTTAGATAGGTTGGTAATTGGGGCGCGGGAAATGGATGATAAGGAAAGAACGAAGGATGTTGGGATTGGAAAAGTGGAGAGAAATAAAAAGATTTGGGAGAATGATTGGGGAAGCAATAAGTTTGATTTGGTTGGCAAGAATATATTTGAGTTAGCTCTAAGTTTTAAAAAGATAGTCTCTAGCTTGAAAAAGAAAGAAAAGAAGCCAAAATGGCTAAGCTTAGACATGAAGAAAAATGAAAGAGACTTAAGAAGCTAAAGGAGGAGCTAAACCAAGTAAAGTAATGGAAGCCAAACCATTGGTTGAAGAAGAAACCCCCTAGGCACTTAAAGAAAAGAAGGATGATGAAGAGATGAGACATAAGAAGGCAAAAATGCCTCGGGAAGGGTAGCTAGGATTGCTTCTTTGTGGGTTTAGAATTAGTGATATGATCATGGATGCGACGGCTCCGGCGGAGGTTCAAGAAGACGCGATGATCATCCCCGAGGGACCAATCACACGGTCTAAGGCACGGCAACTAGCGGGAGCGGTTCGGAACTTACTCACGGATGCAAGGAACGAGGAGGATCAACGTACACAACCCGTCCTCATCTCATTGTCTTCGAACTCTCTATGAGGTTAGGCCGTTTGTGTAAAACGTTTGTACTCTTTTTCCTGTATACGGTTTTGTCCCAATTGGGTTTTCCGTATAGAGGTTTTAACGAGGCAAACGGATTACACCGCTAAACGGTCCGATCTCTTGAGAGTTCCGCGGGGGAATTTTCCGAGGGAAATTCCCAGGGATTTATTCCCGAGGGACTTTTCGAGGGACTTTCCCGGGGGAAATTCTCCGCGGGAATTTCTGGCGGAATTCCAACAGTTATCTATCTATCTTTTAAATTCAAACTTGTCTTTAATTTCTGTAATTTCCCATGTGGTCTTCTCCTTGTTTTCGAGAATGACCCTTG
>PKML01027076.1:0-32922 GCA_002933935.1 Eutrema yunnanense | reverse complement strand
TAAAGAAAAACAAAAAAGAAGAAGAAACGAACATAAACAGTGAGAATCAATGTTATGTCATTCTGTTTGAATCAAACTTGGAGCCTCATACAAATATCAATGACAAACTTCTTTTAACAAGATTTCAGTAATCAACCTGTAGAACAACCGGACACTTTAATTTGAAGATGCTCCAAGATGTTTGCAATGCTACTTCCGTGAGACCTACGCAAGAGGTGGAGAAAAGGCATCAGCTTCTGCACCAAATCCCAAAACAGATCGGTCCTATTCATCTCCTTTGTGACTCTCAGTGCCTTGACCACCACGAAATTCCCAAACTCATTCCTCGCCAGCCTCATCAACCTGTCTCCTTCGCATTCCAAAAGCTCCATAACCACCACAACCATTGACCCCCATGCCTCGAGAAGCTTCTCTACGATGTAGCTTCCATCCTTCTTAAACGACAGATCAACGCAATGGCCACGAAGACTAATCGCCACGTTTTTCGTGCAACGCAAGTGATAGAGTTTAAGCATGTGTTGGACCACGAAGTTCCCTGAAGCATCGTTGCTTAGGCAGAGAGCGTTGCGCGCAACTATGTCTAGCAGCATGTTTCTGTAGAAAGGTTCATCCTCGTAGGTTATGACCTCGTTGAGCGCGATGCAGCCGTGTTGATCACGCGCTATGTCGAGCGCGTGGTGGAGAAGGTGCTCGTACATCGCGTATTTCTTCTCCCCGTCGTAAATGACCACTGCTCGTATCGCCACGAAGGATGCGTACTTGTCGGTCATGATGTGGAGGAAGCGGCGCAGGATAGCGGCGTAGAAGAACGCGTCCATGTCATCTGAAATCCCGACGAGCTTCTGAACGCGTCTCGAGCCATGCTTGTTTCTGATAACCTCCGTGAAGTAATCGGAGTCTGACGTCAGCAACGACGCCAACATCAGAAGCTGTCTTCGGTCTACCTTTGAGATCACCTCTTTAAAGCGGGACACACCTTCGCAGCTGGTCATTAGGTTAAACAGAGGGTTTAAGCGCGTGTCTGTTGAGGCGGAGGCGCGTGGGGTGAAACCCGGAGGAGGAATGGAACCGGAGGAGGTTCCTTTTGAGAAACGGATATGTTGCAAAGCATTAAACATGGTCGACATCGAAAAGTTATTGTCGGCGTTTGCCATTGTACGGTATTAGAGAGAGGGATTATATTAATAATCTCTGTGATTTTGGAGATGTGTGAGAGAGTTTTTTGAGTGATTGTTGGATCTCTAGAGATATATTTATACTAGTTAGAGTCTTCGTTTTGTCGGTTTAACAAACACAACTTTAGATTATTTGTTTCTTCCCAAAAGGAAAATCTATCGCTGGAGTTTCCTTTTTCCTCCTTTTTGTTTACTTCTTTTTTCCATTTTTTCGTTTACTATAACGTTTCCTTGTTCTTGTGGATAAAGAATAACAAAGGTAAATAATTTATCAACGGTAAATAAACAGAAATATCCTACAACAAATTCATTGTACATAATTCCATTAGTTTCCTTTTTTCTGTTTTTCTTTTTTTTTCTTTTTTGGGTTTAATACGGAAATTCCTTAATCAGATTAAATAGATGGATTAGATTTTGAATTATGTACTTCCACAACGTATTATTTCATGTAATAAATAAGACACAGCTCTCTTTTTTCGCATAAAAATAACAACATGCTCCAATGCTGCAATTAATTCTTTAGGGCAGCCGGTAAAACAAATAACTTCATTCGATTTCTGGCATACTTTCCCTTCCAGAGAAGACACTACAGAATTAACGACAAATAAGATATACAGAAACCAAAAGCAGAGCTTAAGAACCTTAATTAGAACAGAGAGATACAAAAGTTTTTCTTTTTTTAAATAATATAAGAACCAAATAAAATAATTAGGGTTCCTCTTTGGTTACTAAGTAAACACTAGTATCTACATTCGTAACATATTCTCAATCTTGAGAAAGAACAAATGTTTATCTGTGAAAACATAGAAAAGTTTACAAAAACCCTGCCAAAGCTTCGGAAGATATTTATTTCATAAGCCAAAGAGGCATATACATAGCATTACATGTTGGAACTAATTTTTTGTCAAAGCCTGAGGGTTTAATAAAATTGTGTTAGTGTGAAAAGAAACGAGTTAAGCTCTTTCTAATGAAATGTTTTTATTGACCGAGAAATGTTTTCTTGTGTATTTATTTTGGAATGGTTGTGTTATTAATCTAAATGATGAACAACATGAGAGAAGAAAAGACCACACGTGCGTCGATCGCACATTGGGTCTTGTTGGGCTCGTGGACTTTTGGAGGTATCGATCGATACCCCTTGGTATCGATCGATACTCGTCGGGCCGACTTAAAAATCGCAGCCGCTAGAATATTCTGAGGAATATTCCATATCTGTGGGGGAAAAACCCTAGCCTCTCTCCTATATATACTCACTAGTAGAAATATCTCGTATCGCCACGGTACATTTCGTGGCTACATCGTGGCTATAGCATCGTGGCGAAATTTTGGTCGTACATTACATAGGATTAACCTAACTAAAAGTAAATTTGTACACATTTGCAAATATGTCTCATATGCTAATAACGAAGATATCTTCAAATACTTCACGTGGAAAAGGTAATTTACACCATAAATGCCAAAGGTCCAGTACTTCAAAAAAAAATTACCGACCTCAAGTTGGTGATGGGAATATTCAACTTGACAATAAGAGGTACAAATATCAGTTAGAAATTAATGAAATAGTTTATCGTAAATAATTTTTTTTTAAAAAAACAAATTTTGGTCTTTGAATAAACAACTCTTAACAATGATCGGCTATGAAACCGATTGTTGTAATTATACGTGTTTGGAGATTGTTGTGATTGTACGTGTTTTGGTTGAGCGTCAATTCCTGACTAATAGTAATCGGAGATTGTTGTAATTGTACGTGTTTCAATGCTTTGGAAACCACTTTGGCTTTTCTCAGTGGCAATCGTTGTCTGAAATTCCTGGTTCACAAAAAAAAAGAACAAAAAAGAACAGGGTTTTGGTTTTGAAGAGACTATAGAGAGAGGCGATTCCATTAAAAAAAAAAAAAAAAAACAGTAGAATCGATTATTAAAAATCAAAACAAAAAGGATGAATGAATTATCTAGCCTCTGATACTTCAAAAATTAAGTAACAAGCCTTTGATAGTTCAAAATTAGTTCTAGAAAAAATAGTTTCCTGATTTGGACGAAAATGCCCATACTATTTACAATAACCGAAAAAATAAAAATGAGCGAACACAACATTAAATTCTGCAAAATATCTCTTGTTAGAGGGGGGATTAGCACCCCCTGGTTTAACTCGGTTCGAACCGAGACCGGTTCAATCAAGACCGGTTTACGATGGTTCGGATCAAGGACAAATCAGCCCAAAAACATTGGGCCAAGCTCGGAATCTCGTTAAGCCCATCTCGGCCAACGATCTAGGCCCAGTGCGAGCCCAGTCCGTTACAACAGATAATAACCGGAATATTTCCTCTTTTTCCGCCGATCTCGGAAATGGAAATATTCCCTTCGACTGAGTCTTCGAGATATTAGGAAGATATCCTTATCTCGGAGAGAAAACCGGAATATTTCCTTCTCCTAATCAAACTTGGAAAAGGAAATATTCTCCCTTCAAACCGCCTCAAGACAATATAAATAGAGGAGAATGCTCATTCATCCAGACATCCAGAACTTCCGCAAAGACAAAGAATAGAGAGAGAGCTCATTACCGATCTCGAACCCCTTCTTGTCTTTGCCTTTTTACCTAAACTCTGTTGTAACACCGACTTAGATCAATAAACGAGATTCAAACCAAAAGTACTGTTTTACCCCTTTTGTGTGATTTACGGATCAACATCTCTCTTTTTCGTCTGCGCGCTGCTGATCGTGCAAAGATTTGGTTGTAGGTTAATTTAAATATTAATAAAGAGTAAATTATGTGGATACGAATTATTAAACATAGTGGATAAGGAGGTGGTGTCAAGGTTCGCCCTAGTTTCTCTCCCAGACACGAAGCCCGAGACAGCCGCCGCTCGACGCTTTTCTTCACCAGAATGCTTCTCCGACGTCGTCTCCTCTGTGGCCGCCTGAGCTTCTAGTTCCCCTGAAGACGCTTCTCTGAAGAGCCACCCTTGGTTTAGTCCGGAAGCTACTTCTCCCTCCGTCGTCTCTTTTCCGACGAGCTCGACGGTTTCTCCCCCCCCCCCCGCCCCATGGCTTCGTTTCTGCAGATCTGCTGCCGTGAATGCTTCTTACCTCCTGATCCTCCTGATCTGGAAAAGGCATATCGCTCTCCCACGCCGTCGGTGATGTCTTCCTTGAACCCTCCCGATCCACCAGATCCCCCTGACCCACCAGATATATGTGGGCATCTGCTACCACCGTATCTAGCCCCCTCTCCTTAGCCACCGGCTTCATTTACTGCTCCGCCGTCGGTCATATTTCCACTGCCGAGAGTCCTCCTCTCCACGACACGACCAGCGGCGCTCCTTCGGATTTGCACCACCGTCCCTCCTCCCCTTCGTTTCAGCCACCGGTAACAGCTGCCTCCGACACCCTCCCAACTTGCTCGCTGCTCAATCTTCCAAGAGAAATGATTGACCGAGCCCAATCCTCTTTGTGGGCTTCTCATGCCACATATCTGCTTTATGCCGCCGGCATCGGTTAGGATGCTCGGTTGTGGTGCTCTCCGGTACTTGGCAACCTTCTCAAGCCCTCTCTCAGTTAGATGCGTGAGGACAACATCTCCGGTAGAGTTCGGTTTGTTTCTTCCCTGTTCATGTGCCTTTGCTCATTGGGTATGTTTCTGCACTGCCTTTTCGTACTCTCGCTACGGCGATGTGTTCTTCAAACCTCCTACCATCCAGCTCGCTCAGCGACCGTTTCCCCTTTCAAACTTTCGATTCAGCCATCGTAAAAAGCTAATTCCTCCACCCGTCTCCGCCGTTCCTCCACTCATTCGATTAAGCCATTGTAAAAAGCTTTCGCTTCCACCCGTCTCCCACCATGCTCGCTTCTCAATCGACGAGGAGATGGTGTATCCATCATCTTCCTTCTCTATGAGAGGTGATTTCCTCCCAAGCTTAGTGCCGGGAAAAAATTTGAATATCTTTACCGAGTTGTCTTTTTGCGTAGCGGTATGCACGAGACCAGAAGAGGCAAACGGGATCGCTTCGACGATTCCCGGAGGTAGAGCTTCAAGTTCAACGTCACAAGGCAATGTGACTAATTCCAAATTTTCCGACTTGGTCGTGAAGATCTTATCGACACATTTGAGCTTAGCCTCGAATTCGCTGTCATTTTATCTGTTTTATGCTTTAATGTCTTTAATTTGTATGGTAAAAGAGGATGTTTAATTCCCTCAAATTGTGATTTGGATGATTAAGTAATGAAAGAAGGTGTTGCAAAAAAAAAAACGAGGTGGTGTCAATAACCCTAATGGTCTGCCGCCTATATTAGACTAGCATTTAGTTTGCTGGTCAGAAAACAGAAACAAAAACTAACCTAAACAAAGAGAATTTACTGTAAAGAGAATTTTTTATACGCGAATCAAGAAAATGGTGTTTGGTGATTGGTCGATCCAGGTACAATAATCGTTATCTACAAATTTGTCGGACTGTATAAATGGTAGATACTAATAATTAAGTTAACCTGATATTAGGGTTCTTGCTGAACTGATTCATTTTTGCCTGTATAAACCGCCATTCTTGTTCGGTTGTGGAGTTAAAATCTCCAAAAAACTATCTCTAATATCGATGACTACATTATCCATATAACTTAGTTATTTACGCTGTTTCATATGTTTTTATTGCAGAGATAATGTCGCTTAATGTCCGAGTTTGATCTTTCACTTGCAAGTGATTAATTTTTTTGATTCCCAACCTTATATGAAGCTTCAAACCTGTTCGAGATGACCCAACGGTTGGAAGCGGAAGGGCTCAACTACACCGACCATGATGATGTAACAAAGACATCTGTAGAAGCTGACTCTAAAAAAATAGCTTACATCCGGTTCAACTATATAAAGAGTGGACAACCAGAATATGGAACATTCCATTGTATTACGGAACAAGGTCTCACTCAGACGGTATATATGACTTCGAAAAATATTAACTAAACTGAATTTATTTTAATGTTAATATTGTGGATACTAATGACTTTGTGATCTGAAATTTGTGTCACCAAATTATGCAGTTTAAAATTGACCATCTAAAAGATGAACATCTTGAATCGGTTGAGTTTTACTGCGACTACAAGTTATATGTGGTTGGCAGACTTCAATTCAAAACCAACTTGAGAATTTCTGAACTGATAGGATATTCAAGAAATTGTATCAAGTATTTACTAACTGTGGATGGAAGAAGATCATTGGGTTTCACGGATCAAGTGGGGCTAAAGGAAAATCTGAAATGAGGCTCATAACTCTTGGAGCCTATATTTCACTAGGATTGCTCCAACTTTATTGGAAGAGAAAGGGGGAAAGGGAGGCAAGGTGTCGAACGACGGAGCTGACCATGAAAGTGTTACAAAAATCTATGTAGGAGGTGGTTCTGAAGATATACAATACATCAAGTTCGATTATGTCAAAGATGGACAGCAGATATATATTAGGGAATATTATCCCACATCGGTAGTTAGAAGGCATCATAAGTAATATATAAGTGACATGAGCCAATCCACTCATTGCCAATTGGTTTTGAGTTGCAAGCACATGAAACTTAACAATATATATATGGGCCATCCCATGGTGTCATGCGTAAAGGTTTCACAAAGACGGTATATATACATGTATATATATTATGTCAAAGATGGACAGCAAATATATATTATGGAATATTATCCCACATTGGTAGTTAGAAGGCATCATAAATAATATATAAGTGACATGAGTCAATCCACTCATTGCCAATTGGTTTTGAGTTGCAAGCCCATGAAACTTAACAATATATATATGGGCCCGATCCATATATAAAGTTGGAAGCTCAGGAAACTTAACATGGTATCAGAGCCCGATCCATACTGTCTAACCCGATCCATTATCGACCTGTCCCAAAGTTGGTCCATCGATCCATGCCCGAACATACCGAGATTGATAGGCAAAGAGCCATCATCCGAGGGGGCGTATTAGGGAATATTATCCCACATCCGTAGTTGGAAGGGATCCTAAGTAATATATAAGGGACATGGACCAATCCACTCATTGCCAATTGGTTTTGAGTTGCAAGCCCATAAAACTTAACAATATATATATGGGCCATCCCATGGTGTCATGCGTAAAAGTTTCACAAAGACGGTATATATACATGTATGAATTGGAATTTGATTCAACGAGCATATTAGTAGGTGTTGTTAATGATGTCTTTGTTTTTTTTATCAACTTTTTGCTGTTTGAGATTAACCATCTCAACAATTAATATTTGGTATCTGTTGAGGGTTACTATATATGATGACCGCAAGTCGGGGTTCATTCAAGGACTTCAATTGAAAACTAAAAATCAAGACTTCATAACTAATGGGATACGACAAGGGTAAGAATTTTTCACTTGCAGTCAATGGAAATAAGATCATTGGGTTTCATGGATATTCTGATCGGAATCTACACTCTTTTGGAGCATATTTCCCCACATCCTCTCCTTTAATTAAACTAGAATACATAGGTGATGCTTACAAAGGTGAATTTTGGGATGATCGTGCATGGCTATGAAATATTTTGGAATGTGTACTTCATGAGGATGGTATCGAAACGTCCCGAAGAATTTTCGAACAAGACGAGGACGGCAAGCCAAAAACGGAACGGCAGGGCTGACGTATGGGGACGTTTCCAAGACGTTTCAGTTGTAAATTAAGCGGTTCCGGTTAAGAAATATGTAAATTAACTTATTTTTCCAAAACAAACTAAAAAAAAAAACACACGTTTAAACTTTTAGGGTTTGAGTTTTGAATCGTCTCATTTTACGACTTTGTCACTTTGCCTTCTCTAAGTTCTCTTCACCATTCACGTTGAACGTAGCAAGTTCCGAAGTAGGTCTCTAATCTAATCGGTCTTCTTATTGTTTTTGTCTCAAATTCAAAAGAGAGTNCTGATTTCCAAAAACAAATTTTCGAACCAGTTCAGTAAACTTATCTTACTTGATTTCAGTTAAAGAAAAACAAAAAAGAAGAAGAAACGAACATAAACAGTGAGAATCAATGTTATGTCATTCTGTTTGAATCAAACTTGGAGCCTCATACAAATATCAATGACAAACTTCTTTTAACAAGATTTCAGTAATCAACCTGTAGAACAACCGGACACTTTAATTTGAAGATGCTCCAAGATGTTTGCAATGCTACTTCCGTGAGACCTACGCAAGAGGTGGAGAAAAGGCATCAGCTTCTGCACCAAATCCCAAAACAGATCGGTCCTATTCATCTCCTTTGTGACTCTCAGTGCCTTGACCACCACGAAATTCCCAAACTCATTCCTCGCCAGCCTCATCAACCTGTCTCCTTCGCATTCCAAAAGCTCCATAACCACCACAACCATTGACCCCCATGCCTCGAGAAGCTTCTCTACGATGTAGCTTCCATCCTTCTTAAACGACAGATCAACGCAATGGCCACGAAGACTAATCGCCACGTTTTTCGTGCAACGCAAGTGATAGAGTTTAAGCATGTGTTGGACCACGAAGTTCCCTGAAGCATCGTTGCTTAGGCAGAGAGCGTTGCGCGCAACTATGTCTAGCAGCATGTTTCTGTAGAAAGGTTCATCCTCGTAGGTTATGACCTCGTTGAGCGCGATGCAGCCGTGTTGATCACGCGCTATGTCGAGCGCGTGGTGGAGAAGGTGCTCGTACATCGCGTATTTCTTCTCCCCGTCGTAAATGACCACTGCTCGTATCGCCACGAAGGATGCGTACTTGTCGGTCATGATGTGGAGGAAGCGGCGCAGGATAGCGGCGTAGAAGAACGCGTCCATGTCATCTGAAATCCCGACGAGCTTCTGAACGCGTCTCGAGCCATGCTTGTTTCTGATAACCTCCGTGAAGTAATCGGAGTCTGACGTCAGCAACGACGCCAACATCAGAAGCTGTCTTCGGTCTACCTTTGAGATCACCTCTTTAAAGCGGGACACACCTTCGCAGCTGGTCATTAGGTTAAACAGAGGGTTTAAGCGCGTGTCTGTTGAGGCGGAGGCGCGTGGGGTGAAACCCGGAGGAGGAATGGAACCGGAGGAGGTTCCTTTTGAGAAACGGATATGTTGCAAAGCATTAAACATGGTCGACATCGAAAAGTTATTGTCGGCGTTTGCCATTGTACGGTATTAGAGAGAGGGATTATATTAATAATCTCTGTGATTTTGGAGATGTGTGAGAGAGTTTTTTGAGTGATTGTTGGATCTCTAGAGATATATTTATACTAGTTAGAGTCTTCGTTTTGTCGGTTTAACAAACACAACTTTAGATTATTTGTTTCTTCCCAAAAGGAAAATCTATCGCTGGAGTTTCCTTTTTCCTCCTTTTTGTTTACTTCTTTTTTCCATTTTTTCGTTTACTATAACGTTTCCTTGTTCTTGTGGATAAAGAATAACAAAGGTAAATAATTTATCAACAGAAATATCCTACAACAAATTCATTGTACATAATTCCATTAGTGATCTCCCGGCCCATCCCTCATGGAGCCACGAGTTTCCTTTTTATATACTAGTTAGAGTCTTCGTTTTTTTTTTTTTTTTTTTTGTTAAATACGGAAATTCCTTAATCAGATTAAATAGATATATATATATATTTTTAATCATCTGAATTGTATTAGCTTCGGGAAAGCTCCAAAACCAGAGCAAAATGTTTACAATCTATAAATTGAAAACTGAAAAATGAAAGACTAAAGCATCGAAGCCTAAAAAAAGGACATGAAATGCTTTCTTTCACCTATTATTTCATTACGTCTTGTACATAATTGCAAGACCTTTCTTGTTGTCTGCTCCACCCTCCATTTCGGTGTGCATCTCTCCATCAATTCCCAAGTGCATCTCGTCGTATTTGTTCATGAAGCCAAGAAGGACCTCCTCTCGCAAGATACGATTGAAATCTTCCATCTCTTAAGACACTCTTTGCTACCTCTCTTGCGATATAGTTGGATTCTTGAGATTCCAAAGCAAATTCACAGCTATCAAATCCTTGTCTGAGTGAACCAATAATCTCTGTTAATGCTCTATATCTTGGCCAATTCCCCGATTTGGAGATAGCTTCTATCACAGCTCTGCAATCTGAGGCAATCTGAACCTTCGTCATACGTAGATCTCTGAGACTTTGCAATACCCATATCACACCTCGTAATTCTCCTACGATGCGATTGGGTGACCTGGTGAATGCTTCTCTCGCATGATTGATCACCTCACTTCTATGATTCCTTGTAATCCATGCTCCTCCACAATGTAATCTGGAGTTCCTCCAATTTACATTCAGATTGCATTTGATTATATATGTTGCCGGAGGGGTCCATCGTTGATCTAGTACCCGTATCTTCAACGCGGTACTTCCAACATCTATGATCTGTTTATTCGCTTCTCTCCACGCTTGCGTATCTTCCATAGCTCTCTGGGATAATACTGCCACAGATTCCTGTTTCGCAGCAAATAGTACTTCATTCCGGTTCTTCCAAATGTTCCATAGAACTCTTGGAACCCGTGCTTTGATGTCACTGTTACGTGTCCCAGCTTCCATCCAGTCGAAAACAGCAGTTAAGTTCTCCTCAAACGTCCCAGCAAAACCAGTGGCTGAGCCAAGAATTTGGGAAGCATTCAGGATCTGTTGCGTTGCGGTACATTGAAATAGCACATGATTAATCGACTCCGGTATATTATATTTTGAATTATGTCTTTATTAATAACATTTCTTTAAAATCGTATATTTCAGCTATCAGATAGGGGACCAAACATTTAAATATTATATATTTTTCAACAAATCTGGCACATTAAAAAAAATACAATCCGATAACGTATTCAAAACTTACATTAATATTTCATAACCTTAAGATTTTATCTATCTTATTCTAAACGTAAAATGAGATCATAGTTTGAAAAATGGTAAAGCATAAATATCTCCAAATGATATTTATTAATAGTTACAACTTCTTGCTTTTAACCCAAGAAACCTAAATCTTCTTCTACTATGTTTCTGAAAATTATCTTATTTGTTCATTTTAAAATCTGTTTGAACTTTCACTTGCAAGTGATTAATTTTTTTGATTCCCAACCTTATATGAAGCTTCAAACCTGTTCGAGATGACCCAACGGTTGGAAGCGGAAGGGCTCAACTACACCGACCATGATGATGTAACAAAGACATCTGTAAAAGCTGACTCTAAAAAAATAGCTTACATCCGATTCAACTATATAAAGAGTGGACAACCAGAATATGGAACATTCCATGGTATTACGGAACAAGGTCTCACTCAGACGGTATATATGACTTCGAAAAATACTAACTAAACTGAATTTATTTTAATGTTAATATTGTGGATACTAATGACTTTGTGATCTGAAATTTGTGTCACCAAATTATGCAGTTTAAAATTGACCATCTAAAAGATAAACATCTTGAATCGGTTGAGATTTACTGCGACTACAAGTTATATGTGGTTGGCAGGCTTCAATTCAAAACCAACTTGAGAATTTCTGAACTGATAGGATATTCAAGAAATTGTATCAAGTATTTACTAAATGTGGACGGAAGAAGATCATTGGGTTTCACGGATCAAGTGGGGCTAAAGGAATATCTGAAATGAGGCTCATAACTCTTGGAGCCTATATTTCACTAGGATTGCTCCAACTTTATTGGAAGCGAAAAGGGGAAAGGGAGGCAAGGTGTCGAACGATGGAGCTGATCATGAAAGTGTTACAAAAATATATGTAGGAGGTGGTTCTGAAGGTATACAATACATCAAGTTCGATTATGTCAAAGATGGACAGCAGATATACATTAGAGAATATTATCCCACATCGGTAGTTAGAAGGCATTATAAGTAATATATAAGTGACATGTGCCAATCCACTCATTGTCAATTGGCTTTGAGTTGGAAGCCCAGGAAACTTAACATGGTATCAGAGCCCGATCCATACTGTCAAACCCGATCCATTATCGACCCGATCCATTATCGATGACGCGCCATCATCCGAGGGGGCGTATTAGGGAATATTATCCAACATCGGTAGTTGGAAGGGATCCTAAGTAATATATAAGGGACATGGGCCAATCCACTCATTGCCAATCCATGAAACTTAATAATATATATATGGGACATCCCATGGTGTCATGCGTAAAGGTTTCACAAATACGGTATATATACATGTATGAATTGGAATTTGATTCAACGAGCATATTAGTAGGTGTTGTTAATGATGTCTTTGTTTTTTTATCAACTTTTTGTTGTTTGAGATTAACCATCTCAACAATGAATATTTGGTATATGTTGAGGGTTACTATATATGATGACGGCGAGTCGGGGTTCATTCAAGGACTTCAATTGAAAACTAACAATCAAGACTTCAGAACTAATGGGATACGACAAGGGTAAGAATTTTTCACTTGCAGTCAATGGAAATAAGATCATTGGGTTTCATGGATATTCTGATCGGAATCTACACTCTTTTAGAGCATATTTCCCCACATCCTCTCCTTTAATTAAACTGGAATACATAGGTGATGCTTACAAAGGTGAATTTTGGGATGATGGTGCATGGCTATGAAATATTTTGGAATGTGTACTTCATGGGGATGGCATCGAAACGTCCCGAAAACTTTTCGAACAAGACGAGGACGGCAAGCCAAAAACGAAATGGCAGGGCTGACGTATGGGGACGTTTCCAAGACATTTCAGTTGTAAATTAAGCGGTCACGGTTAAGAAATATGTAAATTAACTTATTTTTCAAAAACAAACTAAAAAAAAAAACACACGTTTAAACTTTTAGGGTTTGAGTTTTTAATCGTCTCATTTTACGACTTTGTCACTCTGCCTTCTCTAAGTTCTCTTCACCATTCACGTTGAACGTAGCAAGTTCCGAAGTAGGTCTCTAATCTAATCGGTCTTCTTATTGTTTTTGTCTCAAATTCAAAAGAGAGTTAGTGTTGGTTGCTCGTGTCGTAGGTCAATGGTTTTGTTACTTTGTTCGTATATCTTAAAGAATGACACAGAGGTCTGTAGAAGAACTTTCTCAATTGATGTTTACAAAGCCAATTACAAAGATATATACGACAATAGAAGTATCAGACTTTCCTAAACTACAATAATTACAATGCTAATGTTAAGGAGAGTGATTGAGAACATTACCAAACGTATGGGATTCAATCTGATTTGAATTGATATCCCATTACCCTCCCTCAAACTGGAGCATGCAGATTAAGATACCCAGTTTGTGTCTGAAATCTTCATAAGCTTGTTTACCAAGTGGTTTGGTAAATATATCAGCCAATTGTTGAGTCGTCGAGACATGATGAGTTGAGATATTGCCTGATTGTATTTCATCGCGAACTGAATGACAATCATTCTCGATGTGCTTTGTGCGTTCATGGAAGACTGGGTTTGTGCTGATGTAGATCGCTGCCTTGCTGTCACAGTAAACGTGCATTGGTTGTTTATTTGACACGCCAAGAGAAGTAAGAACGTTCTTTATCCAGATAAGTTCATCTCGGAGGAAAGACATAGCTCAGTACTCAACCTCAGCAGAAGATTTACTAATTGTTGGCTGCTTCTTTGTTTTCCAAGAGATAGGTGATTGACCAAGCTGAACAAAATAACCTGTGACGGAGCGACGAGTAAGAGGACAACTTGCCCAATCGGTGTCACACCATCCTGAAATATGAAAATCTTTCTCTGAACTCAAGAGAATCCCTTGACCTGGGGTCCCTTTAAGGTAGCGTACTATACGCAATGCCGCTTGCCAATGGTCATCTCGAGGCGTCTGCATAAACTGAGCAAAAATATGAACCGAGAACGCCAAATCTGGCCTAGTTGTCGCCAAATAAATAAATCGGCCTATCAAACGTCTATAGGGAACTGGATCAGTCAAAATTGTCGAGGTCGAAAGTGCCAATTTGTGATGCTGCTCCAATGGAAATGTTGCTGTTTAACTCCCAATAAATCAGTTTCAGAAATAATATCTAAAGCGTATTTCCGTTGGTTTAGATAGAATCCATATTTACTCCTAGACACGTCAATCCCAAGGAAATATTTCAATGCTCCCAAATCCTTCATTTTGAAACAAGAAGAGAGATAATCTTTGAATACCTTCAATGCTTTCTCGTAGTTCCCAGTGAGTATCATATCGTCAACGTAAATGAGTAAGTTGATCTTAACCCCATTTATGTCGAGCGTGAATAGCGAATAATCAACAAGAGATTGTTGGAATCCATAATCCCGTAAAGACTTAGTTAGCTTCTCAAACCAACATCGAAGCGCCTGTTTCAAGCCGTAGATGGATTTCCGCAGTCGATAAACTTTCGTTTCATCCTTGGAATAGAAACCAGGTGGTGGTTTCATGTAGACATCTTCCTCAAGATCACCATGTACAAAGGCGTTATGCACATCCATTTGATACACTGGCCACTGGTTTCCTGTAGTAACTCTAAGAAACATACGGACTGTTCCCATCTTTGCTATTGGAGCAAAAGTTTCCCCACAATCTTCTCCCTCAACTTGCTTGTTACCAAGTGCAACCAACCGTGCTTTATACCGTTCAATTGTCCCATCCGAGTTATACTTGATCTTATAAACCCATTTACTGCCAATTGCACGCTTTCCTGCGGGTAAATCTTCCAATGTCCAGGTTTCATTCTCTTCTAATGCCGTAACCTCTTTGCTCATGGCCTCCCTCCATTGTTTCAATTTAACAGCACGATTGAACGATTTTGGTTCAACATTAACTGTAATTGCGACTTGAAAAGCTCGATGTGTGACTGAAAAACGACTGCAGTTGACATAATTCGAGATTGGATATGACGAGGATACCTCAGTTTTTGACAGGAGCTTGCTCTGTGCAGTGTTCACCACAAAATTGCGCAACGTCACCGGAGGAATTTTTCGTCGGTGTCCTCGACCCAATTGTTCACCGTCAACAAGAGGAAGAACCTGCGGCAGAGACGGTGGCGGAGAAGCTGATATGCTCAATTTAATACCCTAAGATACTAAAGCAGTTGTTGTAGTAAGTGTAGGGGTCGAACACAAGGACNAAGAACTAATTCAGATGGTAAATCCTAAACAGATAATTAACCTAGCATTCAGAGAAAACCCTTATGAGAAAACCCTAAACCTAAAGTGGATCTACTCAGACATAGAGAATGAAACAATCAATATAACTGAATAGATCATCAATAGAATAGAAGTAAGGGTTTACAGATCTGATCTCGGACGAAGGGAGATTCAGACTTGTCTCAAACCAAAGTATATAAAATAAAGCTTAGAAAGGCATAGCCTAAACAATGGCTGTAAAATCCTATTTATAACCTAAATCACGAGTTGGGGTCTTCTTGTAATTATTAAAGACTTCTGGGCACTTTTGCAATTTTTCAAGTATTGGAAAACTCGCGGGTCGTGTCTTGCTGCGATGGGTATCGATCGATACCAGAGGGTATCGATCGATGCTTGTCGTGAAATCAGGTACTCAGCAACACGATCTTTAGCTCTTGCTCCAAACTGCTTCAGAAAGCTCTAATAATTCCAATAATGCTCCAAACGTGCTAAGACCTGTAAAAGACTCTAGAAGACTACAAAACACTAGAAAGACTCTATAAAAAGGACTTATATCATGGCCTAAACAGGGTAAAAACCATGATATATCAACTCTCCCAGACTTAGCCTTTACTTGCCCTCAAGCAAATAGAAGGCTAAACAGAGAAAGAGGTTTGAAAACGCGGAGACTCACCTGTTCATGAACCATCGAAATGACCTTTTTTCCAAGTACCCAAATGTTACCAAATCAGCTTTTGATCTAACCACCATGTACTTCTCCGTAGACATTCGCAGCTTTCCCAGACTCCACACATTATCCCACAGCATTGTTCAAATAAAACCTTCATCACCAGTTTCATCGCTGCAGATAATGTTCAAGAACCTTCTAGACTCTTTACCAGACAATCTCATGACAAGGAACCACCATTTTTCACACTTTTTGTATCAATTTCTCTCCCCCAGACTTATTTCTTATTATGTTCTTTCTTTTCTTTTTCTTTTCAGCTTTGCATATACACATTAAGGTATGAGACGCGAGTATTGATGGTGTTTGCCACCAAATCCCCGGTTCTTCCCTCTATATGTATCAAAGGATGTAGGCGAATAATGACATCATAGGAAAATCCTAGCCTCGCTTCCAAACCTTTGTGTGATCATTCCCTCTTAAGTAGAATAATGGGATCGCTGGAAATTTTCCTAACCCTTTACTCACAAGAAAATCATTTCATCTTTTATGCTCTTATCTACCAACTTATAACAGGGGAGAGAGGTACCATAATTCTAAACACACGGGTTTCTTTATCAGATATGAATGATGAATCAAGCTCTATGAACAGTAACCACATTGATGAAGTGCATAAATTTGGCTCAGGTTTCAGAAGAACTCTGCTGGAGACATGGATGTTTTCTAGTCAACTGGTCAGTCTTTGGATTTTTCATTAGTCGATCTAGAACTGATCCTGTAACATTGTGCACTCAAAAACAAAATCAAATCAATAGGTTCAAGCACATGATCATTATCTCCAATAAGTTTTGACTCAATAAAAACAATTTTGACTCGATAAAACGACTGACTCTAAGAAAAACAAAAACAATGTCAGCAGACACCTCCCCCAGACTTGAACAACACTGTCCCCAGTGTTATCTAGCCTAGAGTCAGCGAAATAAAACAAAATAACAGAATAAAATTGGGAAAAACAAGAAGTTACCTTGCTGGAACATTGAGTATCGACCGACACACAGCCTGTATCGATCGATACAGGCTTAAGTCGACACAGAATTTCATCATTGCCCGCAGGGTATCGACCGATACCCTGGCGATTTTGTCAAGGCCAGTTCAGCTTCTCCTTGTTTGCTCCAATCTGATTCACTCAAGACACAAAAAACGAAAAATAAAAGAAATAAAAGACTCACCAGTGGGTTGCCTCCCACCAAGCGCTCGTTTAACGTCAATAGCTTGACTGTAACGCCCTTCAGGCTGGATAGTGAGAGCTTGCATCAAAACAGGCTCCACAACTTGACATCGCTATCTTCAGAATTCTGCTCATCATGCTGTTCACAAACTCCTGTCCTTTCTCTTTCAGCTCAGAAGTAAGAAGGACCGTAGCCCTGGAGAATGGCTTAGAATTTCCTTTGCACTTGACCTTATACTCAATCGAATCTCCATCACACTTCTGAGGTATCAAAGTGACATGGGGATTCTCGACCTTCTTGCTCTTGGTCTTCTTCTTTGTTGCCTTGGGAATGCTGGATGATTCAGCTGAGACGTTTGAGACAGTAGGCTCATCAGGAGGCTTTTCCAAAATATCAATTGCTAGCGATTCTCCTGTGACAACCTTGATGCTAGAGGCACGTGTGTGAGCACCTCTAGGGGGAATGGCATTATAGTAGGCATATCCGTCAATGTAAGAGAAAGAGAGTCTCTTATTAGGTGTGTCTATGATCGCGCCAGCAGTAGCCATGAACGGTCGTCCCATGAGTAAAGAAACCTCAGATCCTTCGCTCATCTCTACAACCTGAAAATCAGTGGGCACCAGACAATTTCCTACTTTTACAGGCAAAGCATGGATAGTACCGTATGGAGGTGAGGTAGAGGAGTTTGCAAATGTGAGAAGCAAAGTAGGGGGGTCGTATATCAGCCTTCAATCGTTCAGCAATTTCCTTTGATATCACATTGACGCTAGACCCTGAGTCAACGAGAGACTCTTTGAACTCGACTCCAGAGATAGAGCATGGTACCGCGAATTTCCCTGGGTCTTCCCTCTGTTTCAATTGCCGCGGCTGTAGTGACTTACGTCTTGCCTCGAGAAAGAGTGCCTTGATTTCTACCTCAGTTTCTCTGCAATCTTTGAAGTGACTCAGCAGAGGCCAGCCCTCTAGAGCTTCTTCAAAAGATGACTCATGGGAGATCCTTCGTACCATCTTCTCAAAGCCACGCAGCTGCTTTGGAGTGATAGGATCTCTGAGGTGTTTAGGAATAGGATTCTCTTTCTTGGACTTGCGAACTCTTTCTCTGATTACCTCAGGTGTTGTCACAATTTCCGGTTCGTTCTGCGAGGGGTATCGATCGATACCAGGTAGGGTATCGATCGATACTGACGCTTTTGAATCGTTCCTGGCAGATAAATCTTCATCAGAAAGAAGCTTCACGTTCGGGTTATCCAGCAAATACTGTAATCTAGCAATCTCCCATTCCTCCCTTGTCAGCTTAGGAACTATAGGATAAGGCATCCTGGGTATATACACTCGTTCTGCAACTACCTTAGGCGCCACAGTCGAAGTCTCAGTTGTCTCCTCAGAAATCGCCTCAGTATCGACCGATACCAATGGGGTATCAATCGATACACGGGTTTTTGAAATATCCCGTTTCAGAATTGTAACCGGCATCGATCGACACTTGATGGTATCGATCGATGCCCTGGCGATTTCAGACTCCTCATCGAAATTTCCTGCACTCGAGATGATGGCATTGACGTGTGCGTCGTGTGGATGAACTGTCTTTCCCTTGGCGTTTGCAGCAGACTGAGCCACGCGTTGCCAGCATCCTGTGATTGGTATTGAGAGCCTCGATTTTCCCATTCAGATCAGAGTACAGATGGTCAAGCTTCCCATTGAAATCCACTTGCAACTTCTGCTGTCCCAGAAGAATCTGTTCCTTCATGGATTTCATCTCGGTTTCTGCGGACTTGGGAGGGATGGGCTGGTACGAAGAGTTCCCGTAATTGCGAGTGTTGTTGCTGAAGTTACTGTTGTTGTTGTACCCAAATTGTTGACCCTGAAATCCAGAACCACCAACGTAGTTACAATCCTCCACTTCATCCTCAGCAGCGAAGTGGACAGCTTTCTGATTCTTCCCGATCAGGAAATCCAGCTTGGCTTGAACTTGAGCAATCTGCGATGCATCAATTCCTCCAGCTTGCTTCTTCCTCTCGAAATCGGCATTCTTGGTGCTATTACTAGACGCCAAGATCTCAATTAGCACGACTGCATCATCTGGATATCTGGTGTTGAAATTTCCATTACTCGCAGTATCCAAGGTCATCTGGTACCTCCAGTCGATTCCTCTGTAAAATGTGCCCAGCAGCTGAACTTGATTGAACCCATGGTGCAGACAATCTCTCTGATAAGACTTGAAGCGAATCCAAGCAGCCTTGAGTCCCTCTGTTGGTCCTTGAGAAAACTGGGAAATCTTGTTCCTGAGCTCTTCAGATCTCGCATCATCGTAGAAGTTGCACATGAATGCTCTCTTCGTCTCATCCCATGTAGTTAGAGAGTCATGAGCTAACTGCTTTAGCCAATAAGCAGCATCCCCACCAAGAGAGTATGGGAAGAGTTTGCAGAACATGAACTCATTGGGCACTCCGTTGTACTTCATACCAGTGACCAAGTCCTCGAACCTCTCGATATGATCCATGGGATGCTCATGAGGTAGGCCATGGAATGGGTTCTGACTTACGAGAGCGTAGTACGCATGCTTCAGCTCGAAGTCATTCCTCTGAAAAGTCGGTATGCGAATCGCAGATCGATTGGCATAGAACTGATCAGGTCTGTTGTGCTCAGCAAGTGTTCTACCTCGATCACCTGCAGCATACCCAACGTTGGCGCTCCCAGCTGGCGCGATAATCTCAATAATAGGAGCAGGGACAACAACGTGTCCAGCCTCATCGAGTCGCTGTCCTCTCTCATTACACACATGACCCTCTTGGTCTCTCAAAATTCCAGCTTCATCAGCTCTTAAAACCACTGGGTTGTTCATCCCTGATGTTTGCTTGGTCTTTCTGTTTGTGTGTTCCACAAGCGCTAGCTTTTCCAGTGACAGTTCAACTAGCTGAGTGCTCTTGTTGCTCCTGGTTTCACGAACAGGCATACACATGCAAACAAAACACTAGGCAAAGCACGTAAGTAACCAGAAAAATACGTTGAGTATCGATCGATACTAAGTGGTGTCGATCGATACCAACAAAATAAGACGACGAGTATCGACCGATACTACAGAGTATCGATCGATACCGACGAACTTAGTCGAAATTCTAAACTAAAATCTAATGGCGAATTGAGTCCCTGGCAACGGCGCCAAAATTGATATGCTCAATTTAATACCCTAACAGTACTAAAGCAGTAGTTGTAATATAGCTAGGGGTCGAACCACAAAGACTCACAGAGATCACTCAATAGATTATATAGTGTCAAATCAAGCTAAGCCAAACAGATGTAATTAAAAACAATGCAGAAATTAAAGGAGTTGTAAATCAATTGGGAGAATATAGGCCCATGGTTTTTCTGAGGAAATCAATGAATGCAGATAAACTAACTAACATGATTCAGATTTAGCGCAGTTCTTGAACTCAAATCACTAAAGTATAATTAACCAACTGTCGTTGCGATAATTATCTAAATCTAAATCCTAGGAATTCCAAATCTCTTTGCGAATTTTAAAGTCTAAATCAGCTTTAATAACATGTTTGATATGTTCACAAATCAATTAAACCAAATCTCTTTGCGAATAATCAATTTGCTCACCTAGGTTCTATCAGGTAATTAATCGCACTGTCGTGCCTAATCAATTATTCTAAGATCTAAGTTCCAGATTCGTCAACCTAGAATTAGCTTTGAACACAACCTAAGCGAAGAACTAATTCAGATGGTGAATCCTAAACAGATAATTAACCTAGCATTCAGAGAAAACCCTTATGAGAAACCCTAAAGCTAAAGTGGATCTACTCAGACATAGAGAATGAAACAATCAATATAACTGAATAGATCATCAATAGAATATAAATAAGGGTTTAGAGATCTGATCTCGGACGAAGGGAGATTCAGACTTGTCTCAAACCAAAGTATATAAAATAAAGCTTAGAAAGGCATAGCCTAAACAATGGCTGTAAAATCCTATTTATAACCTAAATCACGAGTTGGGGTCTTCTAGTAATTATTAAAGACTTCTGGGCAATTTGCAATTCTTCAAGTCTTGGAAAACTCGCGGATCGTGTCTTGCTGCGATGGGTATCGATCGATACCAGGGGGTATCGATCGATGCTTGTCGTGAAATCAGGTACTCAGCAACACGATCTTTAGCTCTTGCTCCAAACTGCTCCAGAAAGCTCCAATAATTCCAATAATGCTCCAAACGTGCTAAGACCTGTAAAAGACTCTAGAAGACTACAAAACACTAGAAAGACTCTATAAAAAGGACTTATATCATGGCCTAAACAGGGTAAAAACCATGATATATCACACGTCCATTTGATACACTGGCCACTCGTTTCCTGCAGTAACTCTAAGAAACATACGAACTGTTCCCATCTTTGCTACTGGAGCAAAAGTTTCCCCATAATCTTCTCCCTCAACTTGCTTGTTACCAAGTGCAACCAACCGTGCTTTATACCGTTCAATTGTCCCATCTGAGTTATACTTGATCTTATAAACCCATTTACTGCCAATTGCACGCTTTCCTGCGGGTAAATCTTCCTATGTCCAGGTTTCATTCTCTTCTAATGCCGTAACCTCTTTGCTCATGGCCTCCCTCCATTGTTTCAATTTAACAGCAAAATTGAACGATTTTGGTTCAACATTAACTGTAATTGCGACTTGAAAAGCTCGATGTGTGACTGAAAAACGACTGCAGTTGACATAATTCGAGATTGTATATGACGAGGATACCTCAGTTTTTGACAGGAGCTTGCTCTGTGCAGTGTTCACCACAAAATTGCGCAATTGTTCACCGTCAACAAGAGGAAGAACCTGCGGCAGAGACGGTGGCGGAGAAGCCTGCGGCGGAGATGGTGGCGGAGTTACAGTGATCAGAGATCGTGATTCACTGGTTATCGGAGTTTCATCGCTGATGGAATTTGTCGAGTCAATTGCAGCAACAACTTCAGAGTTTTCTTTGACACAAGAAGATAATTGGGCTTGTTGTTGTATTTCTCTTATTGGTCCAATTGTTGTTATTTGTGAACTGGGCCCAATAATAGAAGTTGGATTATCCAACAATTTTAAATCCACGAAAGGAGCCCAATCATTTGTATCTTCAATCTTCTCATCATCCAACAATTTTGTCTCAGCAAACGGAAAAGTTTCTTCACAAAATACGACCTCTCTGGAAACAAAGAATTCTCGTTTCTCAAGATCAAATAACCGCCATCCTTTTTTGGCATAAGGATAACCAACAAAAACAGACCGCCGACTGCGTGGAGCGTAACAAAGACTGCCAAAAATCCGAAGATGATCATACGATGGAATAATGTTGTATAGTCTCTCATATGGAGATTTTCCATCGATAACCAGATTCGGTGTTCGGTTAATTAGATAAGCAGCCGTCAAAACGCATTCACCCCAAAATTCTATTGGAAGATTCGCTTTAAACCGTAGAGCTCTCGCCACATTTAGAATGTGTTGGTGTTTCCTTTGGACTCATCCATTTTGTTGAGGAGTCCCAACACACAATGTCTCATGTATTATGCAGTGTTCATTGAAATAATCAGTGAGACATACGAACTATGTTCCGTTATCACTTCGAATTTTTTGAACGTCAATCTTAAATTGCCGTGAGACTATAACGCAACGAAGCTCTTCAAATGAGTTGGAGCTTCTGTTTTGTCATTCAACAGACACAACAAAATTCCTCTTGAGAAATCATCAACAATCGTTAAAAAATAACGTGCTCCAGAATGTGTTGGTGTCCGGTATGGAAATCGTTTTATTCAAACTTATCGGAAAAGAAGCTCTTGTTTGCTTTGCGCGAAGACATATATCACACAGTTTTTTCGAAAAATCAGAAGCAACATCTGGAAGTAGGCCCACTACTTTGGCAGGCGGGTGCCCCAGCCGGTTATGCCACAAGTCATAAGAGAGCTTGGCTCGTGTTGTCACCGCTGCGACAATTTCCGTACTGCAAAAGTGGAATGTCCCCGCTTCTCTTTTACCCGCTCCAATCACCATCCTAGAAGTGCGGTCTTGAACAATTAGATAGTGATCAGCCACTTGAATCACGCAATGATTCTCATCCATCAATTGCCCAACCAAAATCAAATCAGATTGCAATCCCTCAACATAGAAAACTGATTGCAAAAGCATATTAGAACCAAGGCATACCGTGCCTTCTTTCACTGAAATACGCTCTCTACCATCAGCCAAAATTATCATCACGGGAGCCATATCTCGTATATCTGATAAGATTTCCAACCTTCCTGTCAAGTGGTGTGAAGCACCAGTGTCCAAAATCTAGAAAGGAACATAGATCTTACCTGAATGACACTCTGTTTGGTTGATTTTGCCAGCATTGAGGAGGTTCTTGATTCCACGCCACTGATCATTACTCAGCCCAGTGACACCGTCTTGATCCTTGTCTGTAATCACATAATTCGCGTGTTCATGGCTTCTTGGTGCACTCACATGTACTGTATTTGAGATTGTTCGTCAGATCTCCATAGTCATCGTTGTCAGGTTCGTGTTTGTTGTTGTCGTTGTCGGGTTCATCATCGTTGTCGGATTCGCTTTCGTCGAAACCAGATTTGTCTCATCGATCTGATTTGTGTTTCGGTTTGTCATGGTCGCAGTGGAATTCGGGTTCATGTTTGTGCTCATCGCTGTGTTCATCGTCATTGTCGATCAGTTTTTTTTTTTTTTTTTTTTCAAAATATCAAAAATCTAATTCAGGCTCTGATACTATAAAGAATGACACAGAGGTCTGTAGAAGAACTTTCTCAATTGATGTTTACAAAGCCAATTACAAAGATATAGAAGTATCAGACTTTCCTAAACTACAATAATTACAATTCTAATGTTAAGGAGAGTGATTGAGAACATTACCAAACGTATGGGATTCAATTTGATTTGAATTGATATCCCATTATCTCTCTCAATAATTTAATTTAGTGGTGATTGTTCATGTCGTAGGTCAATGATGGTTTTTTTTATGTTGAGACTTATATGTGATTTTGTTTCTATTTATAATTTAAGTATATTATTTCTTATATTCTTATTGACGTACACATGCCGTACCCGTATCCATAAATTTTTACTTTGCCCTTTCCCGTCCCCATTTCCGTACCTGTTTCATGTCCCCGTATCCGTTCCAGTGCAGACAGGGTCGTGCCTACTTCAATAATATGGAAAAATTGGCCTACGACCACATTTTTTTAAAAATTATTAAAGGGGTTTTTATTAAATACAAATATGTTTTTAAACCCTTAATTTTTAATAATTTTTGTTAGACACATAATACTTATGTATACCGCATTGTCTTTTTAGAGACATTTTCAACAATAAATTTAATTTAAATGAAAAAGATAAAAACATATAAAACCTTAAATAATTAAGACTAATAGTGTTGCTTTGATTTAGAATTGATGACCAAATCGTTTATAGTAGCACTACATTTTGCTGAACGTTTTTTTCAAAGCTGTACAAAATCATTTTCATCGGCAAACTGTTTTTTTTTTTAATGAAAATATACAACTTTTTTTTAGATCAAACATAAAAATATACAATTTATTATCCAAAATTACTGCAAATTTTCTAAAAAAAAAACAAAAATAGATAATTTGTTCAAAACATTTATTAACGTAAGTGCTTTTGTTTTCATATAAATTTGAGCATTTTTTAGTCGCCTCCGATCTCTATTAACGTAGGCACGACTCTGAGTCTTATGATGTAGTAGATGGAGTTGAATCCAAAGCTATTGTCATGCTTAGGTTCAAGACCAATATGAGAACCTCTCCAACCTTTGAACTCGAAACAGGCACAAGTTTCATACACCAAAAGGAAAATCACAAGATTGTTGGGTTTCATGGAACAGCCAGTACGTACCACGCTTCACCAAATTGGGGTCCATGTACTTCTGTAAGAACGCATATTATACAATAGGGCAAATTGATAAATTTGTAAAGTAAAATACATAAATAAATCGATGATCATAATATTAAAATGATACCAATACAAGAATTTGGGGAAGAACGGATTTGCAGAGGCGAGACACTCTTTCCTTAATTCTGAAAACGCCCCGTAGTGTGACGGTTGCATAGCGTTCCGAATTACAGGACACAACTGCATTTTTCTTATGATTTGCATCACCCAAAATCATAAGCTTTCGAACCATTTTTCTGTGTTGTACTCTCATGGAGAAAAACCATAAGACAAGAGAAGAAAAAGAAAGTGATGATTCATTGTCCCTTCATATGAGAGATTGTTCATATATATATGAAATGAGAGAGGAGTCACAAGACTTTTGTGGTCTCCATTTTTTAGGAGTAATGCACAATTAATTGTCAAATTAATTTGTGGTAATAAAGGAGAAGGATGAGTTATAGAATTGACCACATCAATTCTCAAATAATGATGATAATTATTCATTATTATATTTTGATCAAATATATAATTTATGTAGTGATCAATTATACAAATAATAATTTGATGCAAAAAAAAAAGAAAGGGTTATTGGGTCAAGACCCATCTACCCGAACCAACACTCAAACCCGAGTCCGAGCTCGACTCGACTTGACTCGCCGCGCGCGCATGCATATGGTTTAGTGTGAGTTTGCTATTCTCTCCACAAAGTGGTCCTAAGGTTTTGAACCTTGTTGAGACTTCTCCAATATATACAAGAGGATTTCACCTCAAGTTTCCAATGTGGGATATTTGCTAGTTTTTACACTTAGCCAAATTCTGAAGCATTTCAAGCTTTCCAAGTCATCCACTTTGGATCTCCATTTCTCATTCAAATCAACTCAGATTTTGACAAGTGAATACATTATGTTATAGTGCTCACGGCAGCGATTTCATCGTGCCCAAAATCCGGTCATTCCGACAGACGTCTCAGCCAAAAAATCCCCCGGAAAAGTTGTCAACTCCACTTCGTCAAAAACGAGTTCAAACAATCTCCCACATGAATAGAAATGACTCTAAACATATGACGACTCGAAAGAAGGACTTTGAGAGTACACGCGTAAAATCTACTGTATATGAGTTGGTAGCATTTTTCAGCCTTGAACCAATCATTGTTAATAGTTATCGGATTTACTCGACCAGGAGGTGAACATGATGTCCTGAACCCCTCGAGCTTTGATGTAAAACGAGACAACAACTATAACTCAGCTTCATTTTCTCACAGAATTAGGTTCTCTATTGTGTTCATTTTGGCCGTGAACATGCCTGGTAATCATTAGTGAACTTGGATAGTACAGCCTGACCTTCATTCTTCTAGAAACGGCCCCATTTCACACTCACTAGGTGATTTTCCAATAGTCTTTGTTTTAAGAAGTATTTTTAATACTCCACTGATACGTCAAAGCTATGGTCTCATCATTAAAAGCTATGCTTATCCTTTTATACATACAGTAAGTAAATGTATGTAAGCATTGTTTATCATCTTGGGAACTGAGTATAGACGAGAAGTCTTTCAGTGCTTTTATTAGATTTTGTTTGATTTAGTTGTCCCTTTGAACCTTACATCTTGGGATCTCCAGTCACGTAGGTGGGGTTTCCATCAAACATCATCTTTAAGTTGTAGGCTTTAAACCCATTCCCTTTTGATGATTTTACAATACGATATCGTGACACACCTTTAATAAGTGGATCCTAGGTTGTCATTCAATTGGATATAATCTATCGAGATTACACCATTTGAGATCAATTGTCTAATGGTTTTATGTCATCTTTTTAAAGACATGACTAACCATTATACAGAAAACTCAGTGCCCGAGCTATAGTCAATTGACGATCACAGTGTACACGTAATGCTCGCACTAGTTTTTTTTTTCCCACATCATGATATTTTCCACCAAGTTTCGAAATCACTCAACTTCCTTAGCTTAAAGCTATATGATGAGGTTCCATGATCACTCTGATCAGAGTTTGGTTGGACATTTCCATGATGTTGTTGCACCATAATGCGTAAAGACATATCCACTTGTGGATTATTAGTTTCTGGAAGCCGATAACCAAATAACATAATTGGATCATTCCAAAACTATTAGATCTTTACCATAATGCAATTCATAACTTTTACTATATCGCAAGTAGTTCAATACTCTAGTTATAGCTGTCCAATATTTACAACATGGATTACTCGTGTAGCGACTTAGTACATGGACTGAGTCCGCCATATAGAGTATGGTACTATCGGTTAAGTACTTCAGACTTCCGATCACACTTGAGTAGATCTGGAATCTCTCAAGTATCATTTCAGCATAATGAGCTCTAGAAGTGATTATTCATTTGGAATATCTAGTGAACTTAATCTCTAAAATCACATCCATTCGACCCATGTATTTACATGTCAAATCTCACATTAAGAAAAAACTAAGTGTGTTCGACCATGTAATTTATATACAAACAAAGAAAAATGTATCCGTGCGGAATACTTTTGATGTATATGAACTTATTACATTCATTGATGCTAAAATTATTTGACAATGTCAAATATCTCATGATATTGTTTCAGAGCTTTTGTAAGCCCAAATGGAGACTTTACAAGTCAATAGACTTTGTGTCTTTTCGACTAAACCATCGATTTTTCAATTTTGAAAATCTATTTACACCCTCGAACTTTAAGCCTTGTGACATATTGATTATCTCCCAAATATCGTTTTCATAATGGAGTCGATATCACTAATGACGTTTTCCTTCAACGAAGGTTTGTCTGGTGTAGACATGACTTTAGTGAAAGTTTACGGTGCATTCTCTCTGAGAAAGACCGTTAAAAAAAATTCTGTACCAAAAGATTTGCATCTTCTTCTGCATCATCTCACGATGTGCCAGAAGTAATCGCCTCATTTACAGAGGAGCTTGCATCTCTNTTGCATTTTTTTTTTCACGTGTTTGCATCGGATTTTTATCCTTACACGGAAACACGAGCTCAAAGAAATATGCATTTCTTTTCTCCATGGTTATATTAACATGGATATCCGGTACGTCTGATTTATGAACCAGAAACCGAGAAGCACTGTTGTGTGTATATATCCGATGAAAATACAATCCACCATTTTAGGTCCGATTGTGACATTTTAGGAGGTGGCACTGCGAATTTTGTCAGGCACCCCCACACTTTCGGGTATTTGTACGAATGTACTTTAATTCTCCAAAAGTTCATATGGCGTCTTGCCAATAACTTTATGTGGTAAGCAACGCTTCCCCCCACATTTCTTGAGATAACTCAGAATCATGCATCTTTGCATTCATCATCTCTTTAAGAGTTCATAATTTATTTATTTATTTTTTTTATTATGCCATTCCATTAGATTCAAGTGATCAAGGAGCAGTTTTTTTCCGACGAATAATGCCATGTTCTCTAAAGAACGCATTTAATGTTCATCAAACTCGCCTCCTTTTATCACGTATTACCATCTTCACAGTTTTCTCAAGTTGGTTTTTAATTACCATCTTGTATGCTTTGAACTTTTCAAAGTCATATTCTTGCTTCTTAACAAGTACACACATCAATCATAATAGATATCATTGTGTTAGCAGCGTAATGCCACCATTTAATTTGGTTATTCCCGACCATATTAACTGTAGAAATTACACTACACGTGTCAATTTTAGTTAGATTGGTCTGGGACATCCCATTGTCTTTGCGTGAACAATCTTGCTACGACATTCGTTAGCATTGCTACGATATGTGTCAGCATTGTGACCCATCATGTCACACTTTGTGACATTTTCCATTGAACTTCTTTTAAGCATGTTGCTTTTTGAAGCTAGTGGAGGCTTTCAAAGAAACCTTATATTTTACCCTTGTTTTTGTGCCCAACCACTTTCGCATTATGATCCCCATTGCGAACACATTATGCCTTGCAGTTTGTAGATTCAATCCGCTGCCTGACAATTAAGTCTTCAAGGCTCTCAGCCTTTCGCTTATGCAAGAGATAATTTTTGAAATATTTCCAACCTAATGGAAATTTCTCAAATAAACAACAAAGCTGGTATGTCAAAGAAATTGACATCCCTTACGTCATTATCTCATGCGACAGGAATCACAGATGTTTGACTTTTTCCATTATGGACTTTAAAGTCCACCAATTTAAAGTCTAGAAATTTCGTCATGGCGAATTTCTTAGAACATTCGTTCTTAGCCCTGTACTTCTTATTAAGAAAATTCAAGAAATTCCTTAGAAGTATCAACACACTGTAGACTTATACAGTTGTTTGATCAGGCGGATTTGTTTAATTTTTTTGCACAAATCGTTCATATGGTACAAGATTCAACGCTGATTAGAGTTATTACATTAGTATTCTCAGGAGAAAGCATAGGCTATCCTCTTTGAGTTACTTTTCTAGTTTTAGCATGGTCAGAGAGATAAACATCTTCCGCTACCATATTATGAATCAAGTTCCATTGAACTAGTCTAGCATTAGTCATGCGTTTACCACACTAGGCACTAACGTGACAATCTGATAAAAATCAGAATTTGGCACAGTCACATGTGGTAGACCACTACCAAACTGAATTTGGTGCGTCGACTCACGAGACTTGTAACCATAACACCTCCACCGCTATCGGTGTAAATAGGATCTGAACATTCAGATAAACATCAGAATTCCAGTCCGTAGAGCACACAAGGCCATAGGTGGCAGACCATTCCCAATGTGGGTTGTCGACTCACCATACATGTTGCCATCTCAAACGTTTTTTTGTTAACGTTCTCATTTTGGTCATATATTTCGATTCGCATGCAAACAAACATGAACCAATATAGACCAAAAATTATTAGAAGTTCAATAGAAAGTAAATAAATTAAACATAAAGAATAATTTATTAACAATTAATTAAATCTAGATTTTCAGAATTAATTAAATTCAGAAATCCAATTTAATTCAATTGAATGCAAAGATTAATTGCATTGATGATTTTAATTAATTAAATTAAATCACCTAGTCAAAAAAAGACTTATGCAATAATTGCTTGCAATTAAAGTTGGTGACTAAACCAACGAATTTCAAAACCAAACCAGGAAACAAAGAATCGGTTTAACCGGATATCGCTAGAAAGCGTTCCGAAAATCACTTTTAAACGTTTAGGGAATTCGCTATAAAACGTTCCCGTAAATCGTATGAAATCTTTTTGATCTGTTTGAAAACGTTTCACAAAACTCGCCAATGGCCTTCGCGTAAATCGTTGGAGATCGTTTGATCTGTTTTGAAAAAACGTTGCGCGAAACTCGCCAATGGCCTTCGCGTAAATCGTTTGAGATCGTTTCGATCTGTTTTGAAAAAATGTTTCGCAAAACTCGCCAATGGCCTTCGCGGAAATATTTTTCAGACTTGAATAGCCTTTAGTTGGGTTGGGCATGAGCCCACATTTACCCGAGACCGACCCGGCGGCGGTGGCGCACGCGTGTGGGTGGTTTTAGTATCTCCTCTTATGCATACACATGGTGTAGCCTCTTAAGACGAATCGAAAACATTAATGTATAGTCACATATACATGTTTGATTCACGATGTCAACTCGGTGATAGTCGTACTTGACATCGATTATGTTCAAAAGAAACAAGACCGAATTAGTACACTAACCCAAAAATGAATTGCAATGATTAAATTAAAAAAATAGAATTAATAAATTCCAAAAAATTCAGAATATAATCAGATTAAGTGCAATCACACATTTAAACAATTTATATAATTCGAATAAATTGTCTAAGATCTTTTAAAATAATTTTCCAGTTATTAACAAAGCAGGAAAAATTATAAATAAATTGGGAGATACTTTCTGAATTTCTGTTGAATAAACATCAAATTTCAGAACCAAAATAACCTGAAACGGATCAAAAAATTGATCGTAGACATATTGAGGATCCATATTCCTGTTTTTATAACAAAAAACACTTCAAAAAAAATCAGTTTTCGTTATGTAATACATAAACGAAAATTTTCAGAATTAAGATTGTAAGAACCCATATTCTACAATAGGGCAAACTGATAAATTTTTTAAGTAAAATACATAAATAAATCGATGATCATAATATTAAAATGATACCGATACAAGAATTTGGGGAAGAACGGATTTGCAGAGGCGAGACACTCTTTCCTTAATTCTGAAAACGCCCCGTAGTGTGACGGTTGCATAGCGTTCCGAATCCCAGGACACAACTGCATTTTTCTTATGATTCGCATCACCAAAAATCATAAGCTTTCGAACCATTTTTTATGTGTTGTACTCTCATGGAGAAAAACCATAAGACAAGAGAAGAAAAAGAAAGTGATGATTCATTGTCCCTTCGTATGAGAGATTGTTCATATATATATGAAATGAGAGAGGAGTCACATGACTTTTGTGGTCTCTATTTTTTAGGAGTAATACACAATTAATTGTCAAATTAATTTGTGGTAATAAAGGAGAAGGATGAGTTATAGAATTGACCACATCAATTCTCAAATAATGATGATAATTATTCATTATTATATTTTGATCAAATATATAATTTATGTAGTGATCAATTACATAAATAATAATTTGATGCAAAAAATGGGTTATTGGGTCAAGACCCATCTACCCGAACCAACACTCACACCCGAGTCCGAGCTCGACTCGACTTGACTCGCCGCGCGCGCGTGCATATGGTTTAGTGTGAGTTTGCTCTTCTCCCCACAAAGTGGTCCTAAGGTTTTGAACCTTGCTGGGACTTCTCCAATATATATACAAGAGGATTTCACCTCAAGTTTCCAATGTGGGATATTTGCTAGTTTTTACACTTAGCCAAATTTTGAAGCATTTCAAGCTTTTCAAGTCATCCACTTTGGATCTCCATTTCTCATTTAAATCAACTCAGATTTTGACAAGTGAATACATTATGTTATAGTGCTCACGGCAGCGATTTCATCGTGCCCTAAAATCCGGTCATTCCGACAGACGTCTCTGCCGGAAAATCCACCAGAAAAGTGGTCAACGCCACTTCGTCAAAAACGAGTTCCAACAACTTCCACAACGTATTATTGATGAGCAGTCAGAGATGTTAGCAATAATATTAAAAAGCAAAACAATCAATTATTGATGAGCAACATATGTTCGTACCATCATATGTTGTTTCTGTTAACACACCTTCTTAAATTAAACTAAATAACTTTCTATCTGTACATACATCCATCATACTCAGTCTTTAAGACTAATTTGTCTGACTTAATTACTTTCTCCATTCAAGATTAGATAAAATAAAATTTGTGGCTTACATCCTAGCAAACTCAAAGTGTTTAAATTTAAAGACTCAGGGAATCTCTGTTTAGGGTTTCAACATTATCTCATGTTCTATTTTCTGCATAATTGCGATGGAGATATATATAGAGAATGAACACCGAGAAAAGAATAAGGTTCATTATGTTCCTTTTATGGGTGGGACGGATCGGATATCCGGAAAATTTTGGGATATCCGGATCCGTATCCGGGGCTCCCAGATATCCGGTCTTCGGATATCTTCTTAGATATTAAGATATCTGCGGATATCCGGATCTGTATAAAATAAAAAAATATTAAAATATTGATAAAATTAAAATTTTGTAAAAAAAAATCTGTTATTATAAAAAATATTTTAATTTTATTTAAATTATTTATATAAATAAATACCAATAAATATAATTTTTAATATATTTAAAAGATCCGGATCCGGACCTTATAATTTAACTATCCGGATCCGATCTCTTCGGATATCCAAATTTTCGGAGCGGATCGGATCGGATCTCGGATCGCCGGATAATAGTTCCACCCTTACCTTCTATTGATGATCA
>PKML01027035.1:29218-46110 GCA_002933935.1 Eutrema yunnanense | reverse complement strand
AACAAACACTGATCATCAGAAATTCCTGCGAAAAAAAAAAAAAAATGGCTTTAGAGAAGTGGGAAAACAAAACAACCTGTGAGCATGAGAACAGAATCAATAGGGAAACCCATTTGTTGAACCAAGAAACATCTCATGGACTTTGCATCACTGATGCAACCTTTCAAGCTATAGCTTTTTCCCCTATAGTTCACGCCGCATAACAGCGCTCTCTTGTTCCCAAACGGCGAGGGAAGAGGCTCGAGCAGCCGCGGCGGTGAAGGTGGCGGTTGAGCCATCATCTGTTGTTGTTGATACTGATGTTGCAATTGTCGTTGTTGTTGATGTTGTCTACGTAGGTTTTGAAGCCCGTGAATCATGCGGTTCGCACCGCGCGCCATGTCCACGACCGAGTAGAGCTGCGTGACGGTATGGCAGGTTGAGCATTGAACGGCACGGACCTCCGGTTGAACCCACATCCATCGACCGCAACGGCACCGTAGTACTTCTCTCCGGCTAGCCATATGACTAAGGTTTGCGTTTGTTTTGCTACATCGAAATGCATTTGAGTGTTTATATAGAGAATTCCAGGTTGTTATGCATTCGTTGCTATCCATTGAAAAGAAGGAATGTGGAATGATGTGATGTTTTCCGCGTAATTAGATCAATTACGCTACCATGTCGTTATGTGAATCAATTCGGAAACAATACCTCAAAAACTAAAACGGAATATGATTCTGTGAAAGAAAAAAAAAGAAAATTGATTTGAGTCATCTGTCTCGCATACTAATGTCACTTCTCTATTAGAGCTTAGTAAATGTATTAATGGATCCAATTGTTATATCTTAATTTGGGTAAAAAAGCACCATTAACTTAGCCTGAGTAGCAGCGCAAAAAAAGAACTCTTCAGGCTATTAATAGTAAATCTCATTTCTTATATATATTTTTGTCGACCATTGTATTTCATTTTAAGCCCAACTTAGGCAATATATACAGCAGTTCGAAGCCCAACCCACATTAAACGTTTAAGCCCAAAATCTGATTTTGTTATATAAAACGTAGTTGTAAGTTGAATGAAAGAATCGAAAAAAGATTGTGTTGTTTTCGGACAAAGATGAATAGTAGTAGATCAGATGGAGAAGAATTGTAGTATGTTGCCTCAAAATAATCTCTCCGTCTGATTTCTTCAGATGAATAACTGTCCGTTTTCATTTTCATAAAACCACCAGCCTTAAGTGCAGTGGAGAAATATGATACTACTAATTAATATTTCAGCTAATATAAATGCTACAAGGAGACTTACTTACAAACCAAATGCCTAATTAAACCATACTCCCTTTGTTTCGCTAATACTGTCATTTTATATTTTTCACATATATTAAGAAAACTACTAAAAATATATTTTATCTTTCATTAATATAAATTTATTTTTATAATGAATACACTAAAACAATAGAATTAAAACTTGATTTTCTCTTGATTTTTTTGTATAATGTTTTTGCCTTACCGTATAATCTCGAGAAAACCATATGACACATCTAATTAGTTAGTTTTGTGAGAGCAAAAGCTGGCGAGAAGAATGGCACCAACGAACATAAGAGCCGTTAAGGTCAGGCCAGTCAGAGGAAGAGCAGGTTGTGTAATGGCGAATCCAGAGTGAGAGAACTTGTTCTTGTTCCTCTTCTTTCAGCTCGGATATCATCTTCTCCAACACTTTCTCTAGCTCGGCTCGTTCCACGCTTCTCAAAACCGGTTTATCCGCTCCGTTGCTGGCCCGACACAGCAAAGGAAGCCAAGAGGTAAGCATCTTCTTCTTTACCTCTCTCCATTTCTCTTCTTCTTCTGCTTCTTCTTCTCTTCCTATTCCAATGTCCCTGGCTTCTTTGAACAACAAGGCTTCACAGAGAAGAAAAACCCAAACAGTTAAGGATCCAGATCATCAGAACAAGTAGGACCGTTAAAATGAACACCACAAGTTTCGTTAACGTACCAAACAAAAAAGAGAGAAAAAAAAACTGCAGAAGCAAATAAATATACATAAACTAAGATTTATTTGTCTATACAACAAAAATATTTTGTTTTCAGACAAACGGGTATTAAAAAAAAAGGAAAAACGAGTAATAATAATTTAGCAGGAAATTAAAAAAAAGAAAAGAGAATATTACCAGAAATTTGGACCATTGAACATTGAAGCCTTGGTTCAGACAAAAGAGCGAGCCAAGCCAAGTTAGAAGCCGAAGCCCATTTCTCAACTGCTTCATCGACGAATCCATAAGCCGACATCTTCTCCGCCAACCAAAGCAGCTCCGCCGCCAGTTTCTCCGCCGTTTCCGAGGACTGATCCGCCGCCTCTTCTCCACCCCAACCGGTGAATCCATCTCCAACGGCTCTAACCGCAGCTCTCACCACCCGGTTCAATCCACGACGAACCGGTTCACCCGTGTCTTTCCGGTTCCGCTCAACCGCCGCCTCTAACCGGCTTAGCGTTCTACGAAACGACGCGTTTAAAACCCTACGATTCAAATCGAACAAGGCGGCTGAGTTTTCACCGTGATTCTCGTCGATTAGTCTCTCCGCCAAGGATCGAACGACTTCGTACTTTCTAGAAGTCACCGGAATTTCATTCATAGCCGACAATAACTGCCAGATCGCTCGACCGATTCCCGGTTCTGACGCGCAATCGCTGATCTCGAGCTTCTTCTCCGCCGTGAATTTGAAACCTCTATTCGAGTTAGGGTTTGCGAAAGGGATAACCGAAGGAAGCGAGCGTAAGAAGAAGAGGAAACAGGTGACGAGAAATAGACGGAGTTTCTCGAGGAGCTTCGAGTTTCCGGAGATTTGGAGGAGAGATTCATCGGCGAAAACGACGACGGCGATGATGATGTTGCGGAGGAGCTGAGGAACTAGAGCAGCTGATGACAGCTTTTCCATTCTTCTCTTTGTGGTCGGTTACTCTATTGATTTTTCTTCTCTTTCGTTGGTTATAAATATGATCGGACAGCTCTTGCTTTAGGATGAGTTTCTTCTATTTCCATTTATATATATACGCGATTTTCCTTAATTTTATTTATTTCTGTTCAAGTTGCATTTCTTGTTACTTGCATTCACTCACTCCACGTATATTATGTGTCGAGTTTTCTTGTTGTTTTCAATGTCACCGTTTCAAATTCGCCATTCAGAAAAGTCCAAGACAATAAGAATAACAAATTTAAGAAATTTTTGCAGACAAAAACAACCATGTATATATATGTATATAGTTAAAAAAAGGGAAAATAAAAACTAAACCCCTAGAGACCAATTCACCATGTAAAATGTGAAAACCCAACCAGTTTTGTGTACAAAAAGCATTAGCCAGTTGCCTAGAAAATCTACAACTGAAAAAAGAACATCTATCATGGACCGAAACCCAAACTAATAAATATCAAATCCAACTATGAGGAGAGATTTCTATTCCAGCTGTATTTACATGGAAAACCTAAATGAAAAAGCATTGCGATGACGATTGATACCAGATGGCTCTCTCTCTCTCTATGTACGGTGCTTTTCTCACATGCAGTGGATCATCATTCAAATGCAATAGACATGAAAGTGTCGTCATCCAAAAGAGTATTAATGTCGATTAGATCGTCTTCCTCGTTGTAATTCGCAGCTTCCTCTGTATTGCTATTGTTGTTGTTCATAGCTGAGCTAGAAGAAGCCTGCTCAGGAATTCACAGCGGGCGGTCTCAAGTTTCAACTGTATATGTTTCTATCCAAGATAAGTATGTTATGGAGACAATTTGTTACCTCGTTCTCCCGGAAGCCCTCAACAACTGTCAATAGCCTACGGTATTGAGCCCGTGCTTCTGGATATTGAGCCATAGACTTCACTCGGGTGAGAGCCTTTTGAAGCCTTTCCTCGGTTTGCTTCCTTCCTTCCTTTAGAAAATCATAGTCATCTTCTTGTTGGGGAGCAGCACTTACAGGTTCTGGTGGCTTGCTGCTGATTGTATCACGCTTGAAACCACGAAGGCCACTACCTTTACGCCTCCACCGCAAGATGATTTTCTCGAGTAATCCTACGGACCAAATAATGGCACGGTATTGTTTTCGGACTTGATGTCCTCTCACATGAGCCTAAAAGGTTATATCGATGAAATCCAGCAATGAGACACAGGCCAAAGAAAACTAAGCTTAACACCTTCGACTAGTTTTAAGGAAGTTATTCAAACCTGAATCTTGACGATTCTTTGTCGGATCAGAAGGAACTCCTTTCTCTTCTTCCAACCACGGTATTTTTTCTGAATTTGAACTGCCGCAGCATGTACAGCACCGTAACTGTGTCCTGGCTTCTTAGTCTTTGCAGCTGCAAAAGAAACAGCTAACTCGTCGGATATATCAAACTCGTTGTTGTCACCAAACTCAGATAGCTGTTTCCGCTGGAATGACTGCATCCTGAACACTTGATGAAGACGGTCAGCTGCTTGTGTAGCATTAAAGACAGCCGTGATTGAATCCTTCATCGACAGTGTTTCTGGTACATCACCATAACTCATAGGAGTAGCTGTACGCTCAGCTACTGTTTGAACAGCTTTTGCTCTAGAGGAGTCAGCGGAGCTGTTTTCCTTAGCGTCCACTGTTAGCTTCTCAAGGTAGCTAGTGAGCGAAGATTCTGCAAGGAAACCGGAAATTCCCCTGTGTCCATTTCCATAAGCCAAGTCAGCAGCTGTTTTACCCAAAGGAAGCTCTGGAGATGGGTCCGTCAATGCTCCAGCATCAGCACCCAGAGAGACAAGTACAGCGACAGTATCCTCCCTGAAATTTAACAGTAAACAGAGAGACAAAACAGCTGTCAGAGTTTAAAAAGAATCGATTTGAGCTACAGCTCAGATCATAAGAAGACTGAGAACTTTCAAATCCAAGATAGATGCTAAAAAAGTTTATGAAACAAAAAGCAACTGAAGGAAGATAGAGTCTGAGGTCCTTGCCTGCCACTGAATGCAGCCCAATGAAGAGCAGACCACCCATTTGCATCGCGAAAGTTGATGCTAACTCCTGCTGCTAAAATTGGTTTTATAGCCCAATCATACCCAAGCGCTGCAGCAAGGTGTAGAACACCCTGTCCTTCTTCATCTAGTATATTTGGACCCTTTCCCTCTTCAGTCACCTTATGGATGAGCCATAAGTATAATCTATCTTCAAACTCTTCCCTAATAAGTCGCTCTTTTGCTTCCAGTTCTGTTAAATCTTTCTGAATTGTCCCTGGGAGGAGAGATTCCTTTTCATCTTTTAGCAACATGATTCTACTGATTTTTCTTCGTTTCTCCCCAACGTTTTCAAATATATGGTGTTCCTGAACAGAAGATATGCGAGCCAGCAGATTTTCAAACCGCAAATGAAGTGATGCTTCATTTGTAAAGGCGCCATATATATCAGAAGCATTTAACTTTTTGGTAGACCCAGGAAGGAAATCAAACTCTCGTACTTCACTGCAAGAAAATCTGTCAGAACATGTAATATAGAACGGGACTTGACCGACTTCATGCGGCGGAGCATGACAACAAAGAACACCATCTACTAAAATCTCAGCCGGAACCTCCACTTCTCCAAACATGCATGACCAGCTATAGCTAGTTACTTCCTGAGGAATCAACAGAAATGACCCAATAACCATGACCTGTTCGACAATTAAAAGGGTAGATGAGAAAGAAATTATCTCCTAACAAACCTCAAAAAGCAAAAGAGCTGAAAACTAGGATCTAAAAGGGTAATAAGTCCATCAACTATACAGAAAACAGAACAGCAGAATAAAACTGCTGCTCCAAAGCATACACGGTACTTTGGAACTTGCCACGAGACTAGATCATCGCACAGAAAATGTGTTCCAACGAAAAATGCTTTTAAGTACCAGAGAAAGAGAAAGAGAAAAACAAAACCAAATTTACAAAAATAATTATTGCATTTAACCAAAAAAAAACATAACTCGGTGCTAAACCACAAAACCATTTTTCCAAATATAACATAAAAATTACCTCAACTTCTGAGTCCGTCTGAGTCCATTTAGGCCAAAAGTCGATTATGGTGAAGCGCTGATCCTCGGATAGGGAAGGGCTTAAAGAAGACGCTGCTGCAGCAGTCTCAACAGCGATCCACGCAATACCTCCAGATGAAGACTGCATCTGCAAGTCCTCCATCTCGCCAAGTTCGTTACTAACCCACCGAGAAAAACTGTCAACCTTTTTCAAACTATCCTCTTTCTTTAACAGTGATTTCCTTAGAGGTAGCGTTTGGTTTGCAGTTGCTTCATATAGCAGATCCTCAGGGCCTAATTTAGGTATATATGCTGCTTCAATACTTGTAAACGGAGCTTGAAAACTACCTTCAATAGGCTGCTGATTTTGACTGCCAAGAAGACTGGAAAAAGTCCCAAAATTTTCATGTGCTCGTTGCCCAAGTAAGGCCAAATCAGTACTATCAGTCATTCCAGAATAAGAATCCATGGGCCATTTTTGCAATGGCAAGCTGTCCTGAACTGGAATCTACAGAGACGAGAATCTTTCTGTCAAAAAATATTGACACTGTCTCACATCGGAAACTTAGCGAATAGGAAAAAGAAAAACATATAGACAAATGATATTGCACCAAGATTATGTTTTGTAATGACTTATATCACGAATTTTTGCCAAACAAAAATTCATAAGCTTTATCTTTTCTGCAGGGTACTTCTCCCACTTTTGTGCATTTCTTCTCGAACACAAAAAAACTAATTAGATTTTCAATGAATAGCTTAGTTACAATACCTGCCAATTTACTTGGTTTTGAAGAGGATTTCTGAGATGCTCTGCCGTTAACAGAGAACCTTTCTCTTTATTTCCTTCCACGGGTATTAATCCAGTATTAGAAGGCTGTGTCTGAGTCAGCACAGCATTATAAGGTAGATTCTCGTATCTTGCCAATGAATTCTCAAAGGAAGCATCCCATGTTGGGACATCAACTGATCTTTGGGAATCACTTTCTTTTACTCTATTCCCATGAACCTGCGAAACAATTCCAATGCAAGGAGCTGATGTCCAACCATCTCGATTTCCTAGAAAGGGAAGACATTCTCAGCGAACATGAAAAAATTTGGTAAGGCAAGGTAGCCTGTAAAGCAGAAAGCAAAATTAGTACCCAAAATAGAGGTCGGATTGTAAGAATTTATTGTGCTAGCATTCTGCTGATGTCTTATCTGAGGAGCAATAGTTTGAGGTTCAGGATTTGCTTGCAAACTGGAACTTGCTTGACGACTATCCCCTGCATCAAAACTGATATAAGTTTGTTTTGAAAATTACAAGCAAAACCAAGAGCGGGAATACAATCAACCACAGAGACTCATCCATATAACAGAACTATATTCCTAAACAGAAGATACCAAAGCACATAAAGTAAAAAGAATTATATACCAGAATCATCATCTTCACATAGTGGGGACAATGTGCTAGATGGGGTTGCTGTTGAATCAATATTTACAGAAGTGGTGCCACTCAGAGAATTTGAATTGTTTTCTTTAATTCCACCGGAACTCATCCGATTACCCTGTATAATAGCATGAAGTATAACATAAGATGACCATATCAAAACCACCACAGAGAAAAGAGTATCCGCTTAAAAAAGGACAATGAAATGTTGAATGTTGAGTGATGGATGTTCATATTTTAAGAATATATTAGTATAGTACCAAAGGAAAGCTATACCTTAACCTCCAAGTAGTGAACAAAAACAATATGCATCAGATCCCTGTACACATAAAAACAGAGGACATGAGCACTAAAACTGAAAAGTAACACCAAAAAACTACAAATAAATACATTTCATTCCAGTAAATTAGGATTTTTGAGATTAATGACCCTGGCATTCCACACCTAATCCTTTAGTTCAGTCTTGGATGACTAGGCTGCGGTGTTTTATATTCTCGATGACAACATTATTTTTGACTTAACCTTGAGTTGATGTTTTTATAGCAGGATCACAAAAAATATAATCACTACAAATTTACCTTTCTATTGCTCGTGTTCTGCTAATACAATAAAAAGGCTGTTCCCAGGACACTAGCAAATTACCAGACTGAAGAAAAATGCAGTGTGACCAGTGAACAGAGCACATAAATGCTGAAGAAGTAACATATACAGTTATACTAAACAGAACAAAAAATATGAAAGATGAACAAACATAGACTCACTGTTCAAGCATCCAGTAGCAACGCCTCTGGAAATTCTCATTGTCTTCCCCATGTGCATAGTAACAATGTAACACATCAATGCTTCCTACCTATATATACTTGAACAATGTTACTCTCCAACACTTAAAAATATTACTAAAAATTAGTGATGAAACATCAATAGAAAAACGAACCTTGAGCTTTTCGTGAGCCTCTTTCACTGTTTTACCATCTTTCTTCTTCCTCCAGTTGTGCCCATCTTTTCTAAAATATCTGAGTACCTTCCTATCAAAGAGAAAGAGTGAACCACCTAGAAAAGAGCACGAGATTTCTGTCAATTTATAGAAGACAAAAAAGTAGTAAATTGCACACAAAAGTTTTATCTCCTCGGGACTAATAGGATAAACCGGGGTGTAAGTAAATCTTATAGCCAGGACAACCCAAACATAAACTCTGTAAACGGAATACAGAATTAAAACCCACGTAGGCTATAATAGCCTAATTCAGTATCGTAATCATTGCTTATTTATAACATAATAATATTTTGTGGCCAAAACTGAAGAATGAAAAAAACCTACTGGGTGGTCGGTTTGGAGGCTCTGACGCAATATGGAACTTGTGATGGTTCCGAAGAATTTCACAAATCTCAGCAGGCCTCAGCCACCTGTGTTGTGCTTCGGACAGCAACTGTTCGATATCTACAGTTCCGCAAAGGGAAAAGAAACACATCAATGCTACAACTCTCTTGCACTAACCAAAATCAAGATATCAAACGCAAAAGAGCAATTCAACTAATCACAGCCAGAAAATTCATTTCGACGAAGCAACAAAAGGAACACAAGCCAGAAACGTTCGCGAAGCCAAAATGTCGCAGCAGAAAAACAAAGGAGGGCAACAAAATCCTAATAATGATCAGATCCAAACTACCAAAGGAGTAAAAAACACGGAAGGGAAGGGAGTGGATAGATTAGAGACCTAATCGAGGGGCAAATCCGAAAGATCCGCGATCCGCCATGGAACATAAACCCAAAATCCACCAGAGATCTCTCTAATCACGGAGAATCAACGAACCCTAAATCGATCTGGTTATGTATGAAACTGAGCTAAACTTTTCCCCCCTTTTCGAGCTTTCCAGGTGTGAAAGCGAGTCGATTTATTTCCCTTTCTCTGGTTTCTTTATCCCTTTCCTTGTAGCGAGAGTCGAAGGAAATCGGAAAGAAAGCGCCGATATGGTGGTGGAGGTTGTTTATAAAACAAGTGAAGGAAACACTACCGTCCAATAAGAATCTTACACGTGTATACACTGAAATGTAATTTTTTTTTATTATGAAAATTGCACTTGAAATTTGACAATAATTAAATATACTATTAAATGTTTTCAACTCGATTTTTGGGAAAACAACAATTTTTATGAAGGAAGCCGAATTAAACCAAACCAAACACATATCGGACCGGACGGTTCAATCAAGGCCAAGAATTCACAATCCAAATGTTGCGCTATTCCAATAGAAGGGCATAAATGTAATTAACAATAAATTATAGGGCCAAATGAAAGTAACCCGTATCTTGTAGATTCCATTGTTTCATAGGCCATAGGCCATCTCCTAAACCTAATTTCACTTCCCCTCTCTCTCACCCTCCCACTTTCTCCGCCGGCGGGAAAACCATGTCGCACTTCGGAAGGTCTGGTCCGCCGGATATCAGCGATACCTACTCTCTTCTCGTCCTCAACATCACATTCCGTAATCTCTCTCTCTCTCTCAACCTCGTTGTAATAGTATCGTCGTTCGTTCTGAGAGATTTAGGGTTTTGTTCTGTGCGTAGGTACGACTGCAGATGATCTCTATCCACTATTCGCAAAGTACGGAAAGGTCGTGGATGTCTTTATCCCCAGAGACCGAAGGTTCAATTTCGTCTTGTCCCTTTTCTACAATTTGTTCTAGCCTCTAGCTCTCTTTGAGTCCTAGTGACAAATTGGGGTTTCTTTTTTTGTTTGTGAGAAATTTCGTCTTATCCCTTTTTGTGTGTTATTTAATCACTTTATTGGATGCGTATTGTTCTGTCATTTTAGGACTGGTGATTCGCGTGGTTTTGCATTTGTTCGCTATAAGTATAAAGATGAAGCTCACAAAGCAGTCGAAAGGCTTGATGGTAAATTATCTTTTGTATTCTTCTTGGTCTGCTATATCAGTTTATGTACTTGCTGCCTGGATTTAAACATGAAGTCTCTGTCTTCAATTCAGGGAGAGTTGTTGATGGCAGAGAAATTACTGTTCAGTTTGCAAAATATGGTCCAAATGCTGAAAAGATGTAAGTTTTTTTTCCCTTGCATTGATTGTTAGAGTTTCTCAACTTATTTGCCATTTGATTTCGGTGTATTCACCCTTTCATTGCTTTTTGTTCTGCCAAACACATTTCAAGAATTTTAGCTAATCTAGCTTGCTACTTACTCTTGATTCATATGAATGTTGAAGGAAATGTGCTTGTGTAATTGTATTTTGATTAGTTTGTAAATGTCATTTCAGTTCTAAAGGAAGAGTTGTGGAACCACCTCCAAAGTCACGAAGGTCAAGAAGCCGTAGTCCTCGAAGGAGCGGTAGTCCGTATAGACGCCGTAGTCCTAGGAGAAGCCGCAGCCCCCGCAGGAGGTGAGTTTCTTCTCTTATCTGTTTTTTTAACGATGGGGAGGTGAATCGTAGAGAGTTAATGGTGGTATTATACTATCGATTTACTTTTGTTACTTGATTCATCAATGAATTCCATCCCTACCCAAGAACAGCATACGTCTGAATAATATTAATCGAGTTATATAAATTTTAGGTCCCGAGATGATTACAGGGAAAGAGACTACCGGAAGAGGAGCAGAAGCAGAAGTAGAAGCTATGAAAGGCGTGAAAGGCATCAGGAGAAGGATAGAGATCATCGTCGGCGCAGTAGGTCTCGTAGTGCCAGCCCAGATGACAAACGCAGAGTCAGAGGCCGTTATGATGATGAGAGTCGCAGTCGCTCCTTGAGGTCTCTTCCATTTTGAACCTCTTTTTTTTTTTTTGGTCTTTTTTCATGTTGGTGCTCCACACTATGTAAAAATGATCCTGATTCCAACTTTTTGACATGCAGTGCATCTCCTGCTCACCGCAGCCTCAGCCCTAGAAGTGCCTCCCCATTAAAAGCCTCTCCTGAAAGGCGAAGCAAAGAGAGGTCTCTATCTCCTGCTCGCCGCAGCCGTAGCCCAAGAAGTCCCTCCCTGCAAAAGGCCTCTCCTTCTAAGGAGTTGTCTCCTGAGAGGAAGAGCAATGATAGGTCCCCGTCTCCTGAGAGGAAGATTAATGATAGGTCCCCATCTCCTGGTAGCCGTTCTCCTCTGGACAAAGCTCGTAGTCAATCTCCTTATGTTGAGGTGGGCTAAATGCACATTATCTTTATATATAAATCACCAATGGAAGTTGATGTCTGAATTGTGTTTGGTTACATCTCTTGCAGGAATGACCGCACACTTGTGAAGGAGACATGGTGTATCAAAAACATGTGTGCTTGTATTAATGATGTTTCATCTTCAAGCATGGGAACTTCTACCCTCTGTAGTATTGCTTGCTTTTCCGTAGGTGCCCTAAACTACTACTGTATGTTTGTTTCCAGCGATGATCTTTCCAGTTTAGTATAAATGGGACTTCCTTAGTTGTCTGTCTGCAAGGATTGTCACGTTTGAGATTTTACAGCTTTAATAGACCTTTGTCTGGTTGAATCTTCTTTGTTTTCGTAGTGAATTATGGTTTGGAATTCATAGGATGCTAACCTCATTCCATGGCTTGTCTTGGATTTTTCTAGTCTGGTTCGAGAAAAGAATTGAGTTGGGAAGATGGCACAACCATGTTGAGATTGTAGCTGTTGATGCTGTTTAAGAAACCGTAGATATGATGTCGATGATGGATGATGCTGTTTATGAAACCGTAGATGATTGATGTCATGATTGATGATAGATGTCATGCTCGATGATAGATGCCGATCGCAGCAATCTGCTGAATCTCCCTTACCATAAATAGTTAGCATCTTTGTCTCTGACTTGTTGTCAAAACTAAGAAGGGTTTGGTTTCGTTGGTAGATTGCCCTCAGTTTTGAATCCAATTTTGGAAGGATCGTAATCAATTTCCTCGTTTCTTATCCACGTTTAGTTGATTTCACTTTATCTCTGGCTCTTCTGTTTAAGAGTAGTCTTTCTTCATCAAAAGTTTTGAAAAACAAAAAAAATCTGTATTTTTATTTGTACAAAGGTGGAGAAGCTGTGTAAAACTGGTTTTGGCTAAGCAATGGTGAGATGAAGAAGCTGTGTAAACTCCAATCTTCGAGTCTCGTGGTAGAAAGTCTTATACTTATTTGGCCAAGAAGTCAACCAAATAGAACCTTTAATCTCCCACTCCATCCTTCTCCCCATTGCTCCTTTCCCAATCTTCCACACCACACTCTCTCCATACTCATCCCCTGCAAATATCACTCCTCTCCTCGTAAATGACCGATACGCCCTTGCATACCGATCTTTGAACCAAGACCTTGGGCTCATTATCGAAACCCGCGATGGCTTCGTCGAGAAAACCTCTCTGCCTCCAACGCTGCTATCATACAAAATCCAGTTTAGATTGGCCGTGTAGCCGAGCACAGGCTGCTCAAATTTCCACGGGGTCATTGTCACGGTCGAGGCTTCCCGTCCCGCTACTCTTAGGCCTAGCGAGTTTGGTGGGTCGAACGACCCTTCTATAGATCTCTCGACTTGGAACTCTCGTCTCGGGTTGTTTGATGATTTACTAACCGAAACGCTTATGAACTCGGTTTGGAGAGTTGGGGTTAGTTGCAGAGATGGGAAATGCTTCTCGTGTTCTCCTGCTCTTTTTCTCGACATCAGTCTCTCGTTTACAAGCTTTATCACATCGCATATGTGTACATATATTTTCTAATAAGATAATAATTTGATTTTATCAATTCAAAAAAAAAAAAAATGTATATACCTGATGTTATCTATCTTCAGAACCACATCGATCCACTTGTCTCTGACTACAACTCTGTGATTGAACTGCATAACACCTTCGAGCTGATTAAACTTGAGAGAGAACTTATATTATATCTAGTTCTCTTATCAACCATCTCATGGTTTGAAAATGTATCACAGTTGTCTTAAACTCTTTGTATAAGGGGAAGTAGAACAAGTAGTGTGGTTTACCCATTTAAACGTATTAAAAATAAAAATCAGATTCTACCATATAGGGATTAAAAGATGAGAAACATAGAGATACCTTGTCTTAAAAGTATGAGAAACTGCAAACCCTTTTCATCTCTATACTATAACATACAATTTCAAAGACTTCTTTCTTTTTGTTTGACCTGTTTGGCAACAATTACAATATTAATCCTTATAATAGTTAAAGATATCGTGTTTGGATGCAGATATAATAGAATAAAATACTTTCGAGTTTCTAGGTTTTAATTGGAAAATTCTCTACGCTTTTTTTTTTTAATTAAAAATAAACAGATCTCCACTCTCACTCCTAAACCTAGCGATGTCTGCAATCCATGGGGTCGTCGTCGGGCTGTAAGTTATCTATTGATTTTTTGTCTTTTGATGTCAGATTTTTAAAATTTTTTCACAATCAATACCAATTTTAATCTTTCGCAGAGGAAAACGCAAACGAACTCCGATTTTTTGTACTAGACGAGCTCACCGAACGTTTACCCTTATGCGAAAGGAAATTCCATGTTTTACAACACCCAAAGGAGAAAATGATATCTTCGTTCTGTGGGATGTGGATAACACTAGTTTACCAAGGGATTATGAGGTTGGTGGATTTGTCGGTCAAATCGAAAAGGCTCTGAGTCATCTTTAACTCGAAAAGGATCTTAAAGTTTGCAGAGGTTTGGCATTTGGCGATCTGTCAGGTTGGACACCTACTACAGATCTCTCTACAGCTGAATGCGAATTCCATATTTATATTATCGCCAAGAGAATCATGGAATGTCGACTGTGTGGAACGAAATTCTTATATCGCTCAGGTATATTTTATTTTCTCTGTCCTTTTAAACAACACATGTAACAAATTTTTAAACATTAATGATTATGCATGGATCGTATTCGTATACGTTTTTAGTATTACTATTCATTCGTGCAAGTTTTGAGCATGGTGTTTTAGACATTTTTATTTCAAGATCAATTTCAAGCATGTGATTTACATTTCTACATTTTATTACCCAAGTTAAAAACTCAAAAGCTCTCATAATTAATAACTTCTTACACAAACAAAAAAATATCAATGACAAACGCATTTCTTTGTTACATACAAACGCATTACCAACAAGAGGGTTATGTTTCTTTATTCTTATCTAACACAGCTACCCGTTTGATTTTGTTAGATCCTGATGTTGCCGAATTTCCAATTCACGGGAAGCACAAGAAGGACATGAAACAATGCAAGGCTGATTTACCCCACATCCGGCTGAAAACATCAATGATTCTCAAATTGATTGATGCAGGAGGAGTTGATGGTATGAAGTTTTTGTTGATAACGTCAGAGACCCTTGATGGGAAATGCTTCTCGTGTTCCCCTGCTCCTTTTCTCGACATCAGTCTCTCGTTTACAAGCTTTATTACATCGTATATGTACATATTTTATAAGATAATAATTTGATTTGAGATCAAATAATAATTGGTTCTTTTTTATATGATTATTGATTTTATATGATTATAAACAATATTTTATATGATTATTGATTTTTTAAAGATTTTTATAAGAAAAAATCATATAAGACTTAAAAAAACTGGCTAGTAAAAATCTAATAATAATTTGGGGTGAGATTGTAGAGTTTTATTGACTTTTAAAACCATGAACTGTTTTACCAAAATATATTCCGTGATTAAGTGAGTTTATAAGAAAATATAAATAATTTTTAGGCCATTTTATCAATTCAAAACTAGAGTGTATATACCTGATGTTATCTATCTTCACAATCACATCGATCCACTTGTTTCTGACTACAACTCTGTGATTGAACTGCATGACATCTTCGAGCTGATTAAACTTGAGAGAAAACAACAATCTCGAATCAGCCATTGGGTTGCTCGATCTCTACACTTCCATGGCTTCAATCGGACAATACAATTGCACTTTCCACAATCCATACGCCGAAACAGCGTAAGCGAACAAAATAGTTGTTGTTGTCTTGTTGGACCGACAACAACGATGCTCAATGATCCCATTTGTGATCGCTAGATTCGCCGATCTCATCTATTGTTTTTCCAGGTTAGACCCTAGAAGTTTCATCAGAGATATTGTCGCCTGCCTTGCACGAGAAGAAACCAAATGGTTCTTGAGGGTATTGAGGCAGTTTTCATCACGGAGATACAAAGGAGCTTCGTAGACGCAAACGACGAACGAGAGGGTGAGGATCACGGTGTTGAATATGTCTTCAAGACCGTTGATCATCTCTGAATCGGGTTTAGGTATTTTGATGGTTGTATAATTGGAACTATTAGAGGTACATGTTAAGATAGTTTCAACGAAACTGAAGAGGAGGGAGATGATTGTTTGTTTATCAAAAGGGTTTGGTGTGTTTGGGTTGATGTTGAGTTGTTGTTTTGAGGTCCAAAGTTACAAAGGAGGATGATTATTGGATTGGACTATGATGGAGAAACTGGGGATTGTAGGGTTCGGGTTTCTTAATTTGTGCAATGAGATTTAGCGTTGAATTTGCGAATCAGAAGCTGAGGGACAAATGCAAAAGGAAAGAGAAGTTGTGTGCCATTTGGTGATTTATGGAATGTTTTGTATCCAAGTGAATACATCAGGGAACTTCTCGGACATTTTTTTTTTTAATTGTTGTTGTGTTTTGAGTCTTGCTTGAATATGCACACACACACACTGACACATATATATACATATAGGGGTCATGAACATATTGATTCATGTGCAGGATTTTGTAAAAAAATGAAGTGATAAGCTTTAATATTTGCTAAAAGTGGAATAATAAACTTTGGCATTTCGTAGGAAAATTTCATCTATGGAAGCTTTGGATATACTCGTAGAAATGATTATCAAAGCTATCACTTCAAGAATATTTTTTTTTTCAAAATATAATTGGTAATTTGGTATCATATTGATTTTTTTTATTGGGGGTTAACTACAAATTTCAATTATTACTACTGAATTTTTTAAAAATTATGCGTAAACTAACGTTCTATGATATTTTTTAGAAAGTTGCATGATTACGAAAATATTTGTTTGTATATCGGACTTTTTTTTATATACGCCATCAGCTATCCGGTTGGCCCCGAATAAGAACATATCTAAGTGCTACAGAGTGGACTTCAGTGACCCCGTAAGGGGTATGTACCACACTGCTAGGCCTCAAGTTTAATACCTTCCGACTAAGTGCCAGCGGGTGGCCCAACCGTCTGCATTATGAACCACCATGTAAATCAATTGGGCCGATGCCCAACTGACAAACTTCTCACAAAGCAATGTTTATTAGCGAGAAAGGAAGATCGAACACGGATCCGAATGTTTAATCATGTCTCGCAGCTCATCCTACCACTCGCTCACCACCTTGCAGGCAAATATATATGATAGAGATGGTTATGCATGACAAGAGACTTAAAAAAAGAAAAAAGATATGCATGAAAAGAGTTGACTAGTAACCGGTGGTAAAATATATATGATAGAGATGGTTATGCATGACAAGAGACTTAAAAAAAAAAAAA
>PKML01027035.1:6357-23817 GCA_002933935.1 Eutrema yunnanense | reverse complement strand
AATATGAAAATGACATTTCAAATTCCTTGCATAATTTAATAAAATGTATAGTTAATATGTATATCAAAATTTAAACTAATTAAATTATGAAAATTAAATATCAAAATGATGTGGTAATGATGTGGAAGATGATGTGTCTTCATGAGAAGAGAGTAAAGCTAACTTTATATATATAGATGATTGGTATCCGAATTCGCTAATACATGTGGACATCCGGATCCAGATCCACCAAAAATAACTAAAAATGCCAAACAATCATTACACCAAGTGATAAACAACTTTTGTTTGTTCGTATTTAGGAATGCCATTAGTTTTTTTTTTAACATCCAACTTAGGAATGTCAATGGATTGGACCAAATATCTGGATTCCATGATCTAATCCGAAATCCAATCCCAAAAATAGTATTATAAAATGTTTTAAAATGTTTATAAAAACAATAAATTAGTAAATTATTAAAAACAATAAAACAAACTAAACCATTAAACCGACTCATGTCAAAATCTTCACAATGTTCCTACAAGTCTCTATTAGAAATAAAATCTCAAGAAAATGCTTTTATGCATCTCCTTTAAACGCATAATTGTCAAGTTTTGAAGCCGTCCAATTCTTAGTAATTCCAACTCATAATGCTTATTACTTATTAGGCAGTCTCTCACTCGGGACCACCTTCGAATTTGAACTTTTTCATTCCTCGATGTCACACCACTTTTCTCACCACCTTTTTCTCACCACCTTTCTCTTTCGTAAGACAACTCTCACTTCCCTTCTTTTCACTGCCACCTCTGAAGTCTGAATTAGTAACTTTTTGTTTTGGTCATCATTTTGGGCCACAACAGGTCGGTCCAATAATCAAATTCTCTCCACACATAGAGGACAGATGGAATCGAACTCGACATCGGTAAAATGGTAACAGAGGTGTGACAACCAGTAACCCACTTGCTCCTTCTTAGCAGAGGTATGAATTAGTAACTTTCCCACCTCTATTAGCCATTTGTCAGGATTTCAATGGTTTTTTTCTTGCCGACATAATTTTATTTCTCATTAACTTGCTTAACACACATCTCTCTACGATCTGCTCATTGTATCCAATATGCATCATTTAATGATTATGAGTTTTGTGATCGATACACAAACTATTAAAAAAAATTTTTTGCTCATGTCTAACTCTTTATAAGAATAGTAAAATATTTTTTCAATATTAAATTTGATATATAATCAAATAAAAATATAACAAACTATAGTTAACTTTCAAAGAAAAAATAATATTATTTAGTAAATTGAGTATATCATCAATCTTTAAAACTAAAAACTAATATTTTGATTTGTGAAATCCGTTTTTGTGGGCATTTAAAATTAGAATCCAAACTCGTCTCGTGACGGGCTAACCCGCTTACTTAATCCATTTTGCAGTGCACTAAAATATTATTCCGGATAACCCGCAAAGAACTACAATCTTGAAAACATCAACTCAAATATGCACTGCGTAATGACTCTGGGTTTTATGACCAGTACACGAACTCTTAAAAAATCAATTTTTCGTGTCTAACTCTTTATAAAAACAGTAAAATATTTTTATGATAGTCTTTCGCATATACAACACTACTAGGACTTAACCCGCGCTATAATTAGCGCGATGTAATTTTTTTAAAGAAATTGTTTTGAAATTTAAGAAAAATTACTTTTATTTTAATTTTATAATATGTCTAACTCATGATTATAGATAGAGTTGTCAAACAGAATAATTTGTCTATTTAACTAGTTTTGCAGTGGACTAAAATATTATCCGGGCTAACCCACAAAACCTATAATCTTGAAAATATAATTTTAATATACACTGTTTAATGACTATAGTTTTGTGGTTAGTTCGTGAACTCTTAAAAAAAAGCAATTAAAAATTAAACACTAAAAATATTTTTTTTAATCGATTCATAATTCTAAAAGGTAAAGTTAGTAGAGAAAAAATCAAATAGAAAATGTAAATTTATCCTAAAAGCCAAAGTTAAAAAAAAAAAACAAAATTCGGAAAACTTTATAACTGATTCTTAATCCTAAAAAGTAAAGTTACTAAACAAAAAGAAAAAATAGAAAATTTAAATTTATCCTAAAATGCAAAGTTAACAGAAAAAATTCTTTAGTTTTTTTATTAAGATTAAAGAAATTAAACAATGGATTACAAATCCTAAATGTAAGAAAAATATAATTTGTCACATCTATATAAACAATTTGGTAGTCTCTCAATTACACAAAAAAAAAAAATCAAAACTCCAATAGTCTTCTCCAAAGCTATTTGATGCACCTACTCCACCAAATTCTGTTTTCAAAGTTATATATTGTTTCATCGGAAACTGCGTTCTGATTTTATAAATTTTCTAACTTTGTAATTAACATGATCACGACATGTATCAGTAAGGCGATCAAATTTAGCGTTAACGTTCTTTTTTTTTTCTTTACTTTCTTCGTTTTCAGTTTTTTTTTTTTCACGAAGTATAAATTTTTAAAATTATAAGCTTGTACGCAAGGCCTAATCTAATTATTTAATATTAACAAACAAAAAAGGTTAGACATGTAATTGACACTAACATGAATAACTAAGCTAGAAGAAGGGCCACCGCATTGAAGAATATATACAAGCGGTATCAAACCAGTTGCTTTTTTTTTTTAACATTGAAGAATATATACAAGCGGTATTATCATTAAACCTTGGTAAAAATATAAGGGTAGGATACAATCCAAAAATAAAATATCCAATTATTAGAGCCCATATCTGAGACTAGAGCAACACCCAAACAGATTCATAATTAGAACCCTTCTCACCGCAAGAAAAAACGGATGAGACGCCAATATAACCGCTTATACTGCTTAGTAGAGCCACAGAGGCGGCAAGGCAAGGACGAAACGGATTCATAACCAGTTGCTTTTATTATGCAAAATAGGATAAATTTGTCTCACAAACAAACTGCTGCCCAAATTATTTATCCTTTTCTGCAAGTTAAGTGATTTTATTTCCATCTTAAATTTTGCAATTTGTTCTTGAAGCTGTTTGGGTTCTTAGAGATACTTATGGAGAAGTATTGATGCATAGTCGACGAGCTTTTTACACATTGGCTGCTTGATTGAAGCCAAATTTAAAAGTTTAGTTTGGTATGTGGAAAGCATGTTAGTCCATCGCGCTTAGGTTTTAAAGAATTAGAATGAGAGTTGAACTAGCTTTTTGTGGCAAACCAGAGTTGTAAACTGTCTTCATATTTGCGGTCTCCTTGTGTTCAAATCGATAAGAGCCTGTTACGCACTTGTTTTGTCGATGATCTTGATTAGACTTTGCGCGGAGATTGGTGTTTCTCCATGGTTCCTACTGTTTCGTTCCTTCAAGATACTATAGAGAGTGCATTGGAAAAAATACCGTGTGATGAAACCTTTAATTCGCCCCATACTTGTGTCTTTCATGACATTAAGAAGGATATTGTGAGAAGTAAGACTTCGGTCAACTCACGACTTGGGCCAGCAGTTGGGTTTAGTACAAGCCTTAGTGTCAAGTTGGGCCCAAGTAAGTTTCTAGGTTTTTTTTGTTATAAATACAAGTGTTTAACAATAGGAATACCTAACCCAGACTTCAAGGATTCTGAGCGCCTTAGAGGCGGCTCGTAGAGCTAGAGAGAGAATAGGGGTTTTCTCTGGGGAATCTAGTTCTGTTCTTTGTTCTTTCTTGTTTGTTAGGTGTGAGAAAGATCTATATTGTGAACCACATCGGATGTGTTTTCCGATTGATTCTTTATAGTGGATGTTGTGGATCCAGGATCCACCCTGACGTAGCAGTTATACGCTGTGAACATTGTGAACAATTCTCGTGTTCGTTAATTTGTGTATCGAAGATAGATTGGGACAAAGAGGATTAAAGTTTAAATCCTAACAAGTGGTATCAGAGCGTCAGGCTCTTCGATTCACAGGTATTCGACGGGAACATCGAGATCTCACGGAATAAAAAGAACGGTTGAAGAACTGGTGATGTATTTGAAGCTTCTAAAGGAAACGGATGGTTTCAAGATTTTGAGTTGAAGTTTCTGGTCAAGCACAGAGAGATGCACAACTGTAAGTCACTGATTGGGTAAAATCTGAGAGAGAGAATCTGATTCTAGAAGTTCACGGAGGCTAGGGTTTCGTGGCTGAGATCGGAGGTTGGTCGGAGCTTTCAGTGTTGTGGTGGCGGTTCAAGGATCGCCGGAGGTGGTTCTGGTCGGAGGCAAAGGTGGAAGATTCGCCGGAAACAGCAGAAGAAGAAGCTTCACGGATCTGGCAAGCGGCGAGGATCTAGCCGGAAGGAGCAGACATGGCGGAAACGGTAGGATTCGCCGGAGGATGCCGGGAGAAGAAGCTTCGGGAAAGTTGCAGGTTCGAGTCTTCAGGGAGGAACCACCAGAGGTTTCGCGGTCGCCGGAGAAGGAGTCGCCGGTGAAGTTCAGCTGAATTTATCGCCGGGGGAATCGATTCCGGCGAGAATCGATCGGACCTGTTCACGCGGGAAGAACGAGACGCCGGTCTTCTTCACGATCGGAGAACGGCGTCGAAGTTTGTGGCGAGGGCGCAGATCAGACGGCGGCGGCGGGTCAAGTTGCTGCTTGATAACCGCCGGATGAGACGGCGGTGGCGGGTCCAGTCGCCGAGAAGAGGCCGCAGAGGATCTGTCGTCGAGGAAGACAAGAAGAGAAACTAGGGTTTTCCCCAACTAGGCCCGAGCTGGGCCAAAAAAGAAAAGAAAAAAAAACTTGTTGGGCCAAGTACTGGGCCAGGAATAAGAGAAGCTAGGTTTTTTTTTCTCCAATTGGGCTCGAGCTGGGCCAGAAGGGAGGAAATTGAAGTTGGGTCTCATTGTTTCTGTTGGGCCATAAAAGAAAGAAACGAATTGAGCCTGTTTTTTGTTTTTTGGGCCCATCCGAAAAATCAGAAAAGAAGGCATAAAATTCAGTTGGGCCAGATTAATTCTTTTTCAGTGGGCCTGTCCGAATTTAAAAGAATTTGAAGAAGAAAAATAAAATTCAGTTGGGCCAGGGATTAAAACAAGTCCAATTTTAATCAAGGAGAAATTTTCCAATTGTGCAAGGAGAATGGACATGAGCTCATGGGACATAAAATATTCAGAGAAGTTGAGACAGAAAAATGCAACAGAGAGATTGATTTAAGGTGGAGTTATTTCCGAGGGATTCTGGTTAAATTCAAGATATTGGAATCAGAATCAGTTTATTCAATCTCAATGGTCAAACCGTGGAATCACAAGGTACAATTTGTGATGTTTTGATTGGTTGTTTCTAGTTGCTCATGGTCTGCAAAAGTCAGGGAATTGAAGTCTTGGGAGAACACATGAGTTAGTGTTCAGGGTTCAAAATTTGCCATTGGAAGAGAATTCATGGGACTGAGGGACGCCTTAGAAGTTTTGAATTGTCTGTGTGTGTTATTGGCTATTTGAGGATTAAGAAAAAGTTTCTGGATTCAGTTCAAGGAGAGTTGCAGAGTGAGTAGGGAACAAGATCAAGGAATCTGTTGGGGTCAAAGACAGATTGGTATGATTAAGGTTTGAGGAGTTTTGGTTTGCAGGGTTAGTCTTAAGTTGATGGATAGAGGTCCAAGAGCATATGGAGATGTCTACAAGTTCAAGCATAATCAGGTTGCAATCGGGGTTAGAAGGAAAGCTTTAGAGCTTTGTTGCTTGATGGTGGTGAAGACATCTGGATATCAGCTGCAAGTGTTAGCAATTGAAGAAGGATCCAAGAAAGGATCAGAATGCAGAGGATAAAAAAAAGCTGCATTGGGAAAAGAGAACAAAGTTCTGGTATACCTATTTGCATCTTAGAGAGGTCTGGTGGATGAATCTTTTGTAGGGTTCACTTGAAGGAGTTCAAGTGAGTTGGAGGCACACCTAAAGAAAGCTCATGAGTACAAGGTGAAGATTCAGGTTGATTTCTAAGGGAGAAGATGCTAGTGCCAAGGATAGGTGGATTTGCATACATGTGATGTGATGCAGGGTATGTTTACAACAAGGAAGCAGCTTCAAGGGTTCTAGAGATGAAGTGCTAAAGGCTGTAACTTGGTGTCTCGGGCATGTCACATGGTTGTGGATGTGAGACAGGTTTACCAAACAGTTCGAGTCTGTTATTGGATGGTTCTGCTGTTGCAGAAAGGGTTTTGAACAGAAGGTTGAACAAAGGTATTTGTATCGAGAGTCTTCTTAGCCAGGTGGAGTTAAGAGGAGGCTTTTGCAGGCAATAGCAGTGGTGCAAAGTGATGTTCAAAAAGGTGTTCAGGTTCAGTGGTGTCTTGGTAAGTCAGAGACGGTTTCAGGGAAATGAAGCATAAATGACTTAGAGGTTTTCTGCAGTTGATTCAAGAGGAATTGGTTTGTCAGCAAGGTTCTATAAAGCATGATGCATGAACATGGTTGTGTCGAAAGTCTGTTCAGCAGTATGGTTGGATGGCGTGTTCAGTTAGGAGTAACAGCGGTACAACATGAGTTCAAGGCATATATGTTTAAACATAGAGTGTTGAATCAGAGATTGTTTCAGGTCTGAAGCATGTATGATTCAGGGTTAGCTGCTTACAGTTCAAGGAGTGTTTGATTAAGCTCAGTGTACAAGAGAAGAATCAAAGAACACCAAAGTGAATCAAGTTGCAGAAGGACATAGATAATGAAGAATCAAGGGTTCACATGAAGATCAAAGTGCCAAGTCTAGAGCCAGAAATTAAAGGTTCAAAGGGCAATTCACAAGGAGATTTCAAGCTGGGATCAAGGTGGAGATTCTAGAAGAAACAAACATGAAGAAAGACAAAGGAACAAAGATTTGTGGAGGAGTCTAGAGCTGTCTGAATCTGAAGGTGGAGATTGTGAGAAGTCATACTTCAGTCAACTCACGACTTGGGCCAACAGTTGGGTTTAGTACAAGTCTTAGTGTCAAGTTGGGCCCAATTAAGTTTTTAGGTTTTTTTTGTTATAAATACAAGTGTTTAACAATAGGAATACCTAATCCAGACTCCAAGGATTCCGAGCGCCTTAGAGGCGGCTCGTAGAGCTAGAGAGAGAATAGGGGTTTGCTCTAAGGAATCTAGTTCTGTTCTTTCTTGTTTGTTGGGTGTGAGAGATATCTATATTGTGAACTACATCGGATGTGTTTTCCGATTGATTCTTTATAGTGGATGTTGTGGATCCATGATTCACCCCAGACGTAGCGGTTATACGCCGTGAACTGGGTGAACAATTCTCGTGTTCGTTAATTTGTGTATCGAAGATAGATTGGGACAAAGAGGATTAAAGTTTAAATCCTAACAGATATCCCAATCAGTCGAAAAATATGAAGCAAAGAGCCCTCTACTCAACTTCGTCCACACTATTTTCGCATAGTTGCATGAGAAAAATAGGTGAGATCTGGTTTCCATCGGCTTGTGGCAAAGCACACCGCTAGGATTAATCCCCACATTCCAATTTAACATACGATCCCCAGTGGCTAGACGATTGTGAATCGCTAACCAAGTGAAGAAAGCAAATTTCAGAGTCGAGTGAAGAAACCAGACCCTCTTGTGCCAATCCAGAAAGTTCATCTTCTTCCGAAAAAACTGTCTGGTAATGTCGACTCTCTGGTTCTTTACACCTAGAGCAATCGCATGATTAAGGGCTTCTCTTAGAGCAAGACCTTCAGCAACTAGTGGAGAGCTTACAAAAGTAATAACCTTAGATTTACGGATGGTTGAATTTTCTGATGCAATGGGATGCATCTGATTTGCAGACAGTTTCTCCACTTTGTCTATGACTTCGGGGAGAACATGCTTTGGTATTGATTGTCCATTAAACCATTCTTTTGCTGAAGTAATCGACCTGACTATAGTTTCTTCAGCAGTGAAACTTGTTGAGTTGACCACAAGATTGTTTCTTGCATTCCAAAGAGACCACAAGATCCATGGTGATATAGGGCAAGCAAACTTTGGAAATCAGGTTGTGCCATTCTGAAGCAAAATCAATCTATCAGTCTTGTAGATTCCACAGGCGGACAGTGGAACAAAAGATGACTTATAGATTATGGATTTCCACATCTCCGGCATTGAGATGTCTCTCACGCAATATTTCACCCACCGGCACAGCTTTATGAGCAATCTTCCAAATGAAGAGCTTTACTTTAGGAGCTAAGCTTCTGCAATGACTCTGTCTTCAAAAGCGGCATAATACCCTGTTTTTGTGGTAGATTCACCTGAAGTTTTTCCCAGCCAGATTCTCTTCGTCTTCAGCTCCAGAGGAACTCGGTTTAATGCTTAGAATGGTGGCTTCCTGATCAGGTAATATAGCTCTCTATTCCATTCTGTGGTCTGCACCATTTCTTCTCCAATAGCTTCCCTAGGAAGGGCTTCAATGGGGATTTCTCTAGCTGTTGATCTTGAAAGAGGTGATCTATGGCTGCGGCGAGACCCTGATCAGCTCCTGATGTTTGTGCTTCTCTAACTCTCTTCATAGATAAGAATTGCTTCAACTTCATCACCATTAGAGTGAGCTTGTGCTTGCGGATGAGCTCTGAGATGTCGGAATCAGGAACACGCAGCGATACATTTGTCACCATAAGGGATAAAGTTGGACTTTTGAGCAAATAGTCGCTTAGGTCATGTATATAAGCATAAAGACTTCATATATAAAGTTTCTTTCAAGTTTTACGCAATCTCTCTCAATTTCTATGAATCTCTGAGAAAAGTCTCAAGTTTAAGAATTCATCTTCTTTTCAGTTGGATTAGCCCTAAACTATGCAGGCTTGATTCTCCGATCTGGAAGAATAAGCTGCAAATCAATGTGCTTTCGTGTCGCGATTTCGTTAAATAGCTGCATCCTGAGATTCTCCTAAGGTCAGCGATGCCTTTGACGAGGTCGAAGAGTCTTCCGGCGACGGATGCGATAGCCGAGAACGGTGGATCCGATCGGGAGAAGCTTGCATCGGGGAGATCGGTGGCTGGGATTCTCTACAAGTGGACTAATTACGGAAAAGGGTGGAGATCCAGGTGGTTCCTCCTCCGCGATGGAATCTTATCCTACTCGAAGATCCGGCGGCCGGAGAATGTAAATCTGTTGTCTCCTTCCGACGATGTCAGGCTAATCGGAGATATTTCTACTGATCGTCTCTCCAGGATGAATAGCTGCAGTGGCCGTGGTCGCCGGAAACACCACAAAACCGTCGGCATTGTTCATCTCAAGGTATGCATTCTTACTTCTCTCAATTCAAATCTTGAGATTGAGTTTTTCCCCTTTTGGTGATTATCCATTTTTAGAATTGATTTTCTGGGGATTCGAATAGAGCAAAGAACCAGTTGGCTTCTGGAATATTTCGTCGTGTTTGTTAGTGAAACTGATTAAGACCCTAAATGTGATTTCTCTGACATAGAGTAGAGTATCGTCTTCTTCTTCAGAGTAGAGTATCGTCTTCTTCTCTCCTTAGCTTGTACTTGTGTAGTTTGTCTTTATGCTTTTCATTTCTTGTTTCGATTATCTTCTTCCGTAGAAGAGAACCTCTTTGGTTTCTTCTATAAAGCTTTTTAAGTTGCTGCTTATCTGTAGTGGGCCACAACAACAGGTTTTATCTGGTGTCCAAGTTTAAAAAGTTCATTACAGAAAAACCAAATAACCAAAATACAAAAACTCTTTTTGGCTGGTGCTACTGCAATCTAGTATTGCAGGACTAGGGTCCCAATTCGTTGAACACCATTAACTCATTAGCACAATTTCCGTCCTTTAGAATTTGGTTTCTACTGTAGAAAAGGCAAGAAGTTTAGAAATGTGTCACCTTTGGCCACATTATCTGTCATGTGATAATTTTTCTTCCCTGTCTTGTGTGCCTGAGTTCTTTTGATTTTTGTTTGCCATCTTATCCTCAGGCCAATAACTGATATGTACGGTATATACCATGGATCATCGGCTAGTGGGTAATAAATAATGAAGTTTTTTTTGCTTTTTTTCATGGAATTTCAACATGATTGGTGAATGGTAGGTAAGACATGTCGGTAGTAAATAATAAAGTGTGGCTGTGTGGGAACTTCAAACCACCTCTTGGGTATTTCAAGGCATATTTTGTTTTTAACTTGTCAGAGTTGTATTTGCATAATCTAAAACTTCAAACCTTATCCAGATATAAGCTTCTGAGTCTGCTTTTTACAGGTAATCAGATTCTTGTGTGTTTGCTTCTAATCTGTTAGTTGGAACATGGAACTTGTGATTGTTGATTCTGTACAGGTCGTTTTTCGACATGAGAGGCTATAATTTGATCTCAGCTTGTTTACTTTTATAGTTGGAATACAACTTCCTGGTTTGCGGGCTAGAGCCTGTAATTAGATGATTATCATTCCATTCTTTTATTTTCCAGCAGGTTTCATCTTACCGAGAAAGCAAATCTGATAATAGAAAGTTTTATATATTTACTGCAACCAAGACTCTTCATCTGAGGACTGATTCAAGAAGTGATAGAGCTGCATGGTTACAAGCTTTAGCATCTACCAGAGGTGTCTCACCTCTCCAGTCACTTAGTGGGGATTTCTGCTTCGTATCACCAAGGGATTTATCAATATCTACCGAGAGGTTAAAGAAACGGTTGCGTGAAGAGGGAATAAACGAGAGTCTTGTAAAAGAGTGTGAAGAGATCGTGGATTCAGAGTTCTCTGAAGTTCAAGAACAAATCAAACTTCTCCACCAAGAACGAACAAAGCTGCTTGATTCATTGAAGCAACTAGAGGTAAAGCTGAATACTTGCTTTTCCTTTATGGTTGTTTTGGTTTGGTTCAGTTTTTTAATCATTAATGTTGGTCTTGCACATTGTTTCCCTTTATTTAATAACTTACTAGGCAACAGCCTTTACGGTACATTTGCATTGGTAACACCTGAGCATATGCACAAACCATGCTAGCTACATTTGTCATGTTTCTTGCTATTGGGAAAGTTATTTGAATGTCAGTTTTACATTCTCTTATCACCTTTCATGGGGTTATTTTCCACTGATTTGATAATTTCTGAACTTCATAAATCTATGACAAGTCAAAACGTACCGTCTGTATCCTATTCTAAAGTGGGAGTTTCTTTGTGTACAGATGGCTAACCTTGAAGCTGAAGCCTCAGGGATCCATGACAGTGTCTACCAATTACCAAATCATAAGTATCCCAGCTTAAGACGTGGAAAATATAGTGGTACACACAATTTCTGCTGCTTAATTGTTCTTCTATTCATTACATTTCCATAAAAATAGCTGCCTAGGATCTCTTTAACCGGAGAATGGGACAATAATTTCTCTTACGAAAATCTGTTACTTGCTTCCTTAATGCTCCCTTCTTATGCTACTTTTACATAGCTTCACTGGATTGCAAGAACTTCTTGTGTTGTTTTGCTTGACATTGTTTAGTTTCTAGAATGCAGTACAAGTGCTTCATCTGATGATAAACAAGAGTTTGAGGATATCTCCGAGGAAGATGGGCCTTCCTTCCATGACACAAAGGAGTATTTTAGCGAACCTGATGTTGGTTCGGGGCACATACATTTCAAGAGACGAACAAGGCTGCCTGATCCCGCAGAGAAAGAGAGAGGTGTTAGTCTCTGGTCTATGATTAAAGACAATGTTGGAAAGGATCTCACACGAGTTTGTCTTCCTGTTTATTTCAATGAACCAATATCCTCTCTCCAAAAGTGTTTTGAAGACATGGAGTACTCTCATCTCCTGGACCAAGCATATGAATACGGAAAATCAGTAAGTGACTTAAAAACTACGTTGAATTATGTTTATAACTTGCTTATTATTATGTGTATTTTGCTTTCCTCTGGAAATGCAAACGTTTTCTCTACTCTATACATATGTTTATTTCCCATTAATAAGAGTGTAATACATCCCTTCTATGATCTTGCATGATATGATATCTGGTCTATACTTCTGTTTTTATCTTGAATTGACCTCTCAGCTTGTTGGATTAACAGAGTTTTTCATCATCAGGGGAACAGTCTCCTTAGAGCCCTGTATGTTGCTGCTTTTGCGGTCTCTGGTTATGCTTCCACTGAAGGCCGGCATTGTAAACCTTTCAACCCTTTGCTTGGAGAAACTTATGAAGCCGACTTTCCTGAAAAGGGAATTCGTTTCTTCTCTGAGAAGGTAATCTCACATATACTCTTTTTTAACGGAAGTTTTGACAAGATGACCATAAATGTTAATTTTCTCTGACACCTAAATGGTCGGTCAATAAAACACAAAAACGGTAATTCGTGCAGAAGCTCTCTGATTCAGGAGCAGCTCTTAGTACTCTAAACATGTTAATTTGCATGTATTTGACACTCAGCACTTCACTCATATTCGCATTTGAAAAGAATGAAACATATGGAGAAAAGAAAATATGAGAATCTTTTTCCTAAGACGTTTGGCATATAATTTTTGGTGTATTCTACTCATAATAGGTCAGCCACCATCCAACAGTTATTGCCTGCCATTGCGAAGGTAAAGGGTGGAAGTTCTGGGGCGACACAAACCTCAGGTCAAAGTTTTGGGGGAGATCGATTCAACTGGAACCCGTCGGAGTCTTGACTCTTGAGTTTGATGATGGAGAGACATTCCAGTGGAGCAAAGTATGTATAATACAAAACCACAAATCTCCTGTCCTTTTCCACATTTTAGTTCTGGCCCGAGATTGATAACTCTATGCTTATATCTTTGTTCTTAGGTAACAACAACTATATACAATATCCTACTTGGAAAACTGTACTGTGATCACCATGGGACAATGCAGATCCGTGGGAATCGCCAATACTCTTGTACGCTCAAGTTCAAGGAGCAATCTATTCTCGATAGAAATCCCCACCAGGTGATTTTCGCAGAGATACACACTGTGAACAGTTTTCCATTTATGAGTCTTGAATACCTGAAATAACTTCATAATCATATAATATATAGGTTAATGGCGTTGTAGAAGATGTAGCCGGAAAAAAAGCCGCGACGGTATATGGTAAATGGGATGATAGCCTTTACTATGCTGCTGGTGATGGACTTAACAAGGCAAGCGCCTTGTTACTGTGGAAACCAACAAAGCCACCACCTAATGTCACTAGATACAACTTAACATCATTCGCAATCACATTAAATGAATTGACACCTGGTTTGGAGGTACATTACAGTGTGCTGCTTCCGGTTTTGTTTTATGAACATGTATTTTGGGTTTCTGCTATACTTAGATTTTGTTTTGTAGCTATCTTATCTTGTGGTAATTTTGTTCGTTTGGGTTAAGGAAAAGCTCCCTCCGACAGATTCTAGGCTCCGACCAGATCAACGGCACTTGGAGAATGGTGAATATGAGAAGGCAAATGAAGAGAAACAACGATTAGAGAGAAGGCAAAGAATGGTAAGGCGAATCTCAACACTTCTCTGGTTGAGGACTCATGATTTTTTCTCTTCTTCTATGCTTTGAGAAACTGTAAATTACTTTTTGATTTTGCAGTCACGGAAGATTCAGGAAAGCGGGTGGAGACCAAGATGGTTCGAGCCACAAGGAGAGAGTGAAAGCTACAAGTATACAGGCGGTTATTGGGAAGCACGAGAAGAGAGGAGTTGGGATGATTGTCCCAACATATTTGGGGAGTTCACAGAAGAGATTGCAGATTGTGCTTAAGTTTCTTCAGCTTCATTTCAGGTATTATGCTGTATCAAAAACCGCGTTGTTCTTCACAAGTGGTAGAAACAAGTGTGGTTGAAATTAGCTTAAGATTAGGTTGGGATCTAATATTGTTATTAAGTTCAGGGCTATGGAGGAACTTGAGCTGCGCTTCTTCCATGCACTAGAGATCGTCTCTTGACAATGAACAGAGCTTTCTTTCGGTTTGAGTTTTCAGTTTATCCGGAGATCGAAAGAGGCATATGAAAGATGATATATTCTTTTTTTTTTCTTTGTTGTAATCATGCTTGCTATATCTTCAAGAGGGTCCTTAAAAAAGAGTTTATAGAAACTCACTGTAAAGGTCACTGAGAGAAATGTAGTGTGGTTCCAACATTTGGACAAATATTCTTTGTGATCTATTTGTATTTAGTTCAATACAAATAAATCAATTGAAATTTCCCATGGTCAAGAATATGCTTTGAATTGTTCGGTGGGGTCGATCGGACCGGACCATGTTCCGGGATATGACAATTTATGGTCCGGCTCGATGTAATTTTTCTTTTAAACAAAAAAAAAAAACCTGGTTTGGTTGGATCAACTGAGATAAGTTCTTTCATTTAATTTTATAAACTAGATTCTAACCTAAAGTTTTTTGTAAACTAAATTTTGAAATATATGAAAGATGAAATGAGAAATAAAATCTAATTTACGTATTATTGATTTAAATATGTTAATTCTTAAGTTTTTGGTGACAGGATGATATTTTATTGATTTGTTATGCAATATGTGTTTTGATGTTTATACAATATTTCTAACTCGTGCTATGCGAAATCTAGATTATAATCCGCGCTGTGTGCAAGACAAATAATTTTATACATTATTTTTGTGAAATTTATATTGAGCAAACACAAACTAAAAAATTTGACTTAAATTTTAATGAAAAAATTCATGATTATGTGATTTATATAATCTTAAATGATAACAAACAATTAAATTGTTATATATGTTATTATATGATGGATATTAGTAGAATATGAGTTAGTTAAGTATATATCGATGTAATCTTAATTGTAAACTTTATTATTATGTGAATTTAGATTACCACACAACTGATTATTTTATTATTATATTAAAATCAAATTTCACAAATTATATGTTTATGAGTTTTCAAATGGACTAACTCGTCATTTTAATCTGTTTCGAATCAACATGCATGCTATCTTGCACGTTTTGACAAACCAACCTATAATTTGTCGCTTGTTGTAAGAAGCTTGAGATGCTACATTCAGATAAAAAGATGGATATTGAAAGCACTAAATTTTGGAGCTTGAACATGGAGTGACTATGCAACAATTAACAAAAGTTGGATTGGCGAGAATAATTGTTTGAAGAATGAAGTTGATCGCAATATTAATAAATCATGAAGATTCAGATGCATTAGTGAAACAATATCTTTGGATCGACACAAGAAAATATATGAAGATATCTATTTTTTGGAAATCAAATATTCTCAACCTCTCTAGGTTGAGTGTATTCCGTGGCGAAAAATTCTTGGGTTCACTTTTAGGGGTTGAACCTCTTTATTCATATTTTTTTTAGTTAATCAAAATATGCCATATAATTTATTAAATAAAATAAATATAAATATTATCTTAGTAAAAATTATAGTAATAATTATGTCTACTATTTATATTTTGAGTTAGGATTTAGGGTTTAGAGTTTAGGGTTTATGATTTAAGCTTTGGGGTTTAGGGTTTAGGGTTTAGGATGTAGGGTTTAGAGTTTATTAGGGTTTAGGGTTTTAGGGTTTAGAGTTTATTAGGGTTTAGGGTTTTAGGGTTTAGAGTTAGGGAATAAAATTTAAGTATAATATGTTATTTTAATTTGTTGAATTTTAATTTTTTAAAAATTTTAATTCTTTTTAAATATGACATGTCATATTTTTATTAGGTAAAAGAAAAAAGGTGAATAAAGAGATTCACCTCTAGGAGTGAACCCAAATAATATTACTCTTCGGTGGCTACCCCTGCGTCTAGCTAGGGTTAGCCATTTTAGCAGAAACACTCGGAGAAAATGAGATCTATAGGGTTCTTGGTGAGAGTTCTTAATTTAAATAGGAGCAATATTAGGAAATATTATTCCACATCGGAACTTGGAAGGGATCCTAAGTAATATATAAGGGACATGGACCAATTCACTCATTGCCAATTGATTTTGAGTTGGAAGCCCATGTAACTTAACATGGTATCAGAGCCCGATCCATACTGTCCAACCCGATCCATTATCGACCCGACCCAAAGTTGGTCCATCGATCCATGCCCGAACATATCGAGATTGATAGGCAAATAGCCATCATCTCGAGGGGGCGTATTAGGAAATATTATCCCACATCGGAATTTGGAAAGGATCCTAAATAATATATAAGGGACATTGGCCAATCCACTCATTGCTAATTAATTTTGAGTTGGAAGCCCATGTAACTTAACGTGTGTGGGTGAGCTGCTTGTGTGAATTTTGGGTAGATTTAGAGATTGGCTAGTGACGTAAAAAAACTGTTTTGACATCGTGTAAATCTGATTAAACAGTATGAAGGTTTAACCTGCTTTCTCAACCCTACTCGCAGTGTTTTTAGGTGTGAAAACATGTTTCTATTTTTTTTTATTTATGTTTTACATTTCACGCGGTATGAATGGTAATGCATATTATTTGGTTTGTAGTGCCAATTTGGTTTACCAAACCTTTTGTTCAATTTAAGTGTTTAAGTAAATCTGATTAAACAAATTTTAAAAGATTATTGAAGTGATTCCTAACAAAAATAAGGTGTTTCTGAATTTCAAACCACACATCATCTCGTGTCTCACGTTCTAGTTATTTTAATTTGTATCACTATTATATAGGAGTTACGAGAGTATCTCTCCACTTTGGCAAGTATATATCTGCGAATATCCTTCGTAATTGAGAAGATCTTGTGTAATCTCTATTATATAGGATCTAGAACCTTCTCCCCTCTGTATATATATTGAATCGTATACACTCTATCAAGATATGAGAAAACATTCATCTTTTACATCTCTCTATATGGTATCAGAGCTCCTAATTTCCTAGGACTCTGGTAATCAAACCTTTCTTCTCCTTTCTCTCCTTCGATAATCAAGCGAAAGGCTTCTTCCCAAAAATTTTCTTTTTTTTTTCAAGCGAAAGGCTTCCTCTATTCACAACAATGGCAGCAAACAATGCTCTTGCCATCAACCCTCAGGATCCAGAGCATCCTCTCCTAACGGTGAACATGGCCAATGTCACCAAACTCTCGTCGATCAATTATCTCACTTGGAGTACTCAGGTCAAAGCTCTCCTCAAAGGATATGACCTCCTCAAATTCATCGACGGCACACCACCGCCCTCCGCTACCGTTCATGTTAACAACCAAGAGACTCCAAATCCAGATCTCGTGTATTGGAATCGCCAAGACTCGCTGATCTTCAGCTCCCTTATTGGCGCCATCGACACTTCGTTGCAGGATTTAATCACCACGTCGGCATCCTCCGCTGCAGCCTGGAACACGCTTGCTGACACTTACGCCAAACCAACAAGGGGCCACCGTAAACAAATCAAACAACAGATGAAGATGTGTGTCAAAGGAACACACTCAATTGATGAGTATATGCAACTATTCAAAAACAAAGCTGATGCTTTGTCCCTCCTCGGCAGTCCAATGGACCAAGAGGATCTCACTGACATGATTCTTGATGGTCTTACCGACGATTATCGCACTGTCATCGATGCTGTACACAACCGTGACACTCCAATCAGCTTCGCTGAACTCCATGAAAAG
>PKML01026959.1:141209-174495 GCA_002933935.1 Eutrema yunnanense | reverse complement strand
TCTCATCGGCATTGCTGAAACTGGCTCTGGGAAGACTCTTTCTTACTTACTACCTGCAATAGTCCATGTGAATGCTCAACCAATTTTAGGTAAATCCTGATTTGTGCTCGTGGAGTTTTTTTTCTTCTTTTTTTTGACGTAAAGTTGTAAATGCTGTACTGATTTCAAAGAAAATTTTCCCAGCTCATGGGGACGGCCCAATCGTCTTGGTTCTTGCTCCGACACGTGAACTGGCTGTGCAGATACAGCAAGAAGCGTCTAAATTTGGTTCATCATCAAAAATTAAGAGCACTTGTATTTATGGTGGAGTTCCAAAAGGGCCCCAAGTGCGTGATCTCCAGAAAGGTGAATTGCTTTGTTTCAGTTCTTTTCGTGTAATTTCTCAGATTATTAGTTTTTCTTATTCATTGATTGTAGATCATTCTGATAGTGATTACTGGGCCTATGAATTTAGGTGTGGAAATTGTTATAGCTACTCCTGGGAGGTTAATAGATATGATGGAGTCGAACAACACAAACTTGCGAAGGGTTACTTATCTTGTTTTGGATGAGGCTGATCGAATGCTGGATATGGGGTTTGACCCTCAGATCCGGAAAATTGTTTCACATGTTCGTTTTCTTACCTCTGTTTCAGCCATATATATGTGTATTCTAGTTGCTTTGTCTTACAATCTTTTGAAACCTGTGCAGATTCGGCCAGACCGTCAAACTTTATACTGGAGTGCTACTTGGCCGAAGGAGGTGGAACAACTATCTAAGAAGTTTCTTTATAACCCATACAAAGTAAGAGTCACCTCTCCGAGTTTTCTCATAATGGGTTTAGCTGTCAACAAAAGCTGAGCAGGCATTTTTGGTCGTAAGTGCAGGTGATAATAGGATCTTCTGATTTAAAAGCTAACCGTGCAATCCGTCAAATTGTTGATGTCATTTCTGAAAGTCAAAAGTATAACAAGTACGTCTCCCTTGCCCAGGCTCTCCCTGCCTCTTATCTCTCATTTCACTTGTGGTGAATCAGAACTATTCTGCCGATTTTTCAGGTTGGTGAAGTTGCTAGAAGACATAATGGATGGAAGCAGAATTCTTGTCTTCCTCGATACGAAAAAGGGCTGTGACCAAATCACTCGACAGCTTCGCATGGATGGTTGGCCTGCTTTGTCAATACATGGTGATAAAAGTCAAGCTGAGAGAGATTGGGTTCTAGCAGAGTTTAGGTCAGGCAAAAGCCCTATAATGACTGCTACAGATGTTGCAGCCCGTGGATTAGGTACTAAATCTTTTTCTCCTCTGCGCGTAACATCAACTCTCATTAGCATGCTAATAACGTCTTTTGTTTTGAACAGACGTGAAAGATGTCAAGTATGTGATAAACTATGACTTCCCTGGATCACTAGAGGATTATGTTCACAGGATTGGACGAACTGGTAGAGCGGGGGCCAAAGGAACAGCTTACACTTTCTTTACAGTTGCAAATGCGAGATTTGCCAAAGAGCTTATCAACATACTAGAAGAAGCTGGACAGAAAGTGAGCCCCGAATTGTCATCAATGGGTCGCAGTACCGCTCCTCCTCCTCCAGGTCAGTTAACCACAAGAAACTGACGAAATTTGTCTTGAGTACAGTCGTGGTTGCTTTCTGATTCACTAGATATACACACAAAACTTGCTTCATCGCAAGATTTGCAGTACTTGGTTATGTTAAAATTTAGTAGGAACCTAATCAAGTTATGATCTTTTATAATCAAGTTATGCGCTTTTTATAAACTTTTGTTTTTTTATGAATGTGGAACAGGGCTTGGAGGATTTAGAGACCGTGGGAGTAGAAGAGGCTGGAGCTAATCACTGTTTTATGTATGTCTTATGGCTTTTAGGGCTCAGTGATTTTCTTTTTCCATTTACTCATTGATTGCCTCTCTCTTTCTTTCATTGTTCCTGAAAGATTTGTTTGACATTTACATCAAAAATTTACATCAAAACATTAAACAGGTAAGATAACATATGATCCGAATTAGGGTAAAATTTGTGGTTCGTAATTTAAATTTTGACAAACAAATAATTTATTTATTTTAGCACAATTTTCTTAATAGGATAGTTTAAATCATTAATTTTGATTGATTTTAAATTTAAATTATGAATTTTTGTTGACTGAATCAAAAAGACACGATATTAAGTCCATATCATATACGAAACAGATTAACGGGGGTTAAAAATACGTTGAAACCCACAGTTAACTCATACAACATGAGTTAACTACGTCGTTTGTATACTTTGCGGTTTCCAGTAACGAGTTTGTCGGGAACTTAACGATTTCGAAATTGACCGGAGAGATTCCGCCAGAGATTGAGATCAGCTAATAGCCTCCATCATGAGCGAATCGTTGTTGTCTTGCTTTGGTAGTGCACAAATCGTTGTTGTCGTTGGAGTGGAAGATTTGGTTAACGAGAAAGAAGAAGAATGTTTTTTTGTTTTATTTTTTTGGATTTTGTTTTTATTGTAATTGTCTAAAAATGTTGTATGAAAGAGTAAACGACGTCGTATGAGTTAACTGTAGGTTTCAACGGATTTGTAACCCTGTTGTGAGCTTAGGTTTGACTTCATTCAACCAAACCTTCGTGGGTTTAAGGCCCAAGACAATATTATTCAGCTGGGCCAAAAGCTGGTTAATAGAGCCCATCTCAAAGTTGACCAAAGTGGTCAAAGAGAGAAAAGGTTGTTACATCGATCGTCTTCTTCGTGTAGAAGAGTCACAAGAAAAAGGCGAAGGACCAGAGAGAGAAAACTGAACACAGAGAAGTTAGAGAGAGAGAGAGAAGCCATCGTTGAGAGAAGAGAGAAGATCAATTCCGCAATTGAGGTCTTCTTCTTCTAGTGCTTTCTCCCTTGTGGATTCTACTTCTAGTTCTTTTCTTCTTAGCTCTCTGGATCTTGTAACAGAGACACATCCATTGTTAAAGGCTTGTAAACCTTCCTTGATAGTGAATGCAGTTGAGGGACGCTGTTTCCCTCCCCTGAAACGTAGCCTTCACGGTGAACTCAGGGTGACCAAATCGTTTCGTGTTCGTTACATATTCGTTTCACCAAGCTAGATCAACGAATCTACAAAGTCAATCAAGATAAATCTTCACAAGTGGTAACAGAGCACCCCAGGTGCGATTGCTAGGATTGAGGTTGGTGAATCGAAGAAAAGAGGTAAAGAAACTTATCTGTTTTGTTCACGAAGAGGATTTTCTTGGATTTAGGAGGAATATGGAAATAGATGGGCTGTTGAATCGTGATTCACTGCTTGCTATAATTGCGATTGATATCCTTCAAGGTTTAGGATTTCTTTGATTGAAGCAAAAGCATCATCTGGTTTAACCTGCAAGAAAATCAAGTTATCAGTCAACATGGAACCAACTCTAGGAAGATTTGAGATGAAAAGGTTTGATGGTAAAGGAGATTTTGGCATGTGGAAGTACAAGATGATGGGTCAAATGGAGATTCAAGGTCTGCTCCCAGTTCTTAAGGAGGGATTTACTATTTTCTCAGAACCTGAAAAGAAAGAAGAAGGGTCAGAGGCAATAGTTGGTCCATCAGAGGCAAAAGTTGATGAAAAGAAAGCTGCAAAAGATCTTAGAGTCAGAAGCCTATTGGGAACATGCTTAAGTGATCTAATTCTAAGNGTTATACTAACTGATGTGAGATATATGCCTAACATGAGCAGAAATCTTATATCCTATGGAATGCTAGAAAAGTCAGGATGCAAATACAAGGGTGAAGGCTTCACAGTCATTTTCTACAAAGATGGTCAGAAAGTGATCTCTGGAAAGTACAATACAGGTCTGTATTATCTCCAAGGTACAGTGTGCAAGGGTGAAGTTAATCTCGCAGAGCCAAAGAACAAAATGACAGGTTTATGGCATTCTAGACTTGGCCATATGAGCTCTAAGAACATGGATGTTCTAGTTCGAGATGGGTATTTGCCAAAGACAGAGGTTGGAGAATTAGATTTCTGTGAGAGTTGTGTACTTGGAAAGTCACATAAACAAAGCTTTCCAACAGCTAAGCATACAACTAAAGGAATTCTGGAATATGTTCATTCTGATTTGTGGGGATCTCCATCAACACCAGAAAGTTTGGGTGGCTGTAAATACTTCATCAGTTTCATAGATGATTACTCCAAAAAGGTGTGGGTTTATTTTCTAAGGACGAAGGATGAAGCGTTTCACAAGTTCAAAGAATGGAAAGAAGCTGTGGAAAATCACACAGAAAAGAATATTAAATGTCTAAGAACTGACAACGGCTTGGAGTTCTGCAACACACTATTTGATGACTTGTGCAAGAAATCTGGGATCAAACGACACAGGACTTGCACTTATACACCTCAGCAGAACGGTATATCTGAAAGGATGAACATGACTATTATGGACAAGGTTAGAAGCATGTTGGCAGAGACAGGTTTGGGTCAAGAGTTCTGGGCTGAGGCCACTTCAACTGCTGTATATCTGATCAACAGAACACCAAATTCCACAGTAGAGTTTAAACTACCTGAGGAGGTGTGGTCTGGTCATAAACCTGAACTGTCACATCTCAAAAGATTCGGGTGTTCAGCTTATGTGCATACTGTTAAGGAAAAGACTAGTCCTAGAGCTGAAAAAGGATTTTTTCTGGGATACCCATTTGGTGTCAAGGGATATCGGGTTTGGATGCCAAAAGATGGGAAATGCAAAACAAGCAGGAACGCGGTGTTTCGAGAAGATGAGATATACAAAGATACTTTAGCTCCTACACAGGAAAGTACTGAGAAATATGATGGGAAGGCTAAAGAACAGGAAAAGAAGAAGTCTGGTAAGAAAGTGAAGTTTCACACACAGCTCATTCAAGGACCAAGTTCAACAAGTTATGAACATGGTGAGACTTCTTCTCAAGGTGGTGAGTCTCCTTCACAGGCTGGATCAGATAGCTCAGAGAGTTCAAGTGATTCAGATGGTTCAGAAAGTTTAGATGAATCAGAAGGTCTGACATTCAATGAGGAGGATGGGACAGAAATCAGTCATTCACTTGATGATTACCTTCTTGCACGGGACAGAAGCAAGAGGGATAATGTCAGGCCACCCTCCAGGTATGAAGACTCTGATTTCGTAGCATATGCATTATCGGCTGCTGAAGACTTAGAGATAGATGAGCCAAGGTCATTTGAGGAAGCAAAGAAAAGTAAGAATTGGAAATACTGGAATAATGCGGCAAAGGAAGAAATAGATTCACTTGGCAAAAATCACACATGGGACCTTATTGATATGCCAGACAAGCAGGAATTGGTTGGGTGCAAGTGGATTTTCAAACTTAAACCGGGAATTCCAGGGGTGGAGAAGCAAAGGTACAAGGCAAGGCTTGTAGCAAAGGGGTTTTCACAAAAGGAAGGAGTATATTTCAATGAGATTTTTTCACTTGTTGTGAAACATGTGTCCATCAGAATAATGTTGTCTCTGGTGGTGAACTTGGACTACGAATTGGAGCAGCTAGATGTCAAGACGGCATTTCTCCATGGAAACTTGGATGAAAGGATTTTGATGAGTCAACCAGAAGGATTCATTAAAAAGGGAGAAGAGAATAAGGTATGTCTTCTGAGAAAATCCCTATACGGGCTGAAACAGTCACCTAGACAATGGAACCTAAGGTTTGACTGTTTCATGAAAGGGGAAAAGTTCTTAAGAAGCAGCTTTGATCCTTGTGTCTACATGAAAAACATAAAGACAGATCAAGCAATTTATCTTCTCTTGTATGTTGACGACATGCTTATAGCTTCAGGGAACAAGTCTGAGATAAGAAAGATAAAGGACAGCTTAAGCAGGGAATTTGAAATGAAGGACTTGGGAAAAGCGTCAAGGATTCTGGGAATGGACATTTACAGAGATAGGGAGAAGGGGATTCTGGTTTTATCTCAAGAGAACTATATTCAGAAGGTTCTGAAAAGTTTTGGAATGTTTGAATCAAAGGCAGTCTCTACTCCAATTGCATCACATTTCAAGTTGAAAAGTTTAACCAGGGCAGAAAGGGTGTCAGAGGCTGAGCATATGGAAAGGATTCCTTATGCTAGCGCAGTGGGAAGTCTTATGTACGCTATGATAGGATCAAGACCTGATTTAGCTTATGCTGTGGGAGTTATCAGCAGGTTCATGTCAAAACCAGGCCGAGAACATTGGGCTGCTGTTAAATGGGTGTTGAAGTATCTAAGGGGCGCATTAAAGACAAATCTCACATTCACAAAGAGTTCAAGTTTCAGCATTGAAGGGTTTTGTGATTCTGATTATGCAGCTGACCTTGATAGACGAAGATCAGTGACAGGTTTTGTTTTCAAGGTTTGGGGTAATACAGTTTGTTGGAGGTCAAATTTACAGTCAGTGGTGGCTTTATCAACAACTGAAACAGAGTACATGGCTCTTTCTTCAGCCGTGAAAGAGGCCATTTGGTTGAAGGGAATTTGTGATGAAATGGGTTTTACCCAAGGAAGTGTTAAAATCCATTGTGATTCACAGAGTGCATTGGCGCTTGCAAAGAACTCTGTGCACCACGAAAGGACCAAGCATGTTGCTACTAAATATCATTTCATTCGAGATATAGTTGCACAAGGTGATGTTACTCTATTCAAAATTCATACAAGCAGGAATCCAGCAGACTTCTTAACTAAAGCCTTACCTGGGCCAAAGTTCCAACTCTGCTGTGATCTTGTGAACATCGCCTAGAGGCTTGGCAGCTCCGGGTTACTCCATTGTTAAATAGATCTCGCAAAAACAGGAAGAGTAAGATTTCAGGTCTTTGTCTCTTTCTGGAAAAATTTGACAATGTAAAATTCTCAGGTTATTATGATGAGAGAAAGAGTTACCGTGGAGCTTAAAGAGCTGAGATGGAAAGCATTCAGCTCAAGGTGGAGTATCTGAAAGAAATTCAAGAAGTCAGAAGGTTGCTGGTTTTTGGGTTTCGAGAGTCAGAGAGTCAAAGCGAGAGGAGATGAATCTGGGTTAGTGAAGCGTTACCTGAGTTCGTCTGGGCAGCGGAAGAGCATAAATTGTTCGTCTGGAAGCTGAAAAGAGAAAGTCGGAGACTTTGAGCTAGTTTTCGCATACAGGAATCAACAGGAAGAAGTTCTTATTCGTCATGGTGAAGAGATGGTTAAGGGTTTCAGGTGTTACATGGAGAGGATTCCGAAGACGGCGTCGGAAGACAAGGCCGGAGATGCGACGGTGATTTGGAAAAGTCGCATCAGTTTTCACGGTCGAGGTTTACACGAAGATTAAGGCTCGCCGCTTCTGTCGGGAGTTGTCTGAAGCAAACAGGTGGAGTTTGTGAGCTTAGGTTTGACTTCATTCAACCAAACCTTCGTGGGCTTAAGGCCCAAGACAGTATTATTCAGCTGGGCCAAAAGCTGGTTAATAGAGCCCATCTCTAAGTTGACCAAAGTGGTCAAAGAGAGAAAAGATTGTTACATCGATCGTCTTCTTCGTGTAGAAGAGTCACAAGAAAAAGGCGAAGGACCAGAGAGAGAAAACTGAACACAGGGAAGTTAGAGAGAGAGAGAGAAGCCATCGTTGAGAGAAGAGAGAATATCAATTCCGCAATTGAGGTCTTCTTCTTCTAGTGCTTTTTCCCTTGTGGATTCTACTTCTAGTTCTTTTCTTCTTAGCTCTCTGGATCTTGTAACAGAGACACATCCATTGTTAAAGGCTTGTAAACCTTCCTTGATAGTGAATGCAGTTGAGGGACGATGTTTCCCTCCCCTGAGACGTAGCCTTCACGGTGAACTCATGGTGACCAAATCGTTTCGTGTTCGTTACATATTCGTTTCACCAAGCTAGATCAACGAATCTACAAAGTCAATCAAGATAAATCTTCACACCCGTTAATCCGTTTCGTTTATAGATTTAACGTTGTGTCTTTTTGGCTCAGTCAATAGAAATTCATGATTTAAATATAAAGTCAACAAATGATTTAAACTATCAATGTGATAGTTCGTGTTTTTAATGAACAAATTTTGAAAATTGATACTTAATTTAACACAATTTTCCCATTACAAAATGGTTTGGTTGGCACGTAAAAATGATTATCCATGAAACTGCGAGTAAATGGGTTGACAAAATTGAATTTTAAAACTAATCGAAAAAAAATAAATTATTATCCGAGAAAAAACCAAATTATAATTTGAAATAAAATATTATACCCTAATATTAAAAACTTTAGCCCATGAGAGAGAGGTAGAAGAAATAAGAAAACTCTTTGATTGCACGACGAATCGAAATCGCCATGAGTGAAGAAGGTCCCAAGCTTTACACCAATAAACCCAAGAAGAAGGGTAAGAAATTTCAAGAAAAAATGATGTTTTTTCTTTCTCCGATTACACCACTCAGCGAATCTTTCAGGGTTGGATTTATATGATTGACTTCTGATCTCGTTTCGATTGTGATCTGAACCAGACATTATTGCTAAGCTGAAGCACGTCGAGGCGAATTCCACCGGACCTCCATCATCAGCATCGTCTCCGGCTGCAGCAGCGGCGGCTTCGTATACGGTGGGTGGTTCTGTTCCTCCTCCTCCGCCTCCTAAGGAATCGTTCGCTCGTAGGTATAAATATGTCTGGCCGCTTCTCCTCACCGTCAATCTCGCCGTCGGAGGTAATCAATGCGTTTTACTGATTCCGAATTTTGTGTGGGTGTTCGAGTTAGGGTAAGATTTGGGGAACATTTTGCTGGTTTCGAGAATTTCGAATGTAATTTCGAACAATAGACCTTGGAATCATTAGGGTTTTGATCAGGCACAAAGCTTAGACCTGGAGATCTGTTTCAGATTACATGTTCTGCTATGAGTTTTTGCTTGATAGATCTTTGTGATCTTTGCTCATACTTAGCTGTCGATATCTATATAACCTAGGACTGCGATGTTTACCTGAGCGTTAAAGTTACAATCTTTGCATTTTATGGTGGAAAATGCCTTCACAGAGACGTTCACGGCACACTCACTGGTGGTTCTTGGCCTTATTGCTATTGCAGGTTACCTTTTCCTTAGAACTAAGAAAAAGGACATAGATCCTGCAAATGAAGAGATGGCTGCTAAATCAGGTTCAGTCGGGGCAGCTCCTGTTACCGTTGAAAAGCCTGTGTCTTCCACAGTGGTGGTCAAGGCACGTGAGCCAATACCGGAAAAGCAACAACGTGAGCTCTTCAAATGGATGTTGGATGAGAAAAGGAAAGTCATCCCGAAAAACGCAGAAGAGAAGAAGCGGATTGATGAAGAAAAAGCGATTCTGAAACAATTCATAGGATCCAAAACCATTCCTACTCTCTGATTAAAAAGTTGAGCTTCTGTTGATTTGGTTTCACTTGTTATTATTCTTGTGGATATCAGATGTTTTGCTTTTGGAACAAAAAAATAGTTTGGATGTTAAAACCAGTAACTTTGGAATCTTAGTTTCATTTCATCCTTACATTGATCCAGTGTTGGGTCTTGTGTGTCTGTGGGAAATTTACCCACGTGGTTATAGCTTTTTACTATGCTTTTTTCACTTGTTTTTTTTAGCAGAAGAAAAAAGTTCCTATCACTTTTTCTGATTGGTAAATATTCGAAATTTACGATGTAAAAGTTCCTATCACTTTTTGAGTGTAGATAAACTTGATAAGTCTATGCATATAGATTTTTGGTTCCTATCACGTTCTAAAAGTTCCTATCACCAATCTTGTGCTCTTTTTACATGGTATTAGAGTCTAGTTCGATATCGAGCTCAATAAGCACAATGACTGGTAAGATGATAAAGGAAAATCGGTGGAACAAGTGAAGATGACGATAAGAAGGGCGTTGAGAGTCAAGAAGAAATAAAACGGATCCAAAAAAAGATACACCGGAAAATTCTATGATGTCTTTTTGGAACTTCAATACGGTGGATCCAAAGATCACAAACACTGGCAAATTAAGAGAAATTTGATTAGGATGGAAAAAATAGATACCTAAAAAGACTTATGAGGAAATATAAATTTTAGACTTCAAAATTGTAATGTTGACCAGTAACAAAAAAAAATTATAGTTTTCAAATAAGCAAATTTAAAAGTGATCAAAATTGATTTCGAAAAAGTTTATATTTCAAAAATAATAAAATAGAAATTTGTATTAATAATATCATGATTTCGTGGTATATTATTCAAAGGGAGGCAGTTTTAGAAAAAAAAATCAAAATAAAAATGAAAAGACTAGGTTCGTCCTCCCAAAATTTTAAAAACCGCGCCTCTGCACTTTTCGTCTCCCTCTTCTTATTTCCCAAATGTTTATCTCTCTCTCACATCATAAGTCTCGGAAACATCGAAAATGGAGCTTCCGTGCGGCGCAGATGGTGTATGCATGCGATGCAAGGTGAATATTCCGTCGGAAGAGTCTCTCCCTTGCAGCACGTGCGGTACGCCGTGGCACGTGTCATGCCTCTTGTCCCCTCCCGAATCCCTCGCTTCCACTCAGGAGTGGGAGTGTCCCGATTGCTCCGGCGTTGTCGATCCCCTCCCGATTGCTTCCGGATTTCAACCCGATGGCTCAGTCCTTGTAGCAGCGATCCGTGCGATTGAGGCCGATGAGTCTTTGACTGAGCCACAGAAAGCTAAGAAAAGGCAGCAGCTGATGAGCGGTAAAGCCGATGAGGAGGAAGAAACTGGCCACGATGGTGATGTTTTGGCTGCTCTTCGAGAAAACTTCAATTGTAACATCTGCCTCCAGTTGCCTGAAAGGCCTGTCACGGTTCGTTCTCTCTCTCCCTATCTCTCTACCACCATGGATTCGCTTATCAATAGATTCAATGCCTCTTTTGCTTGTGATTCTTTTATCCACTGTGTTTCTCTTAGATTTTTTATGTTTTCATTCACTTCATTTAGTAATTTCCGCTCTTAAACTCCCACAATTATGCTGTCTGATACTTTTCTTATATGTTTCTTTCCAGACACCGTGTGGGCATAACTTCTGTTTGAAGTGTTTCGTGAAATGGGTTGCTAAAGGGAAGCTTACTTGTGTGAAGTGCCGCAGCCAAATTCCTAGAAAAATGGCAAGCAACCCTCGCATTAACTCTGTGCTAGTCTCTGCTATTCGTTTGGCAATGGTTTCCAAATGTGCTGCTGTGGGCACCGCAAAGGTTTATCATTTTATAAGCAACCAAGACCGCCCCGATAAAGCATTCACGACTGAGCGGGCCAAGAAAACTGGGAAGGCTAATGCTTGTAGTGGCAAGATATATGTGACAATTCCACCTGATCATTTTGGTCCTATTCCAGCTGAGAACGATCCTACCAGAAATCAAGGTGTTCTAGTTGGTGAGTCTTGGGAGGACAGACAAGATTGCCGGCAGTGGGGGGCTCACTTCCCACATATTTCTGGCATTGCTGGGCAATCAGATCATGGAGCTCAGTCAGTGGCACTCTCTATAGGTTATAAGGATGATCAGGATCATGGAGAATGGTTTCTCTACACAGGAAGGTTTGCTTTACATTACTCCCAGCCTTTGATGCATTTGCTTAATCCTTTTTTTTCTTTCTTTTTTTGTTACTTATCCATAGTTGCTGGGACTGGTACTTGTTTCTTAATTAATCTCGATATTTGTCACTTCTCTCAAGCCTTGCTCCAATTTCTCGGTAGACTTCCACTCTTTTTGCCCTGAATATGTGCGAGTGTGTCTTGCAGTGGAGGAAGAGATCTGAGTGGAAACAAAAGAACCAACAAGAATCAGGCTTTTGACCAGAAATTTAATAAGTCCAATGAAGCTCTAAGAATTAGTTGCAAAATGGGTTATCCTGTACGAGTTGTCAGGTTAGCTCTTATTTATGCAAAATTCCAATGCGCTCAACATCTTTCTCACTTTCTACAGTCTTTCCAACTTTAGGTGAAATTGGATGATTTTCTGCTGTGTCAAAATTGCTTTCTTGATTGAATAATTATAGATTGTTTGTCCGGGGTGGTTTTTGCTAGTTTTATATTTCTTTATCGATATACTCTGTGGAGAAAGTCGTCTTAACTATTCAATTTCTTTCTTCATACTTACAAATTACCAGGTCTCACAAGGAGAAGCGTTCTGCATATGCCCCTGAGGAAGGAGTGAGATATGATGGGGTTTACAGGATTGAGAAGTGCTGGCGAAATGTTGGAGTACAGGTATGGATATTGCTACCGTTCACCTGTACTTTTTTATGCAGATCTGGATTTGTTTCCTGACCTACTCTTCTGTTTTTGATAGGGTTCATTTAAGGTCTGTCGTTACCTCTTTGTTAGATGTGACAATGAGCCAGCTCCATGGACTAGGTTTGGTCTATTTTTCTTTTGAAGCGCCCTTTTTTAGAAAAGCTAGTTTTGCTCAACGTTGAACTATACTGCAGTGATGAACATGGTGATCGTCCAAGACCCTTGCCTAATATTCCAGAGCTTAAGAAGGCCACTGACCTCTTTGTGAGAAAAGAAAGTCCATCATGGGATTTTGATGTAAGCGCAGCCTCTCTTTTTTTATTTAATGTTTTCTCATGTCATGATTATATATTTCCTGACGTAACATACATACTCCATAGCTTAGTGACAAAACACCTAGATCAGTTTCTCAACGTTTACAGTTGGAGTATTTGAGCAGAAATATCCGATTTCCCTCTACTGGTTCCTTATCTGTAACACTTTCCCCAGTACCTGCTGATGCATTTTTCTTGATCAGGAAACTGATGGTCGTTGGAAGTGGATGAAGTCTCCACCTGCTAGCAAAAAGTCTGTTAATGCTTTGGATCCTGCAGAGAGGAAGAGCATGAAGAAAGCCAAAAAGGCGGCACGAAACAGTACTATGAGGGACAAAGTTCTGAAAGGTCTGCGTGTCCATTTCTATGCTGCTGCTGATAAATTTACTTATTAAAAAGTCCGTACCCTAAGTTCAAACTCAAGATTTCTTAGTAGGGTAACCTCCTAGTATCTAGGACAGCCTTCTTAGTGGCAATCTAAACTGCTGTTTATTTTTTTCTTTTTGTCTCTTGACACAGAATTTAGTTGCCAAATCTGTCGGAAACTGATGAGTCTTCCAGTGACAACGCCTTGTGCTCACAACTTCTGCAAGGCATGCTTAGAAGCGAAATTTGTTGGGATAAGTCAAGTGAGAGAGAGAAGCAGAGGTGGGCGCACACTACGTGCAAGGAAGAATGTCATGAACTGCCCTTGTTGCCCAACTGACATTTCCGACTTTCTCCAGAACCCTCAGGTACAAAAAAAAAGTCGTCTCTTCTTCTTGCATTGGTTTCAAAAATCTCTGCCCATATAAACAGTTCATCAAAAATATTGCAAATGTAAATGCTCGGTTAACATAAATGGTGTGAAAAGCAGGTGAACAGAGAAGTGATGGATGTGATAGAGAAGCTGATGAAGAAAGAGGAGGAGGCTGTAGTATTAGATGATGTTGCATCAAAGGAAGACAATTCTGAAAACGCAACAACAGAGTCCAACTCTGGAGGAGTAAACACAGACTCTGAAGATGAAGAAAGTCAGATTGTTGTCTCTGAAGAAGCTGAACCACCAAGTAAAAGGATGAAACTGGACACTGACACTGTTGCAGCAGCCACTGTGGTGACAGTGTTGGGAAAGTAGATTGGTCTTTTATGCAACCAAGTAAGAAAATAAGTAAGAGAATAGAGTCCTAAAGTAAGGAACTCTCTGTTGTGGTTGTAATATTCTGGACGCAAACAGTTATGTAACGTACCTATTATTTTGAAAAAGAAAAAAAAAAAATATATATATATAAGTTATGTATTGTTTCGAAAATTTTCCAATCATTTTTGTTAGTTACAAATTATTCGAATTTTTTTACTTCCTAGAATTGAATTGTTGTGCCCTAATCTGTTTCAACAATTGATTTCATAGTGATGAATAGTGCGTTTGTACATATACCCGATATCTAAACTCGAACCCGATCCGAATTAGCGGGTTTGGATCGAATTTGGTTCCTCTAAAATATCTAGATAGGACTCGATGCTGAGTATATCGGATATCGGGTCGGAATCAGATATAACCTGAAATCCGAAGTAAACCCGAACGAATCCAATGCTTAGTAAAATCAAAGTTTTTTTTTTATATATATACTTCAATTAATTCGATCGAAAATCGAATTATGTTGAACTATTTTGGGTTTTGATCATATTATGAGTAAAAATACCCGAACTTACCCGAACTTACCTGAACCCATAGTTACTTTGGTTATGAAATACCCGATATAATTAGATCTGAAATTTTATTCGGTTAAGAACGGATTCTAATCAGTTTACTAATCCTGAACCGAATCCGATATGTCCGGAACCGAACTCGATCCGATGGTTTAAAATATCTGAAAGGGATATTTGAGCCTAAATCCGAAAAACCCGACCCGAATCCGAACGGGTACCGAACGCCAAAGTCAGTGATGAACGTTATAGGAAGTTTGGAAACAAAAAGGCCATTCAAAGCCCAATAAAACAATGAAAACGGAAGATTCTCAACACGACGTCGTTCTGGCGCAGACAGTTTTTAACCTTGTTCTTCCAATACAGAGACTTCAAAAGCAAGTTGAAGAAATAAGGTGGAAGACGATATCCGCTCTGCCAGCACAAACAGGTTTTGACTCTTTTTCAATATTATACGAAACATATATATATGTTCAATTTTCGATCTGCTGAAGCTGCGATCAATCCAATTCGAAATTTATCTATCAAGTTTCTAGGTTTACCTTGATTTTGCTTTTGTTGATCTTGTGAAACCATTATTTATTTCTTACTTGGATTCTGGAGAAACGCATCTTTGCATTTCTTGTTCAATTTTCAGTGAAACTTTTCTTTTTATGGTTTCGTGATAGTTGCATTGATAGTTTTTGTTTTGTGAATGCGAATACTCCCATTTCAAATTTGTTTCGATGATAGTTTTTTTTTTTTTTTTCCTGTGCTTCAGAAGGTCAATTTGAATGTNGTGATGAATAGTGCGTTTGTACATATACCCGATATCTAAACTCGAACCCGATCCGAATTAGCGGGTTTGGATCGAATTTGGTTCCTCTAAAATATCTAGATAGGACTCGATGCTGAGTATATCGGATATCGGGTCGGAATCAGATATAACCTGAAATCCGAAGTAAACCCGAACGAATCCAATGCTTAGTAAAATCAAAGTTTTTTTTTTATATATATACTTCAATTAATTCGATCGAAAATCGAATTATGTTGAACTATTTTGGGTTTTGATCATATTATGAGTAAAAATACCCGAACTTACCCGAACTTACCTGAACCCATAGTTACTTTGGTTATGAAATACCCGATATAATTAGATCTGAAATTTTATTCGGTTAAGAACGGATTCTAATCAGTTTACTAATCCTGAACCGAATCCGATATGTCCGGAACCGAACTCGATCCGATGGTTTAAAATATCTGAAAGGGATATTTGAGCCTAAATCCGAAAAACCCGACCCGAATCCGAACGGGTACCGAACGCCAAAGTCAGTGATGAACGTTATAGGAAGTTTGGAAACAAAAAGGCCATTCAAAGCCCAATAAAACAATGAAAACGGAAGATTCTCAACACGACGTCGTTCTGGCGCAGACAGTTTTTAACCTTGTTCTTCCAATACAGAGACTTCAAAAGCAAGTTGAAGAAATAAGGTGGAAGACGATATCCGCTCTGCCAGCACAAACAGGTTTTGACTCTTTTTCAATATTATACGAAACATATATATATGTTCAATTTTCGATCTGCTGAAGCTGCGATCAATCCAATTCGAAATTTATCTATCAAGTTTCTAGGTTTACCTTGATTTTGCTTTTGTTGATCTTGTGAAACAATTATTTATTTCTTACTTGGATTCTGGAGAAACGCATCTTTGCATTTCTTGTTCAATTTTCAGTGAAACTTTTCTTTTTATGGTTTCGTGATAGTTGCATTGATAGTTTTTGTTTTGTGAATGCGAATACTCCCATTTCAAATTTGTTTCGATGATAGTTTTTTTTTTTTTTTTCCTGTGCTTCAGAAGGTCAATTTGAATGTCTGGAAGAAACCGAATTCACCGAGACAGTTTCCATGATCGAAGTCGTTTTTCTCCGGAGAGACCCTTTCTTCGGGCCCCTCCGTTGTTACAGCCTCCACCTCCATCTTTGTTGGAAGATCTTCAAATACAGGATGTTGAAATTAGAAGGCTTTTGAACGATACTCGTAGATTGGCCGAGGACCGAGGGCTTCTGGAACGGGAACTCAGTGCTGCCAAGGAAGAGCTTCACCGAATGAATCTGATGATTTCTGATCTCCGTGCTGAACAAGATCTGCAATCCAGGGAGTTCAGTGAGAAAAGGCATAAACTTGAGGCAGATCTTCGTGCTATGGAGTCCTATAAGAAGGAGGCTGCACAGTTGCGTGGTGAAGTTCAGAAGCTAAGTGACATCAAACGTGAACTAAGTGGAGATATTCAGATACTTAGGAAAGATTTGCTAAAATTGCAATCAGATAACAAGCAGATTCCAGGTTTGAGAGCTGAGGTTAAAGACTTGCAGAAGGAGCTTATGCACGCTAGGTATAATATATAACACGTTCTATCATTCTATTAGGTTTTGTCGTTTATATTTTAATGCCTAAATATCTGGTTTCGGTTGTTAATGCTAAAAGGAAGTTTTTTTCTTTTTTTTTGGAACAGAGGTGCAATTGACTATGAGAAGAAGGAAAAGTTTGAGCTTATGGAGCAGCGGCAGACAATGGAAAAGAACATGGTTTCTATGGCGCGTGAAGTTGAAAAGCTGCGAGCAGAACTTGCTACTGTTGATAGTAGGCCGTGGGGTTTTGGTACGATCCTAGATCTTTCTTGGAAACATTTGGTCTTATCAGTAAGTCGCTAACTGCTTTGTTGTGATATGTTATGTGTCCAGGTGGATCGTATGGGATGAATTTCAACAATATGGATGGCGCTTTCCGTGGTTCTTATGGCGAAAACGATAGTTTTTTGGTACCCATGTTTACATGCTTTTGTAATTTGATCTACTCTTGTGGACTTGAACTTGACACGCCTGTATTCTTTTTCTTGTTTCTTAGGGATCTTCGGATAGGAGTCAATATTATAGCCATGGGTCTGGCTCGCAGAAGAAACCTCGCTTGGATCGTCATTGAATTGTATAAATGATCTGTGGAAAAAGAATGAGGTGAGTCTAAATAGCCCACTTCGTAACAGTCATCTGGTTGTTTGTGGGGTATTCATCTACTCTAAATTTAAATGTTAGTTCTTCTGCTCTCTAAATAAGGCATTTTAATTATTTAAGTTAGATGGCTAAACTATGTCGTATGTTTCTACAATTTCACGATTTGTTTTTTCCTGTTTGATATTAGCTATGCCCTATTATCCTTCTCCTGCTCGCATTCTTTACACTTTGGTTTTCATTATTTGTAAAAGATAATCCTTCTGATAGAAACCTCAGAGGAGTATGCACCAGTAAGTTTGAGAAATCAAACTGGCACTAACAAAAGGAGGGAGATCTACCCCTCCTTGTGCTTCAAACCCACAGTTCTTCCTTCTCTTGTATATAAATTTATAAAGATCTGGTGAGCTAACACCTTTCTAAGGGGTTAGAGGCTTTGATTACTTGGTCTAAAGAGAGATTTGAGCGGAAGTTGTTGATTCTGGCCACATATTTGGAGAATTTCTCGAGTTGCAATTGCTTGTTGCTGGAAGCTAAAAGTGATAACATTACCACGGATCATTTTTTTTGTGTGGAGGTGTTATGTTTGTTTCTCCTAGATTTTAGGTGTATATAGGAGAAACTCAGTTAAGGTGAAGTGGAAACATTGGAAGGCCATCCATTTCTAGATTGTGCCAGGAGGCAGCGTTTTCTCATTGAAATTTCCTGAACTTGCTTGTTCAAGGTCATTTCTGTAGTGTCAATGCTGATTTAATTGGGAAAGGGAACAAGGCACAATGCACTATTGGAGGAACAGAGACATATTGATCCTCTATGGCCATCTAAGCATGATGATTAGCTTCTTAGAACTCATTCTGGGATTCACCTATCACGCCCTTCTGGGATCAGGCCAATAAACTTCCATCAGCACCAGAAAAAGCCATTTTTTTAGGGTCATCTGGATCAATATGAGCGGATCTTTCTCTCGTGGAAAACTTCGATAAGGATTGTTTGAGCAAGGACTTCCATCGAAGCGATCAGCATCCTTACCTCTGATTGCATCCAGACTGAATCAAGGTGCCGTAAGTGGTCTTGCACTTGGTCGGAGTTGCAGGACCCTACTGCCCACTGCCCATGTTCAATCTTCTGATGGATTGGGAAAATATATACTCCTGCTTTCTACCATCAGAAACCTCGTGTGTCATTAGGTGTACCACATATTTCACGGTTCGAACGAATGGAAGAACGCTGATCTGGAGCTGATGCACAGCATTTTCTGATGGGTGGTTGAATCTCAATTTCGTAGATTGAATATCGATTCTGAACAACATAAAATGAGGTCAGATTTTAGGAGGCTGGGTGAAGATTATAACTCATGGATGACAGATGAATCTATAGAAGACAAATCAAAGCGACTTTTCATGGAGTTACTTCATCAGAGACATAGCAAATAAGATAGGATTTACGGTGGTGCCATCTATATATATATATATATCTACTGTTTTTGGGTCCGAGTATTTGCTTGAAGAGATTAACAGCCCTGTCTTTGAGGGGGCACAAGCTGCATAAGTGGAATTTGTCAGCAAGTTTGGCTTACTCGGCAGCAACTTTATTTAGAAGAAAGCTATATTCTCAAAGTACCTTCTCCCTCTCCTATGAGTTATTTTGCCTTCAGATAAAGGAACTTTTCTATATATCAAGAGATTGTCAATGGCCTTGTTGATTATGTTGATGCTACATCAGTTTTCCGGGTATGCACTTTCCAAGGATGTTGATGTGCCTTACAGAAAAAGATCTTCCTACGAGTCAGGAGACAGGTATATGATCTTTCCAAGAAAACTTTCCTTATGGGGAAGCTTATTTATTTACTTTCTGGTTATATCTTCTAGAGGTTAGCTGTCGTTTAGTTTGGCATATAGGTCGTTAATATGTCTTAAAATTTTAGCATGTAACAGACTCATATCGTTTCTTGTTTATGTCTGCTTCATTATTTTTGCCACTTAGATTTTGGATTCTCTTTAGAGTTCTGACCATGGAGGATGAATCAGTCATTTTGTTTCTTAGAGGATTTGTGAGACTAGCCTAGATTTCACACTAGAATGTTGTTAGAAATGAATTGCTGGACTGATGGAGAAGTAGCTGTTCTTGAAGATGGTTCACTACATTGATTTCTGGTGTTGCATGGAAGCAAAAGATTTAGAATCGACTGGACAGGATTATCTTAACCACGTTAACTTTCTGGAGGCTGCAAGAGATCTATAAATAAGAACAAAGGCAAAGCTTTTGTAGATAAGAAAGACGTAGGATCAGCTCAGTTTAAGGAGTTGACAGCTACTGCTGTAGTTTTAAGCTTTGAGGCTTTATATTGATCTGAAATTAGATCGGTCTAGGTTTGATCAGGATGAAAGGTTGTAGCCGATATAAATCTAGGGATATTTAGTTTACTAAAGACTCTGAGAACTTTCCAGCTTAAGAGTGAGTTAGAAACGACTTACATCTTCAGAAATTGTCGTCTTGTGTCCTTATCAAGAACAGTATTGGAACCGTATTCTCTGCAGATCAGCAGAATGTAGAGGAAGAACAGAGTTGTTACCCTAGATCTGCTAGAAGCTTTGGTACAGCGCTGAAAAAGTACAAGCTATCAATAGTGAATCGTCTTGGATTGATACACTGTGCAAAAAAGGGAGATTTGTTCCCAGCCATAAGCGCCATTAGATGAGCTTGGACACGAAATAAGAGAAAAAAAAAAGTTCCTTCCAAGCTGAAGCTCCATACCGGTTTACCTTTAGACATAGATGTAGAGATATTTGGTCTGTTGAGTCAAGTAGCACTATATGCTTTGAAGCTGCTCGTTCTTGGTTTATAAAGGTTTTGATTATTCTTCTCCTTGTTGCAGGCAACAAAGGGTAAAAAAGACCAACACCCAAGACATCATCTACTAATTGGAACTGACAAAGGAACCAGATTGTCTGTTATAACAGAAACCAGTAAGTGTGGTAATCACTAAAAGCATCCTCTCATAATCAACATTAATATGTACTTATTATCATAATCAACAAGTTGAATGTTATTTATACATATACATTGCAAATTATGATCTGATTCTGACATTTTCTTTCAGGTTGTTAGAACCGGAGGCAACATCTTGGACCTCTTTCCTTTCACCAACGTCTTGGTATCAGGAAAAAATCCATCGCCGACTTCCTCAACCGCACCATCTCTCGTCACACTAATTGGGTATGCAACCAAATGGACACCATTCATGTCCACGATCTTGTCTCCACTGTAAATCTCCCACATCCGCTCCCCCATTGTCCGCAACCCTCGGACGCATTCCAAACTCTCTGGCTCCGACGAGGATAACTCATCCACTGTGATCTGGCCACCGGTATGCTCGTACCAGAGCGATAACCGGTAAGCTCTGATCTCGTTGGTGTTCTTTGTATCGGTTTGGTAGCAACCAATTACAATCTCGGTGTCGCGACAACCATCCATTGATCTCTGGTTTATATTGGCCGATCCTATCAAAACGTATGCGTCGTCCACTACAAACAACATACAATAACAATCTCTTTTTTATCTGAACCTCAATTACCTAATATTCATGAAAAATGTTCATTTTTATTTCAGATTAGGAGTTAACCTATCATGATCTTGGAATGGACATAGACCATGAATCTCCGATTCCTCTGCGCATTCCAATAATGCGTTCGGGGATGCGGCGACGAAACTGCTTCAGACTCTCCATCTCTCTTCTCTTCTCTGTTTGCGAGACAGAAGAAGTTTAGATAATCCCTCGGATGTGATTCATCTCCGCTTTCCCATATCGCCTCTCCGATGATCCGATACATCATTGACATCGTCTCTCGCGTCCAGTGAAGCATCTCTTCAACAGTTTCGCTCTCTGGCGGCCCTTCTGACCACATTGGTATCACTATGTACACCGCAAATCTCTCCTTCTCGCGTATCTTAGCCGCAATCTTTAACGCTATTTCAACCGGTATCAAGTTTGTGCATCCGCTGCAGATTATATACATCGAACAAGAAAAGTAAATTAGATCGGAATTCCACGATAGAATTTTAAAAATTCCCCAAAAAATGATTTCATCATACCTATCGTTCTTGGTCTCCCAATGATCACAGCTCCCCATGAAATACTGATTCTCAATGTATATAAATCTCTCTGCCTTTCGTATTGCTGCAACATAGCCGTCGTGTACACTCTTCTCTACCGGTAAGCCTCTCGGCATCTCCGTTGCTGACGCCTGATCTATTGATCTCAGAACTTGAACATTCCATTTCCGGTTATCTTCTTCTGTGGTTGTTGGTCCGGTTCGGTTGACTAAGTTTCTGATCCCTGAAGTGTTAACCAGCACCGAAGGGTTGCACTGTTTCGTCCATCTCTGTTCAAAATTCTTCAAAACATCCCATGCCGCAGCTCCTACCACGCACACGTGACAATCGTGCCACGGCTCTCTTGGTCCGCCTCTACTTAGCTTAGCTCCGGCGACGCTTGTCTGATAAAAATCGTCCCTTGTCCCGAGTGTACGGAATAGAGAATGCTCCTCTGTGTCATACCGGCCATCGCAAAGGTCGAAACCGCCAAGGAAGCTCATGATTTCTCGCTCCTTGGTGTTCGTATTCGTAACACGTGTGTCCACTGTGATCGTCTTTTGGTGGTGAGCGAACGCCGTAGGGAGTTTCTTGTGCGATCTTGGGCACAATCTACAAACAACATTGGTGTCTCTGAAATAAGCAAAAGCTGTTTGGTCATTTGTTCGCATTAGACCTTTGTTCTTAATAATCGGTAAAGATGTCTCGTCGTTCCACAGCATTACTCTCACCGCTACACCTTCATGTGCTTTCCGTTTCAGAAGCTCGCCGAGAGTTACTCCCACTGCGTGCGGAATCTCTGTCTCTTCGTCGCGTACGAGAACGAGGTTAGGGTTTAATGCCCATCCTGCAATGTAAACTAAGTGCCTAGCGCATTCAATCGCTTTGTAAACATCTTCCCAGAGATTTCTTGCGTTACAAGAAACATCATGAACCCTAGGATCAAACGTTGCCTTGTGATGCGCATCTTGATACAGTACGACTCTGCAATTGGATCTCTGAGGGAAGCTAGCATTTCTAATACCCTGAAAAATCTGCCCTTGGAGCGATTTGCACCATCCCGGTTCGAGATAAGCCGGTCTGAACCACATGAGAAACTTGAGCTTCAAGTTCGGTTTCGTTGATCCATTGTCTGCGAACAGAGGGAAGAACCCATTTATAACTGCTGGATCAGAAGTCAGAATCTGTTCTGCAGAGATCCGGAATCTTCCGAGAACAGAACACTGAGTCTTGAGCGTGATGGTGATTGTCGTGTCAGAAACCGGGTGTGCGCAGAGGATCTGAAAAGTCTGGTTCCAGACACGGTCGTGCTCTGAGCTTGTTTTAGCAACTTTCTTCTTATTTATCTTGACGGTCACGTAAGCTGATCTTGGCTTCGTATATATACACTGCGAATAAGATAACAAATATATATCTCATGAGAATAAGCACAATATTAATATCATCATCAACAACAATATCATACTTACATTGAAAGGAAATGTAGGAGAAAAAGGTGTTGCATCGAAGATTGTAATCTCGAGTGTTCCATGGAAGAACTTTTTCTGATCTTCAAGCTCCATCTTTTCTTTATACAAAATGGATCTTCAAGAGAATGAGAGAAAAAATTTCTGCGAATCTGAAATATGTGTTTGAAGCTGGTCAATTAATACATTATGCACAAGGATGTGTCCATATATATATATTGATATATGTTTTTGGTAAAACTTGTAGGATTCTCCATGGACAATCTTAAAGAAAACATCCAAACATTTATATGAAAAGAATTGAAGGTGAAGTGTCTTGGAATACAAATCAAGCACTCGACTTTGGTTTTAACACTAGGAACTTCAAAAGCAAAGTATTAGAGTGTATCGAAGTATAAGTTTTGGAATAAAATGGAGATATTATGAAAATGTATGGTGGTCTTTGTAAATATTATGCGGGATAGGCCACGTGTAGCAATGAGGCGATGCCAGAGAAACCACTTTGGGACCCAATATAATACGCTCGGTGGCTGATTATAATAAATAATCATGTCAATTAATGTCAAAAAACAAACACTAATCCTTTTGCTGTAAGAGAAAGAAAAAAAACACTAATCCTTTTAATTGAAACGGTATACTGAAAACGACTAAAATCATTTTAATGATTCTTACAAGAAAATGTATATATGATGCATTGCTGACTGTGTGTTAACAGATTGTTTTATATTTTCAAATAAAGTTTTAAGTATTTTGGTTTTGAATTGTTCTAATAAAGGTACACATTTAGACTTTTACTTGAAAACCAAATAGTACCACAAATACACAGGGCTAAAACATATACTCCATAAAACAGTTGTGTAATAGTTGGAAAATTATATATTTTAAACTGTTTGATCCGCACTTATTCCGCCTGATCCGTACTTGATTCGCTTGATCTGCATCGTCTGATCTGTCTTTTCCGTTCGAAACTTATATATAGAATAGTTTTTTCGGATGGAGTTATTAGTTACTACAATAATATATAATAATCTCTATAATATTATTTAAGAAGACATTTTTGAAAATAAACTTTGTTTTGTAAATTATTACATGAAATGCCATTACAAATAACAAACAATAATTATAATATGAAATGATATAATTGTCTTTTACAATTAGTGATAAGAATATAGAAAATATTTATTTTTCATTAAAGATTTATCTACTATATATTTTTATTATATTTTATTTGAATTTATATCAAAATAAAAGTTGAAAAATATTTTACTAATTTTATAAAAAGTTAGTCACAAGAAAATTGATTTTTTTAAGAGTTAGTGAACTAACCACAAAACTATAGTCATTAAACGGTGCATAATAGAGTTATGTTTTTAAGATTATAAATTTTACGAGTTAATCCGAATAATAATTTAGTCTACTGCAAAACGGGTTAAAAAAACATTTATTCCGTTTAACAACTCCATCGATAATCATAAATTAGACATATTATAAAATTCAAATAAAACTAAATTTTTAAAAATTTCAAAACAATTTGTTTAAAAATAATTATTTTACGCTAATTATAACGCGGATTAAGTCTTAGTTATTATATAGATAGCATTTATGTACTTATTTGGTTATGTAATCTACTTTTATGATCTATATATATATATATGTGTGACATTTATGCCAGCACTATCACCTAATCCATAGAGACTGAGCAATATATATGAAACAAAACTTTTAAGCTTCCCCAATCTCAGAGACGACGCGTCAACGAAATGACGAACTACGGCGCGATTCCGACGTCGTCTCATCCATCTCCGGCGGTGGATCTCGAGTACATCTCACGCGCAAAACACCGTATCAAATCCGGTCTGGCGACGCGGCGCCCATGGAAATCGATGTTCGATCTCGAATCCATGACTCTCCCACACGGTTTCCTCGACGCGATCTCGAGGATCAAAACGAATCTCGTGTATTTCAGAGCTAATTACGCCATGGGCGTGCTCTTCATCCTCTTCGTAGGCCTTCTCTATCACCCGAACTCGCTCCTCGTCTTAGGCATCTTGGTCGTCTTCTGGGTCTTCCTCTATTTCCTCCGCGACGAGCCTCTCATGGTTTTCGGTCATCAGATCGACGATCGGACGGTCATGATCGGTCTCTCGATATTGACCGTCGTCTTGCTTTTGTTTACCCACGCGACGGCGAATATTCTCGGATCGCTGTTAACCGCCGCCGTGTTGGTCCTGATCCACGCGGCGGCTAGAAGGAGTGACAATCTGTTCCTTGACGAGGAAGCTGCGGCGGCGACCGAAACTTCAGGGCTGACGTCATACCCTTGGTCATAAATTTGATATTCCAAATTTGTGTGATTGAGAAACTTGAAAACGTTCTCCACTTAGCTTACAATTTTGCTCTTTGTTCTTTGTTTTATATGTTTTGTTGGTTAATTACTTAATTTAAAACCTAATCCAATCGATCTACTTGGGTCCCATGTCTTGTTGGCTGAATTGAACGACCATATCACTTGGATGTCGAGGTAGCTATTCTTCTCGGATACGCACAAGAGATTGTCGAGGTTGCACATGACGATCTCGTAAGGATTACGCTCTGGATTGGGTGCAAATGGAGCTTTAGATATGACTTGAAAAGCTTCGGTGGAAAGATACAACTTTGGTTTCTTGGCAGCATTCCGTGAACCAATGAAGCTACCCATCTACAAACACGGGATCTAAAGTCGACATACCTCCAAGCGTTGGTGCTAAAGTCGAAAACTTGGCATGTAGTAGCGTTTTCAAGGCCTATTTCTCAAGGGTTGTATAGCCAAACGGGCTTGTATGTGCCTCTGAAAATGTCTTGACCGAATCCAAGCGGGTGTCCAAGGTCGAAGTAACTGTCGATTATGAGTTGTTGAAATTGGCAGAGAGGAAGAGGGCGATACCATCTAGTGGACCACAAAACCGGATTTTTTGTGATGATAAAGACAAACGAGACCGTCACAGCTATTAGAGATCTTGACCGAAGAGGATGAACCCAACACCAGTGTTCTTAGAGATTCTATGTCCGGCGGGTGAGGACATCCTGACACCACGAGTACATCTGGATCTCCTGATTGCTGACGCTGCTTCAACTGTCTATCTTGAAAGAATGTTGATTCGATCCTTGATTTCCATTGCTTCGATACAGCCTTGAATCTCAGCAGAGAATTCACCGGAAGTCTCTCCAAGATAAGCTCTACGACATCGTGTGGCAGCGGCGATTCCATCATCAAGCGACGTTTTTTCCACATTCTTGCCTTGTGGATGATGAGATATACAGAGGCTTATTATTATATATACAACCACACATTTTTTTTTACAATGCTTCTTGTTTGCTGCTCAATCCAAGATCGTTCAGAGCCATACATATTTGTTTTTGTGAGAAAACTTCAAAGTACTAACCCTCTGGACTAAAACTAATAATCACCGATTAAGACGACTTTGATTATACAAAAATCCTTCTATTCATCCTACTCACTACACCCCAAAAAACATAGAGTAAAACAACTCTTCCTTTAGCTTTCTCTCAATCTCTCAAATTTGCCTACTTCATCTTTAATTCTGACTTCTCTCAATCGATAATCTTCCACTAAACCTCCCTGAAATTTCATTCACTACCATATCCCCTTCCAATAAACGCAACACCTTCAACAAAAAAACAGAGTGTATTTGACTTAAAAGAATGAACATATATGTTTCAAGAATGGTGATTTTCTTTACCTGGGACATACGAGGACGCAGATGTGGATCTCTGCGTATGCACAATGAAGCTGCATGAATCATGCAAATGATTTCGGTTTCTGAATATCTCTTCTCCAGCCACGGATCAACCAATTCTTCCACCGCATACTCTTCTAATAGAGACCTTGCCTGCTCACAAACCAATATGAGCTTAAAAAGAGGAAACTTTTAAAAAGAAGAAACCTTTTAGATTTCATTATTACCCATTCAGTTAAACATTGTTGGCCTTTTGGTCTGAAGATATCCATGGCTTTACGACCCGTGATTAGCTCAATTAATACAACCCCAAACGAGTAAACATCCGCTTTCTCTGTGATTTGCCCACTTTGAGTATATTCTGGAGCTAAATAGCTAAACAAACCAAACACAGTAAGTCATTGAGGAATTGTAGAATGCTCGAGTTGGAGAATGATGATTATTTCTAAGCTTTTTACCCAAAAGTTCCTATTACGCGCGTGTCTACACCGAGCTCTCCATCAGGCTGCCACCGCGCTAAACCAAAATCTCCAACCTTACACAATAAAAGACCAGAATCAAGCAAATATATGAATCAAAAGTGTTAACTTTCTTCCTTGTAGCCATTTAGTGTAAAATACCAGTGGTTCGTAATCATGAGTGATTAGTATATTGTTAGGCCGCATGTCTCTGTGAACAATGCAACCCACTCTACACTCTTCATGAAGATATCGAAGACCTCGAGCCGCACCAACTGCTATTTTCTGCCTTGCAGGCCATCCCAAAGTGTCTTTATGGCGACCTGAATGAACATTTCATGGAAGTTAACTAGAGTTTGCTAACATAACTAACTTGGAATCTAGATAAGATTTTACCGTATAGATGAGAGTCTAATGATCCATTGCATATGTATTCATAGACCAAGAGTCTTCTGCTTTCTTCGATGCAGAAACCGATTAACATAACTACGTTTCTGTGCTGAGCACAGCTCAAAACCTCTACTTCAGAGCAAAACTCTACATCTCCCTGAGTACTAGCTAGTTTGTGTTGCTTTACTGCTACAATCTGGCCTTCGCGTAATACACCTCGATGAACAGATCCAAATCCTCCTTCTGCCAAGAAATTAGATTGTGAAAACCCATTTGTTGCAAGCTCTAACTCTCTGTAGGAGAAAAACCTCGGCGGTTTTCCAAATACAGGCGTTTTGTGCTGGCAGATAGAACAGAGAGGAGGCGGAACAGGAGGAGCATTTCGTGATAGCGAGATTGCTTCTCTTAAGTTTCCACTAAACTCCTCCGAGTCACTCCTTCTACTCGAAATCCCGGTTTCTACTCCATCAAACACAAGCAAAGCCATTTTAGCAGATACTTGAGCAGTCTTATCATTACTTTCCACTATACTTTCCTCTGATTCCTGCGATGAGAGGCGATGAGTGCCAAGATGTTCTGATATCCAAGGCTGGAATATCATTCTCGTCGAAGCTAAAGATAGATTTTCGCTCTCTGAATCAGAATCAGAACCAGAACCGGAATCATTCTCTTTGATGACCAAAGCTTCATCCTTTTTCACTTCCACTATGAAAAGAGGCGATGATGTTCCATGGTCAGAGCTAGCCACTGATGAAGTCCCAGCTTCTGTACCTGTGAATGGTGTCCCAACCTCAGGACTGCTCATAGGAGTTGTATCTACCGCTCTAATAGAATCCAACGACCTGTTTTTGTTATTTGCAGATGCTAATTCTGGTTCAGTTGGTAAAGCACACTCTTTCACTGCATCCTTTGATGGTGAACCGACCAAGTTCAAGCGCAAAACTTTTGCCTGAGAACGCTTTATCGCCACAATGTTACATTGTAGCTCATCTATGCACCGTTTCTCTTCGTGCTTAAGGTGCCTGTAAAAGAACCACACAAAGAGAGAGAGTAAAAACTAAATGATTGAAGAATGAAATTAGATTGTATACTTACTTATCCAGAACTACCCAATTTGCTTGCAATTCCTTGGCCTCAGACGCAACAGCTCCACATGGTGATCCAGAAACAATCTTGATCCTGACATTTACCTTTCAAAGAAACAAACATGAGAATAACTTTTTTGATGTTTCAGAATATCATTATTTTGATGATGGGACAAAGTAAGTTACCTTGTTTGGATCATATACATCATGAAGCTGGAGAATCATTTGGGAGCAAGTATCAGTGAGATCACTCTTTATCTCAGGAATTGCATCAGAATGCGATTTCCGATGACCGCTTGCACAATCTCCAGAAAACCTCGGGAAAGCCCATAGCTTTCGACCTAAGAATTTCCATCATAAAAGACCAAACAAACAAGAAATAACGAATTGAACAGAGCAAGTTAAATCTCCATGATTACCAGCATTGTGAGAAGTGACAACAACAATCAGAGTGATGCAATCTCCAGGATGAACAATATGAGTCAAAGCCCAAACCAATGCTGTCTTTGAAATCTCCCTAGATGCTTTAACAGCAACGAGAACCTTGTCAGTCCCATTAGAACCTGGTCTCTTCTCCTGTTTCCCTCGGATCATTGAAGACACAAATGCAAGATCAATTCTCTAGATTCCTCTCTCCCCAAGAAGATTGATATTTTGTTGCTTCCAGGAGATATGATTGCATTATTAGGGCAAGTTGGACATCAAGACAAGACCAAACCAAACACACTGCTTGGGTTGCAGATGGATACAAAACTCATAGACAGGACAAGACCTCTCACTCACCACTCTTTTCTCACTGAATCACATAAACTTCAAAACACCAAACCCTGATTCAAAAAATCCAAGGATCCAAAGAGATACATACACTTAACCTCTCTATCCCCTTTTTGTCAAATCACTGAGTCAATGTTTCTCAAGAAGCAGACAGAGGAAATGAAGCCTCTTGCTTTTTAGGATCTAACCCTTTCAACAAGAGAAAGGGCAAAACAAATCAAATTTCTCTGCTTCGATCCACGTTCATCAGAATCTGCCAAATCTACAGTAAGAGAATGAAATAAATGATTTTTTTTTTTTTTGAAACGGAAAGTTTAAAGAAACTGCCAAAATAACTATCCTTTAAGAGTAGATTTTGCAGAACAGTATAGCAATGGAAAGAGATGGATAAATTGAATGAAATCCTTTCTTAAATACACAAAAACCATTAAGAATCGGATAACTAATATCATCATCAAATCATGTTTATATTATATGTACAGCATGCATCAAAATGACATCATTATTATTATTATTACTACGAAAATTCTCACCAAGCTAAGCTAAGCACCGCCATGAAAACGAGCAAGAAGAAGACAGAGGAAACAGAATATTAATAATACTTGGAAGCATTGATTGATTTCGCTATGTTTTGTCTGACTTTAAAGTTTTATGCTTTTAAGATCAAAAGCACGTTTTTAGAGATAGATACAAGACCGTGAATAAAACCCAGAGAAGAGGCAGCAGCATTTATGCTTGCTCAGATAGAAACAAGAAGAAAAGCGCGAAAATGTGAAATCAGCTTTTAGGGTTCTTTATTTTTCAACACAGTCAGTGATAGGAAAACCCCTTCAACCAACTCTGTGTGTGTGTTACTGTTAACCGTTAAGTAATACATAAATAACAAAAAATGATATTTTCGAAAATAAAATTTGTTTTGTAAGTTATTAATGTTATTACAAATAACAAAAAAATAATTGAAATAAAAATTATATAATTATTTTTTACAACTAATGATAAAAATATGGAAAATATTTATTTTGCATTAAAGATGTTATATATTGTATATTTTTAAATAATAATCAATCAATATATATTCAAAGAAAAAAAAATCTATTCGAAATCTTGATATATTTTTCATTATATTTTATTTGAATTTATATCAAAATTAAAATTAAAAAATATTTTACTAATTTTATAAAAAGTTAGACAAAGAAAATTGATTTTTTTAAGAGTTCGTAAACTAACCACAAAACTAGAGTCATTAAACGGTGCATAATAGATTATAGGTTTTCAAGATTATAGGTTTTACGGGTTAGCCCGAATAATAATTTAGTCCACTGCAAAACGGGTTAAATAGACAAATTATTATGTTTGACAACTTTATCTATAATCATGAGTTAGACATTATAAAATTCAAATAAAACCATTTTTCTTAAATTGCAAAACAATAAATTACCCCGCGCTATAAAACCAAATTTTCTAAAATTTCAAAACAATTTCTTATAAAAAAATTATCTCGCGCAAATAATAGTCGGGTTAAATCCTAGTTATCTTTCTAATTAAAAAGTCATTTTCTTTTAATTCTCTCACTCCCAATGTTCCTTTGTTTCATTTCATGAGGTTGTAAATTAAATTAGGGATCAACCCTTTTTTATATTAAACCGTTCTATCAAGTATCAACTTTCAATTATATCTGCCAAAGTTGAGCTCTTTCACTTTTAATTTTGACATTTATTATTGAGGGGAAAAACCCCTTTCTTCTTTAAAATTAGTACAAAGCCAAACTTTACTTGAGATCTAAAAATTCTTAATTTCTTCTACAAATTAATGGGGTTAACAAAACCACATCTTATTATATAAAATAGAATATTTCAAAGTTAGGAGGTGTTATTCAATATTATATTTTAATGGAATTATGTGTATTTTAAATTCAGAGTTAAATCCAATGTTATTCAATTATGTATTTGATAAAATATACATTAAAATCCTCTGTTATTGGGTTAAGTATTTGGTTGATGTAATCTCATATACATTAAAAGCAACCGTTATTCAATATCCACTTAATTTTGTTTGAATTTAGTCAAAATGGATTTTAATGTATTTCTTTATCTAAAACAAGAGTAAAGAAAATACGACCATTTTCTTTTGTTGGTGAGATGGCGAGATAGCATGAGAGACTGTGAGATGGCGAGATAGCATGAAAACTATGAGGCGGAGAGACGGCGAAGCAGCGGGACGGTAGAGAGGAGAACGGCATAACGGTTTGACGAAGTGACGTTGAGGCGGTAACGGTGAGGCGATGGCCGTGACGGCATGAGGCATGAGAACGGCGTGACGACGAGAGAGAGTGATGGCATCACAATACCAAACCGCATGACATCAAACCGAACCAGAAGACCAAACCATGAATACATGTAATGCACGTTCATGTGTTTCTTTTCTTTAATTGTTTTGGATAATTATTTCAGTTGCAAATAAGAAGAGAATGGGTCTTCCTAGTGTTACGCAAACCATCTCTTCCATTTTCCATATTTCCCTAGTTTGTAGAAGTTATGACTTCATTTGCTTCTTGTAATCTTTCTCTATTTTTAAGTCAATGAAAAACCAAAAATAGGCAATATCAATTGCCAACCAAAATCTCTTGTTCTTATTGCTTTCGTCAAGCTTTGACAATCATCAAACCTATCAGAGAGAGGAAACGGCAGAGACAATGCATCACAATGAATTATTCATCACAATGCACTAGAATATTTCCAATTTCAAAACCTAATCCAATAACACCCCCTTAATTAATTATTCGCTAAGTCGAATAACCGAACCGGATTAACCATCGATAACTACTATCCTAAATTTGAACCACCATTGCATCAAAGATTCAAAAACTACATTATTAACCCTTTTGACGCTGAGACATCTCTTGTCGCTTCGACAAACAATTTTACAGCAGAACCGATCGTCCAATTCACCAATGACGAAAGAAAAGAAAAAGGATAATGTCAGAGTAAGATCACACTTAAACACCATTGTTTTGTTTCTTAATCATCTGCTTTCAATTGTTTTCTTACAATCCTTATATTCTGTTTTCAATTTTCTTTGATATGTTGTAGTATGTGGATGTCGAATTCAATATATCAATGCATTGCAATGAATGCGAGAGAAAAATCGCTCGAGTTATTTCAAAATATAAAGGTAAAAAGCAAAGTAACGTTTCCTTCTAATTTATTTTACAATTTCATATAGGTTTCACAATATTATCCATGTTTCGAAGAGTTTTGTAATTTGAATGATCTTACATATAGGTGTTGAAACATTTGTGACGGATATGAATAGCCACAAGGTTGTGGTCAAGGGTAAGATTGATCCGAAGAAGTTGTTGAAGAAACTCGAGAAGAAAACATGTAAAAGAGCAAAGATTGTAGTGAAGGAAGAGAAAGTTGAAGAATCTAGTAAAGACCCGGAGAACGAAAATGTTATCGAGATTGATATGGAACTGATCCGTTTAGGGGATGAGTCGGATTTCGGGTATAATGACAAGGAGTTAGAGAAATTTATGTGGTTTAGCGATGAGAATCCAAAAGCCATATGTTGTATCTCTTAGAGCAATTCCAACGTACACACCAAATTTGGTGTTTTGGTGTTCCACTTTATTTTTCATCTCTAACCACAACACCAAATCTCACACTAAAAATAATATTCTTTATTATTATATTATTAAATTAAGATTCTCTTTATTTTTTAAAAGTTTTGATAAATACTAATTATTTTTATAATTGATTAATTATAAATTAAATATACGATTACAATCGATAAAATAGTGCAAAATAAATTACATCGTACTAATTATCAGAATTAGTATATTCGGACCATAAGTGTTCAATTAATGCATTTTAAAGTTCAATATGAGCTTTCCGATCCTTGATTTGCCTATGTCGAGCCAAGAATTCTTGAAATAAATTACATCGTACTAATTTATGTTTTTTGTTTTAATTTTGTAATTTGATGTTTCCAGTGTTCAATTGGACTTTAATATGTATTTTAAATCTTAATCAATTTGCGTATTAATTTAGATATTTTGTACAAATTAATATTTTATTTGTGTTACAGTCAAAATTTTATATTATTAAAAGTGAAATAGTATAAAAATATTA
>PKML01026959.1:0-138296 GCA_002933935.1 Eutrema yunnanense | reverse complement strand
ACAACACACCAACGTAGATGCGTTTGACCACCGGTTCAAGTGCTTCGACTATTACAACAATTTCACAGTAATACACACACCCCAAATGATTTGAATACATTCCCAGACTACACCAACCGGTTAGCCACCGCTGCTTCAACTATTACAACAATGTTATACCCTTTTAACTTTTGTTCTGGCTAATGACTGATACGGCGTCGTTTAATAACCTCCCCCCACCCCTTGTTGGTTAGTCCAAGCATTGGGCTGACCTGACCCGACCCCGACCCGTAAATATCCCCAGAAACAGAAAAAAAGAACTAGCTTTGGGCATATTATCCGGATCCAAAAATCTATATCCGAAAAACCGAAAAAATCGGATTCGGTTCGGGTTCGGATCTATGAAAATAACCGAATGGATCTTTAGTGTGAGTAACTTCGGATTTCGGTTCGGTTCGGTTAATATCCGAAAATTCGAAGTACAACCGAACTAACCGAACATATATTATTTCGGTTATACTTCGGATCGGTTTTTTCGGGTTTTTCCGGTTTTTCGGATATTTTTCAGTTTTTTTGTTGTATTCGGTTGCAATATAACCGAATAATCCGAATCCGAAAATTTTCATTATCAAAAAATTTTCATAAAACCGAAGTTTTTTTCGGTTTTTTTGTTGTATTCGGTTGCAATATAACCGAATAATACGAAATTTTTTTGGATTAATCTCGGATTTTTATTTCAATATCCAAACCGAACCGAATCCGATTAAAACCGATCCGAAAAATACAAAATATCCGAATGAATATTAAATTCCTAAACCCGAAAATCCAAAAGTCCTATTGATCCGATCGGTTCGGATATCCGAATGCCTAGGCGTAGAAAGAACCATCTTAAACCCTAACTAAACTGTCCGATCTCAATCTGATTTCTCCGACTCCTTCCCATGGCGTCTTCTAAAGTCTGCAGATTATCATCTAAGATACATTCTCTAACCCAGAAGCTTAGCAAGACGAATCTTCACGTCTCGTCCTTACCCTCTCCCATTAAATCTTCATCTCCATCCTCAGCAATTAGCCGTATCAATCCATCTTTTAGGTCAGTGTTAATGGAGAAAACCCTTCTTTTTTTTTTTCTTTCTTCCAAGCGTTTTTAATCGCAATCAATAAGCTTTCTTTAGTTTTGTTGGAAATTACTACAAATGTGTCACCTTTTGGAAATCAGGGACGTCGTTGGTGTTGACTGTTCTGGTTTTATCATAATCTAAATTCAGCTGCGAATTTATCCTTTTACTGGAATTTACGATTTTGGATTGATTTTCAAACAGATTGCCAGTGGAGATGAGTAGCTGCGTGTCGCTGTTTCCGCTACACAGTGCTATAGCATCTGCCAGATTGGTATCAAGTTTATCTGTTGAATCCAAGAGCTGGGGTTTAGTTCCTCAAGGTCAGTCTTTTTTTCTTTTCACATTCTGTTTGTTTGTCGGAGTTGCAACTGTATCTTCTATATTGGATGATGTCGCTTCCTCCCTCGTATGCCAGTTTTAGACATTTGGTGGGGGTTATATGACAATAAGTGTCATCTTAGTTCCAGTTTTAGAAATCAGTTCTTGATAAGAAACTATATGTTCAGCTGATTGTTTAGCAGTAACAGGAGCCTGATAGATTATGGTAGCTTTGGTTGTCGTATTTTCAACCCATTTGTGAATCTGATGAACTTGGCTCCTTAGCTCTTTTTTTTTTTGTTACTCGTCATGAAAAAAGTCTACTTGCTGTCTTTGTTGGCCTATGGTTTGCATGTAAGTAGCAGCTTTAGTTTCATGATCACTAAGCCTGGATCTGTATAATACTTTGTCGTGTTCATCATAATTAGTACTTGGTCTAGTCTACTCAGGCATCACTTTTTATCTTATGGAAGATATATTTGATATGGACTTATTGTTTGCTAGCTCAATTTAACATTTATATCTGAAATTGCAGGTATTTCAATGCCTTTATGACAGTGTTTCATCTTACAAACGAGTTTCCAGGAGGATAAAGACATGAAAACAAAACTCGGGTTGTATACAACTTTCTTTTCATCTCTCCGGAAGGTCCTGAATTTGGGATAAGTTTATCCTCAAACTCCTCTGCCTTGAATTCTTTCAGTTTCGAGTTATCTTTTCGCGGAATATACAATTCATGGTTATCACTTTCAGCAATTGAGTGTAGTATCAGTGTAATGTTGCTGGCAAGATTGTAGTTTTCATGCAATGTCTCATCTTAACGATATGAGTCATAGATCATCAGACCCTTCTTTAAATAGACATGATTCAATACATTGTGAAAAGTAAATTTTGATTTTTTTTTTCTTTTGAAAATACAAAGAACTGTTTATGGAAATAGAAATTAATTGAGCTTTTACGAGAGGAAGCTTCTTCTTCTTCTTCTTCGGCTTGAGAGACATCATCGGAGATCAAAGCAGAGTAAATGGGAAACGCTGATGGAACTAGAGGGTTTGAAGCTAAATGTTCTCTTTGTCTTCTTATTAGATGAGAATATGTCGGAAGAAGTGGAGATGATCAGAAACGCTAAAGCTTGGATTATCACAAACATTGCAGCGTTCGCCAATATTTCCGTCCACGTAGACATTTTTTTGTTTAATGCTTTAGCGGTTTTAACAAATTCACAATGAAGCAAATTAAAGAATATAAAAGGGATGAAGAAGTGTAGACAGACATTGTTTTGAAGCTTTTTTCCCACCTATTTTTTTATTATAAATTGAGTGTACGTATTTCCAATTACTTAGAGCATCTCCAAAAAGACTCTTCATTTTGAAGTATGGCACACTTCAAATTTGAAGTTTTTTTTGTTTGGTCTCCAAAAATAAACTTCAAAAAGATACTTCAAAATTTATGTTATTTGCATTATACTCCTCACTATTAATCATAATTAATTAAAATTATAAAAGTTTTATGATTATCTATAAAACATACATTTGAAATATTACAAGCAATATTAATTAATAAAACATTACATCAAAATATAAAATTACATATCTAAATTTTCATGTTATGTAATTTTATATTTTGTATGATTTATAATTTAAATTACATATTACAAGCAATATTAATTAATAAAACATTACATCAAAATACAAAATATAAAAAGAACTCAAACACAAGAACAAGAACAAAAACTTTCAGTCACACCAAATTATTATGAACAATACTTTGGTGACCTTGGAGGTTCGGGATCAAATCTACCAGAATATTAATATTATTGTACTTTTTGTGTAATATATATGTGTTCATGTAATTTTACTTTCTTTTTCTATTTTATATTGTATGAAATTTTCTTAATGTAATATTGTTGTTGTGTAATATTTATTTTTAATAATATGTAATATTTCTTCTAAATTAATATTTTTATTTTTATTTACAGTGTTTATTTATTATTATACAAAAATTAAACGTATAAAGAGAGATATATATATATATATGAAATACTAAAATTATATATGTGGATTAAAGTGATAAAAAATTAATTGAATTGTTTATGAAAGTATATAATTATAGGGACCAAAATGAAAAAAAAAATATGAAAGTTCAAATTTAAAGTATTGAAATATCTTTTGGAACACAATATACTTCAAAAATGAAGATATAGAGTGTCTTTTGGAGATGCTCGCATTTGCTCTGGTTTTTAGTATAGAAGTGGTGCGTGTTATAAGCTTAGAAAAAAAAAAAAAGAAGCAACTTTTGCTTTAAGAAAACGAAAAACAATAAGGCTGAAAACAAATTATAAAAATTTGAGGAAGTATAAAAGCTTCAAATGGATACATTCTTGGTTTATGATAAAAAAAAAATGATCATAATCAATTTATCCATTGTGTACAATACCACAATCTAATGGTATGTCATTGTAACACTTATGGATCGAATCCACAAGGAGGCACGAGAACAACACACAGAGAATACGAGACACTTCTTAATCTAAGTTAATCGAATAAATGTTTTCTAATGATCATAATCAATTTAAAAACAAGATAATAAATAACCAAGCATATAACAAAGGTAATTAAAAGACTAATAAGTTTTGAACCGAAACGAAAACGATTTAAACAAGATAAAGCAAACGAACTTCAGGTAATGGTAATCGACTTGGACATTCTCTAGCTAAACCATGATACTCAAACAACCAAACAATGCTAATCCTTAGGCCTTAGATCATTAATTTAGACTAATCCACTTCTATTACAATAATCACTTCACTAATCACTTAATTGAGAACAAACTTCCATTTGCAATTAAATGATCAACAAGCATTATTCTCAAGTCTAAATAGCCATTAAACACCCTAGATCCATTTCCATAGGTTATGAATGTAAAACACTTGCTAAGTTTAGTTGAGGAATTTCATCGAACCGAACACCTTCCGGGCGTGAAAATCCCTAAGTTCTAAATCAACTTTGTCAAGGCTAATCTAACATTAATCACACCTAACAAGTAAGGATACATTATTTTAAATGTACATTTTCTCTTTCCGTATTTTGTAATATCGTATATACGCATATCTAGCTAAGTAGAAAAACCCTTGTATAAATACTCGGTCAACAGTATATCTAGTTATCTAACATGGTATCCTTTTTCGGGCTTTTATTTACAAACACAAAAATTCAAAATTCTCAAATGAAAAATAAGTAAAACCAAATATTTATCAAAATAAATCTAGATTGAAATATATTATATCAAATCCAATTAAATTTAAAAGCAAAAGTTTGACAAAAAAAAAAAAAGGCTGAAAACAAATTAATTCATTGTGCACAATACCACAATCTAATGGTATGTCATTGTAGCACTTACAATCTAATGGTATGTCATTGTAGCACTTACAATCTAATGGTATGTCATTGTAGCACTTATATTCATCCATATTTACTTCATATTTTTAAAATCATTATCTATAGTGATGAAGATTGTAAAAAAAAAAAAATTCAAATAAATTGTATTACCAAATAAAACATAAAATCAAAACACTTCAAACCTAGGTAGTAGAGTTTATATTAGAATCTCCTTCATCGTCTTCTAAATCTTCATCACTATCAAGAGGTACATATAAAAAAAAGTAAAATATTATTAAGCTTTGACATGTATAAATCATATAAAAATGTTATTGAAAGACTATAGATAATGATTTTAAAAATATGAAGTAAATATGGATGAATGATAATGGTACATGTATCACAAAATGTATATAAATATGTCAAATTATTATTTTTAGAAAGACACATATTTAAATAAAATCTCTAACTAATTAAAATCTAAAGTTTCGGGCCTTTTTGGGCTAGTCCGAACCCAATCGGGCTAAGCCCGAAAAACACACTAGTCCGAAAGGTCCGATTTGTTTCGGACTTATATTTCTAAGTTCGAACCCGCTGTTTTTTCCAAAACTCGTATGAAAGTAAGTCGATTTTGAATTTGCTTGTCGATGAATTGAGTAAGACTACTCGCTGAGATGGGAATGTTTCTATGTCTTCGAGTATTACTCTCCATCCATAAGCTATGAACAATCACTTGAAATGTATGGCGTAGAAGAAAGAGTGGTATTCGAGGCGGACATGTGTCCCGGTGTCCGAGATTATGGAGAGGAGAGTTTTTTTTTTGTTTTTAACTTCTAGCACTTGTGTTAAAAAAACATGTAGCATACGGGAGGAAAAGTCGTCCCAATAATCAAAGAAACTATAAGCAATGATATCTCATTAACCGATTACAACTGCTGGATAAAATCATTACACGTATTAAATACCAAAAAATAAAGGCAATTGAAGCAAATATAACATACAAATGAGAAAATTACATTCAGACACACTTTGATGTTGTAATTATAAAAAACACATATTTTGTCTTTCAACACAATTTATCTTATTTTTTGAAGTGTGTTTTACTTTTATGCCTTTTTACAAAGATACGTATGCGTTCGGCCAACGTGTTCGAATTATATGTAAGTAAAATATTATGAAATTAGTATCAAAGTGTAAAAAAAAAACAAATATAGTTGATAATGCAAAAAAATTTGTAATTTTTTTTTTATGAATATGAATAAGCAAAACAAAATCAATTGAGTGTGGAATTTTTTTTTTAAAAAAAAATCATTTGTTTTTGTGATTAATAAGATAAGATTATTTTGGTCTTTTTACCCAAAAAAAATAAAGTAAAGTATGTCTAAACTTACAAAGTATGTTTTTTTACAAAATATGTTTTTTGTAAGTTGAAAGTTAAAAAGTGTGCTAGAGTGTAATGGCTTAGTTGATAAAGTAATGTCCTTTTAGGAATTGTTGTACCGACCACGTCAGAATGTCGGTCCAAAAGCATAAACAACATAAAACTAAAGTGACATTATCAAATTTTTTTAAAAACAATCTTGTGAGAAAACAAATATCAATATTATTAAATTTAAATAAACGACAATACTACTCCCACAAGCCCACAACGTCCACCCACCACACACATCATGTCACCATAGGCCAAAAGTTCCCCCAAAAAAAAAAACATAATAATATATTAAAATCTGTTTGATTTATTACGTCGTCAAAAATACGACAAAAAACATCATTAACATCAATAATGCAAAACATAACAACTATACTCAACAGTAGCATCACCGTTCTTGACATCAATCCATTTTGTTCGAGCCTCGACATAGCCTCTAGCAAATCGGAAAAGCCCACTTCCTCCGACGATCGGCATTTCTCTGACCTCCGACAACGCCGTGTTCCGACCAAGAATCGTGATCGTGCTTCCGTTGTATTTCCCTGTCTTAAAAGCAAAATTCATAGCCATTAGAAAACCCAACTCCTTTTGGGCCGCTCCGGCGTAAAAGCCTTGGGCCTGCCCCAACACACTTGAGTTCATCGGAACTTTCGCCGTCAAAGCGTTGTCGATCATGGAGATTGCTCCGAAGTAGGAAGTGTTTGTAACCGGTGGCTGGATCATGATGGAGGTTGGGTTTGGACCGCTTAAGATGTCGTGCCAATAGACTTTGAAATGGGTTAGTTTCTCTTTCTTGTGTAGACCGAGGAGTTTCCGATCTATGGTTCTGGCAAAGTTTTCTCCGTCTTCTCCGCTGGAGGAAACGGCGGCGAGGAGGAGGATTTGTACGGCGAGGAAGAAAATAAGCTTAGCCATGTGTTTGTTTGTTGCGGTTTAGGTTACTATGGGTAATGGTAGGTTTTTTATATAAACGGTGTGTAGAATAAGAAGGCGTGTGATGATATTTATATATAGGTCGAATTTTTACTCATCTTTCTACAGGAAATGATGATTTTATATTATTTAATTTATGGATTCGTTTGATTTTGTGGATTAGTTAAAGAACATTGACTAGCGAATGGGGGAAATTTATATTTTATTAATGAAAATAAAATTTTAAAATAAGTGGGGAAGGTTTTGATGTATTCATGTGTGAGGCGTGTGAAGTAGTAGCTATCATAATCGTTGCGTCATCGAGTCGTATGATTTACGGTGAAGTCATACTAAGTCATTTTTTCCAAAACAGAATCTGAAAAATAAATTAAATCATTTTTCGGATTCATAGTTTTCTAAATGTCATAATTTTTCTTTCTTTCTTGAGAAAGGTTGTATTATATACTCCGAAAAATGATTTAATTTAATTTTCAGATTTATTATGATCTCTGTTCAAAAAATTGGGTGTGGAGCCTTTTCGATTTATGGGTAATCGAATTAATAAATATGATGTTTGGTTAATTCTCGCGTAGACCGATTAATTTACGTCTAGCTCATTTTTGCTTTTTATTTAAAAAATAAAAAATAGTTGGGTCTAAAATTTGAGAAATCCAACTTATGTTCATATTGTTAGTGAAAATCAGAATGTATTGGACCTAATATTTATTTTTATATGTTTTATGTAATCTTGAACACAATATTATATCAAAATTATAAATTATAATGGATTAATATGTTAAAAAATATATTAAAATAGTCAAAAACTAATCCTCAATTAATTCTCAATTTTTTTTCGCTAGGCGTTAGGTCTAGGTCCATCTCAACCGCCCGAGAATTTTTGAACATTGGTTATTATTGATCGATAATTGAATTTGAAATAATACAATTGAAATTTGTTTAGAGTATTAGAAGAATCCATAGTACAAGTTATTTGATATATATATATTTTTTTTTTGAAAGAAAGTTATTTGAAATGTTCAACATTAAATTTCAAGTGACTAGATCTGGTTAGATTCATAATCACTGTTTTTACCATACCAATAATCTAAAAATCTGTATAATTTTTAGATTACGCCGATGTTTTTTTTAAGCATGATATCTTATCACTTTTACGGAGTTTTGAATCATTTATGATTCTCAGACCAAGCCCAACACACATATTAAGTGGGTATCAAACATTTTTTTAAAAATGAAAAAAAAAAAAAATTGGGAAAATCGTGTGATACGTATCAATGGGAGGAGCCGGTTGATACGTATCAACCGGACACGCGGCGGGTCTCTAGTGGACCGTGTTCTGTAGCGTGTTTTTTTCATTTCATTTCTCAATTTTTGGTTTCTCCACTCTCCCTTCTCTCTCTCTGATGCGATTCTCCCTTCTCTCTCTGATGTGATTCAGATCTAGGGTTTATTTTCTTCTTTCTTTTAAGATTCTCTTTCTTTTACTTTCTTCTTCATTCTCTGTGTGGCGAGGATCCACAATCCATTTACGCACTTGTCGGCATTTATATAGCTGATTATTGGATTGGTTTTTTCCTTATGATTGGGGGAAAACAATAAACACACACTAAATGTACGTTCGATCTGTTAATTGAAATCAACAATTGAAAGCTGATTTGGTTGAGCATATTTGGCTAAAATTTCGCACAACTGAAGAATAAAATCGAGTTTAATTCATTTTGCATCAAGTTTTTACAAAAATTTTCAAACTAATTTTTTTTCCAAAATAAATTATTTTTTAAAAAAAAATTTAGAACCCTATATAAGTCTCACCATTGGACACATAAATATTAACAGTTTCTAATCTAATCTCAACTAATTAATTAATATTAAATATATGATTAAATTAAGCTAATGATACTCTTACCAAGCTCATGGTCGAGGATGCTCTCAGTATCATGGATGAGCACATTCGTAAATTTAAAATGTTATATTTCATTTGTTTCTTTTAGTCGGCATCATAGACACTTTCCTTTCAGTATTTTTCACGCTTTTGCTTTATTTGCTTTCCCTTGTTTATTCGAAAAAGTATTTATTCCATTCCTTTTTTTTTCAAAAGTATATATATAACGAAATCTTAGTGGCATCCTTAAGACTTTTTTTGTCCAATTATAAACCCTTTAATCCCTAATTTGAATTTAATAATTAAAGTAGAATCGACGATCTATTTAACCACGCGAACTATCATATAACATCAAATGTCTTCCAAATTTTGCCTTATGCCCTAGTTTTTAAACTTCAAGAAAACAAAGTTAAACACCTTAATCCCTCTAAAAAAGTTCAAAATTTATATTAAAAAATTACGTTTGTTACCAATTTGGTAATATAATTTGTTTACAAATTATCAGTTACCTTATGTTGTAGAAATTAAGTTAGCAACATGGCAGTATGTAATTAATGTGTCGGTAGAAGTGTTTTTTTTTGTTTCTTAATTCAAACCGTCTACAAATACGATACATATAACTAAAATTTTCTTTAGTGTAATAAAAAAAAAATCTGGTTTTTATTATGTTTTTTTTCTGGTTTAATTCCTTAATTCGTTCATTAGGAAATACACACACATAATATACAGTGTATGAATACGCATAATTTATTTGTGAATAACGTTCTTGACTTACCAAAAAAAAAGTGTTCTTGACTTTAGGGGCGTGCCTGACTTCATCAGAAAGCCCATTAGGCGTGGGCCCGTCGTTTACTCTACTTTCCGTTGTCGTGGGCTCGTCGTTTACTCCATTCCGTACGTTTATATATTTTGTCACGTTTGTGGATATATAAAGGCATGAAGCTAAAGGTATTAAATATTGAATTTGTTAAATTCCTCTTTGATGTCTCTTTCGTGAGATCGACGTAAGAAAATAAACACTTAGGGAGTTATTGAGAGATTGATTTATGAAATTTTTTAGAGTTTAAAATTTTACTGTTATTGGTTTGTAGATTTTTACATTCTTAATAGATTACAATGTTATTCGTTTATGGCTTATAACATTATTTAAAATTTATTGTTATTGGTTTGATAATTTTTATAATCTAATCAATGTTATTCAAAAAGTTTGTATTTTAATGATTCTGTTAAAATCTAGTGTTATTGGGATATGAATTTTCTACAATTTAACTCATAAAACATGTTTTTCAAAATACATATATATATTTCTTGGATTTTTCAAAATTTGTTATAATAATTTTTTTTATGAATTGTTTAAATACACAAATGTTTTTGCAATTTTAATTTTTTAAAAAAATTCAGCAAAATTCTATGCAAATTTGACAAATCTCATGACTTTTGAAATTAACAAAACTCTCTATAAATCCAATTCCAATTTCAAAAGTGGTCCATTCACCGCCATAGAATATCTAGTTTCCAATCAATTGAACATTTATGGTTGCGATTTCCAATTTCTTATAAATATTTTTACCAACATCAAATTTACGTTTGGTATGAAAGCTACAAATCAAATTTCTAATTACTAACGAAATGATGAACCGCAAATACATTGTATAAGACATATCTGTAAGTTCATCATCAGTAGACTAAAATCAAATAATGTGGCTTAAAGTATTAAACAAGCTGGAATTGTTGTAAATTTCATGTTAACTTTTGAGGAATGTTAGTCTAGAAGCATTGACTTGTGAGTCGTGGGTTGTCGTAAGTAATTTCGGAAAGTCACAAACATTTCACATTAGAGATAAACAGTTGAGTATGTATTTTTTTGGACCGGTTAGTCAAATCATATATTTTTATATAATTTTATTGATAACAAATTGTACATTTGAAATTTATACTCTGGTATCTTTAGTAACCCAAAAATAAAAAAATCATAAGGATACATTTGCAAATATCTCAGTATAGTTTTATCATATTTTGTGTCAATTGAATTACACCAAATTATAATATTCATATATAAGATTACACCAAACTATATGAGTATTCGCGCTACGCGCATGTTTTGTATCTAAAATTTGTCATTTAATCATTTTTCGAATAAAAATCATGTAAAACATACAATTCGAAAGTTCATAGTTATTCTTAAATATTCATACACGTTTTTAGTATTACTTTACATTCAATATTCATTCGTGCAAGGTTTGAGCATGACATTTTTAACATATTTTTCTTCTAAAATCAATTTTAAACATGTGATTTAAATTTATGCAATTTCTTATCCAATCTAGAAACTCCTCAAAAAATTTGAAAAATATACAAATGAGAAATTGATGAAAAAATATTCAATAAATCCGATTTCATGATTTCTCGCAGCTTTGGATCTCCTCAAAGAGAGGTGTGGATTGTCCGGAACAATTCAGACTTCTCTGATTGCCTCAGTCTTCAGCATTGAGATAATTGCACGGTCAATCCACTTGTCTGGGGCTTCTGACCGGATCATGACAGTGGCGAGACATGTGAAGGAGATTAACTCTACATCAAAGCCTCCTATTCTCCCCTGTGATACCAACGGCGGTTGTCGTTGGTGTCCTTTCTGTTAGGTCTTCTTTTTCACCATATCTATGTTTGAACATCTTTTTTCTTATGGTTATTGGATTTTGGTTTTAGTGATTGTATGTGTAGACCCTTTTCGTGCTTCTCAAGAAAGAGTGTCTCGTTGAACACGTTTCTTCTAAAAATATCCACATATGATCACTTCGTTCTTTGCGTTCTTGGTTTTACACTCAAAACTCTGGCCACTTATCTTTGTTTCTACTGTACTCGTGCCACTCTCTTACAAAGCCTAAAGAGACTACTTTGAGTATTGCTTTGATGCATACTTAAATGAATTTTCACATCCATATGAAAAAATAAAGGTATTGATCATACAACAACCTTGAATACATTCAAAACATTACTACTATAAACATGAAATATTTCTATTACAAGATATGATTAACATAAAACAAGGAAAAAAAACAATACCCAAACCGATATTAAAAGCATCTCGATCTTATATATATTATTACATTCTTATAAAAAGTATTACATTCTTCACCAGCGATAAGCTGTTGATACAAGCTCAAGAGGGACTTTTTTGGCGATGACGAAAGCTCCGTCTTCTTCCATGTCAATGTCTTTAATGGTCATTCCATCGGGAAAACTCCAATCGAAGAAGTAAAGAAGGCTGAGAAGGCAGAGCTCGACGATGGTGATCCCCGTGACCATCCCTTGACAGATCCTACGTCCGGTTCCAAACGGCAATAGCTCAAAATGTTGACCCTTATAGTCGATAGGGTTATCGACAAACCTCTCAGGAATGAATTCTTCAGGGTTAGTCCAACATTTGGGATCACGTCCTATCGTGTAAGTGTTGATTTGGATCATTGTGTTCTTTGGAATGTTATAGCCTTGAATCTTGATGTCAGACATTGTTAGTCTTGGGAGCAAGAGAGGAGCTGGTGGGTATAAAGAGCTCGAGCACCGCGATTTTCCTCATCTCTCTCCAGTTCTCACTGAAAGGAGCGAAACCAATGTCTTTGAAGTTGTAAGTAAACAACCCCGTCGCGACCGTCTTAGGTCGGCTACAAGTCTGAAGATCATGAGTCTTGAGAACTTCCTCAGCTCCTTCTTTGGAGGAGACAATGATCACAAGGACTACCCCGAAACAGAGAAGCATCACCGGTCCATATTCTTGAGAGATTTTGTGAAGAGATTTGTGAAGAAATCTTCTAAGCTGGTCAAAAATTGAGTAATTTTTGCAAATATCCCTATATAATACAAGATCTCAACTGAACTTTAATTTATTTGAGTGAATTGATATAAGATTACCATAGTCTTTACTCTTTTGAAATCCAGTCCAAATAACTATTCAATAAACTTCCAAGCTATGTAATTAATATGTCAATATTTTTTTTTAATGAGTGTAAAATTTATTCACACAAAAAATATGTTTACAATGATTGTATCCTATTTTTAATCAAGAGGAAGAAGATTATAACATGAATTTATTCAAGACTTCAATTGTGAGATTTTAGTGATGATGTTCGCTTCAGTACGTGGATCTTGAGGCAAACCACATTGTGAGGCATTCGTCGTATGTGGAGTCACCTAGCTTTCGAGTTGAGTTGAGGCGGTTTCTGACGTTTTGTCGATAAGTTTGATGAGATACGTGCAAGGTGATGGTGCTTCTCCATGCATTCGTCCACTCCTTTCACGCCAAAAATGGTATAAGGTAGATTGTAAAACATACCTTATGAGAAAGGTCTTGATCTTCTAATCTGCCGAGCGGTGGAGGATTAGAACAAGGTTGTCCCAATATGTGGTATAGGCTGTCCTGAGAAGTCGATGAGTAATGCCCTTCCAATCGCTATAGAATACCCACAAGTGAAGAACAAGTGGTTTCTTGGTTCCTCCGGGTAGCTATGGGCATAATATCCGGATCCGAAAAAATTAACCGAAATCGATCCGAAAAAGAGGAACCGAACCCGAACCGAAACCGTTAAAATATCCGAACGGATCCTAGATTGCTATATCCGAAGAACCCGAACCGAACCGAGAACCCAATAGATATCCGAAATACCCGAAATACAATTATATACCCAAAATATTAATTATATTTAGACTTGATAACCCAAAATTATAATTATAAATCCGAAGATATGAGTTATTTTTATACCAAAATGATTGAGAGATCCAAAATAACCAAAATATATGATTTTTTTAGTTATATTTGTTAAGTTTTGTCCAAATTTTATTTAAATTTAACCAATTATATTCTAATTTAACCAATTTTCATTTTATTTTTATGATTTTTCGGATATCCGAAACCGAACCGAACCCGAATGGATCCGAACCGAACCCGAACCGAAATTCTAAAATATCCGAATGGATAATAAATCTTAAACCCGAAAATCCGAATGGATCCGAACCGAATCCGATCGGATATCCGAACGTCCAGGGCTACCTCCGGGTAACCACATATAACACAATCATATATATCGTTGTCCCGTATTCCAAGTCTTGATTCGATCTTCCATAGACAGTCTATTTTGCATTGCTAACCATGTAAAGAAAGAGAACTTCGGTGTCGCGTGAGAGAATCAAACACTTTTGTACCAATCTTTTCATGGTTGTGATTGTCTGATTGGATTCTAAGTTCCCTTGGTGAGAAGGCTTTTCTTGAAAGTATCACTGGAATAGCGCCAAAGAGCTACATCGGAGCCCTCATAAAGATCTCTTTCAACTCACATAGCTAGTTCATTTTTGATGCAGTTGAGAACTTATACTTGATGCCTTCTTCTCTTGTGTTAATGATAATTGAAATGTTNAACTCGGAATCTCGCTGAAAGCCCATCTCGGCTACCGACCTAGGCCCATCACAAGCCCGGCCCGTTACAACAGATAAAACCAGAATATTTCCTTTTCCCACCGATCTCGGAAAAGGAAATATTCTATCAGGAATTTATCCTTATCTCGGCGAGAAAACCGGAAGATTTCCTTTTCCTAATCGAACTCGGAAAAGGAGAAATCTTCCCTCAACCGCCTCCAAGACATTATAAATAGAGGAGGAGGCTTATTCATTGAAGACATCCACAACTTCCGCAGAGACCAGAAAGAATTCAAGAGAGCTACTTACCGATCTCAAGTTCTCCATCTTTGCAATCTTACTAAACTCTGTTGTAACGCCGATTCTTGATCAATAAAACGAGATTCCGATTAAAGTACTGTTTTACCCCTTTTTGTGTGATTTACGAATCAACAGTAATCAATAATTTTAAAAGATTATTATGTTCTTTCCTATTTCAATTATCTTTTGTTATTTGTAATGGCATTTTATGTAATAACTTACAAAACAAAGTTCATTTTCAAAAATGTCTTCTTAAATAATATTATAGAGATTCTCCAAATATATTTCCATTACTGGCAAAAAAAAATAACTATTTTGGTATCGATCCACTTTTATATTACGTTGATGGGCTTTTATTCTATCTATATTCCCTATAAGGATTTCATGTATCTTAGGCCCAATAATGTTTTGGGCTTACAAGTTAAGCGTGTATTTAACTTAACGACGGCGTTTTTATGATTTTCCACTGTTAAGATTAAAACAAAAACAAAAAAAATCAATCAGTCGATTCTCCGGCGATACCTCCGCCGCCTCCGGACGCCCGTGGAATCGAGTATAGCGATATCTTTGTCAAGGAGACAAAGTCTGTCTTTAAAGTTTTAGACTTTAGAGTTTCTGTCTGAAGGGGCGATTGATCATATCGAATTAGGGTTTTTTTTTCTGTTACTTTCGAGAGTGTCATGGAATCGGACGAGCCGATGCAGAAGAAGCCTCATCTTTTGGATTCCGTTTCTCCGACTGCCATGGCCCGTAATTCTTCACCTTCTCATCCCATCGCTAAAAGTGTAAGTCCTGTTCGACTGGAAAAATTGTTAGTTGGATATGATGTTTCTTTAATGAAATCGATGTTTGGAAATTAGTGAATGAGCTGCCTCCAGATTTTTACCTGAAATCTCTGGCATTTGATGCAAATAAAGGAGGGACTATGCAAGAGGGGATGAGTTTCTTGGTTGCATGTTGTTTACTTTAGACTTCTTTCAGGTTGATGCCACCGTTCTACAGTTCCAGAATCAGAAACTGGTCCAGCAATTAGACCTGCAGAAGAAACACCTCTACGATGTTGAAACCAAGATCCAAGAGTTGCAAATCAACCAAACATCTTATGATGACGAACTTATCTCAGTTAACCGGCTTTGGAACCTGGTCAGCCATTATTTGGTTTCGATTTTTCCATCTTGTTATGCTCCTTTCCGTCTTTGTAGAACGACTAATCGCATTGTTTAATGTTTATTTCAGCGGGTATGTGGTTAAATTTGTGCATTTTGATGGTTTAGTTGGTAGATGATCTAGTCTTGCTTGGAGTTCGTGCTGGGGCCAATCAAGAGGCTCTAAGATACTTGGACATTGCAGATAAAAAGCGAGGTATTCATTAGAGTTCTCTCTCTCTGTCTTGTTCTTTAACTATAATAGATGATTAAGTTTTGCGTAACAGCTCAAATATCTGTCTTAATGTTTTCTAGGTTCTGTTCCGTCATGCGCTGCTGATGAAACGTTTCTATGTAGACTTCTGCAAGTAGATTCTATAGGTACTAGTAATAGTGACGAGGTATTAAGAAAGGTTCAAGAAGCTCTTGCTCTGCGTCATTCCTCTACAATGGAGTTGATGGGAGTCTTTGAAAATACCATTGCTACACAGAGGGCGAAAGCTGAAAGCATATCACAAAATTTAAATGCTGTGGAATCGGCAGAAGGTTAGTTGGTGTGTCAATTATCGGTTCATTTTATTTTAACGGCTATAGACAATTTACAGACTTTTTTTCCCAGATGTCTCCATCCAGTTGTCTAACATTAACGATTTAATGAAAGAGGAGGCCAAAAACTTGCGTGAGATGATTGATGCTTTACATGTGAGGCACAAAGAACACACCGAGAAAATTCAGGCTCACATAAGCAGCCATTCAACAGATCAGTCCGAGCTTAAACACCTCAACGGTTACATATTTCATAATTCCAGACAGCATGAGAAAATCAGCTGTTTGTTAATTCCTCTCTGAGTATAATTACATATTACATATTTCATATCTTTGATTATTGAAGGTGAACTGGAAGAGATCAAATCTGAGCTTGAAGAAAATAGAAGAAAATTGATAAACCTGAAAATGCAGAAGGATGCTGCATGTGAATGTCATGTAACATCACCAGCAATAGCTAATGGGAGTCTTTCTCCTGAGAAGCCTGTAGATAAAACGAAGTTGCGTGAACTGAAGGACTCAATTGATGAAATAAAGGTAATTAGCTTTTGATACAGTGGTTCAGGTTTTCATATTTTTTTTTCCTTCCTCACGTGTAAGCTCAGTAGTGTTTTGAATAATTACTCTAGATAGTGGCAGAAGGTCGTCTGTCTGAGCTTCAAGCTGCACAAGAGTATAATCTTTCCCTGTCCAGACAATGTCAAGATATTGAGGTATATTTATAGAATTTGGAGGAAAATATATTTAGCAATAGTTGCAGTTGACAATGATATGTTTTGCCTAATGGATGTAGAATGAACTAAAGGATGACCAGTATATATACTCGTCTAGACTGTATAATTTGATCAATGATCAACTTCATCATTGGAATGCTGAACTGGACCGGTACAAAATTTTGAGTGAGGCTGTTCAGGTCAGCTTCTTAATTAATCCACCGGTGTTTCTCTCTCTCGTAAGTGAGTGAATTTTTCGCTGATCCTTGTCTAACCCCTGCTTCAGGCTGAAAGGTCCTTTGTGATGAGACGAGAGAAGGAACTAAATCTAAGGGCAGAATCCCTGGAAGCAGCTAACCAGAAGATAACCACTGTGGGTTCTAGAATCGAAGAGCTGGAACAGAAGTTGCAGTCTTGTATAGTTGAAAAGAATGGATTAGAGCTTGAAACAGAAGAAGCTATTCAAGACTCTGGTGATTTTCACTCCATTTCAGTACCCATTTCCTGTGTAACGGTTTAAATTCCTGCTCTTTAAAAATATTCCCATGTTCCAGACCGGCAAGATATCAAAAGGGAGTTTATTGCAATGGCATCAACCTTATCTAAAGAGATGGAAATGATGGAAGCGCAGTTGAAACGGTGGAAGGACACTGCACATGATGCTCTTTACCTGCGTGAACAAGCTCAGTCGCTGAGAGTTTCGTTAAGTAACAAGGTTTGAACGCAACCACAGCTTTAAAAGATTATATTCGGTATAATATTTCTCTGTTGTTCCTAAATGCCATATTGCCATCAACTTTTTTATTTATTGATCTGCTGTGTGGATGGAGTATTTAGTCACTGCCTGAATTACTAGTAAGGAACATGTTACTCATTTAATAATGTGACATAGGCTGTTCTTTTTCTATGAGTTGAATGCTGATAAGATGAGAAGTGATAAGATTTTGTTGACTATGAGTTTCAGCTGTTCTATTTTGACCGTGTTGTGCTTTTCTTGTCAATGCAAAGGCTTCGACTAATTTAAAACCTTTATATGCAACGTTAACCGGTATAACATTAAAAAACAAATGTGGAATTTCTTTCATTTGTATATATAAATGTTTTGCGTCTACTATATTTTTTCCTTTGTATTGGACTAATTTAGTGGACTGCTCCCTGAAATATTCATTTTCTCATGCAAACAAAGGCAGACGAACAGAAGGGTTTAGAGGATAAATGTGCTGAACAGATGGCGGAAATTAAATCTCTCAAGGCTCTAGTAAGTTTTCTTTATGTCCCTAAAACCATATACTCACATTTTTTTTTTAATTCCTTAGTAGAAATTGGTAATTACCATCTTCTTTTACTTTATTTACATGCCTATTATGGCTAATGACTTCTTCTTATGGATTCCATGCTGATAACTCGATCAGGATAATAGCCTCTTTCCAACCGTTTCTGAGGCACTTAACTCATCAGCATGCTTGTTTAGTTTTTCTTCAGCCATCCTTTAGGAATTCATGGATACTAAAACTCCAGACAATTTAGCTGTAAGAGTCTCAATGGTCTATTGTAACATTGCAGATTGAGAAGATGCTGAAAGAAAAATTAGAGCTGCAAAATCTAACGAGCATCTGTACTCGTGAGTGTAATGATGAAAGGTATGAGACCATTTGAGTGTATTGTTATCCAGTGATCTCTTCCTTTTTGCTGAAATCGTGAGATCTGAGCTTTCCAATTATAGAGGGTTGGCAGAAATCAAGGAATCGCAACGGAAAGCTCATGCTCAGGCTGAAGAGCTGAAAAACGTATTAGATGAACACTTTCTTGAATTGAGAGTGAAAGCGGCTAATGAGACTGAAACTGCTTGCCAAGAACGGCTTACTACCGCAAAGGCTGAAAGTGCTGAATTGAGGACTCAGTTAGATCTTTCTGAGAGGTATGCTCTCTCATGTTACCACATCCAAGGTCATGCAATTTATCCTTGTTACCGTTTTAGGGGTCAGTATTATATTCTTTCCTCATTTGCAGGGAGGTTTTGGAGCTAAAGGAAGGTATTAAAGTTAAAGAGCAGGAGGCAGAGGCATTGATTGCTGAAATGGAGGTACTCCGCAATCATCCTTCTGCTCGTCTTTATCATTTTGATGTTTTTAGGGAGGGTATTAAATCGAAAAGTCCAAAATGCTCATACGTATCATCGATAATTTGTTTTTCTAGACTGTCGGTCAAGCCTATGAAGACATGCAAACACAGAACCAACATTTGTTGCAGCAGGTAGCTGAGCGGGATGATTATAATATCAAGGTAAGTTTTTTTTTTTTTTTGCTCTGTGCTCTTTTCTCAATTTCAATTCCAAACTTTGTTGATCTATAGTATCTAGCCTAGATGATTTGTTTGATCTATGATGCAGCTTGTTTCCGAGAGTGTCAAGACAAAGAATGCTTACAACACTCACTTATCTGAGAAGCAAGTAATGGAAAAGCAGCTCCAACAAGTTAATGCATCAGTAGAGACTCTAAAAGCAAGGATTGCACATAGTGAGGAACAGGTTTGAAGCTTTCTCTTGTCTAGTTGAATTAACTCTCTAAAACTGCTCTCATCAGAGTCTTTTACTAATGGTCTTATGTTCGCAGATGAAAGGCTGTTTCTCTGAAGCTTATAAATTGATTCAAGAAGATCGTCACCTCGCTCTGAGTCTCGAAACCAGCAAGTGGGAATTAGCTGATGCTGAAAAGGAATTCAGGTGGATCAAATCGGCTGTTTCTTCATCCGAGAAGGAATATGAACAGATCAGCAGGAGGACAAACGACATCAAACTGGAATTGGATGATGAAAGGTGGACCTGGGAACTGATCTTTTGTTTGAACTCAATAACTATTTATTGGCAGATTGATATAATTTCTATCTACTGAATAGGAGTGAGAAGAAGAAGCTTGATGAAGAGCTGATGGAGTTGAACAAGGAGCTTGAAGAGTTGGGTTCTGAGAGTGTAGAAGCTGCAATACTGAGACTCCAGGAAGAGGTTAAGAATTGCAAAAACATCCTCAAGTGTGGCGTTTGTTTTGATCGGCCTAAAGAGGTAATAACTCTCATAATAAACCTATATCTCACCATCAAGTCAGACATAATAATAATTTGATAATCATCTCTCATCACTATCACAATCGTCATCAATGTTTTAAATATCAAGAATCATTTTCAGCGCATATCAACAACCGTTTTTGTTTCAAACAATATTTGCAGGTGGTAATTGTGAAATGTTATCATCTCTTCTGCAAGCAATGCATCCAACGAAGCTTAGAGATCCGACACCGGAAATGTCCAGGCTGTGGTACCGCCTTTGGCCAGAGCGACGTCCGGGTTGTCAAAATGTAAAACACACACACACACACACGCAGACACATGGTGTTAGTACATAACTCGATTAAGGTCCACAATCTCATCTTCCTTCCCACTCTTCAATAACAATGTAAGATTGTATGGGAAATGGTGGCCCGTCCTCTGCATTGTTAGTTAGATATAACCACCAAATCTCTGTTTTTCAAGCTAAGTCGGTGATGAGAAATTAGGTGGCATCTTTATGGAGAAAGTGTAGGTTTTTTAAGTACTTGACAGTAGTGTTTTGTGTTCCCTCCATTTATGCCTTCGTTTTATGACATGGGGACCGACAAAGACATCACAAATAGGACAAGAAGAGAGAGAGAGATAGAAGAGATTTATTGCATCTTTGCAATTTGCAGTGAAACTGATGCTTAGTTGTGGAGTTGATTGATTCCCAACTTAGGTTGTGAGAGAGTGGTATTTTTGTTTGTGTATTTTAATTATAAAAAAAAAATCAAAAATATAAAGAATTATGTGAAAAATTGTTCAAGAATTGGTGAATTTTTAATGAAAGTTTTCTGCAAAATGAATATAATGGATTTAGGTAAATGGTGCTTGTGAGCTATCTATTATTAGGTAAGATAATGTCTTAAAGAAAGATAGATAGATACCTAAATGAGCTGATGATGACATTGGACTTTATTGTAGTGTTCTTTTGAATTTTGATTAAGAAATGTTGATGCAACTTCATTACGGTTTTTAATTGGTACTACTGCCTAATTGCCTGCCTACACTTAGCATGTGCGAAACACTTGCTACTCTTTAAAAAAAAAGAATTAGAAAAAAACATGGAAAATATCATACAAATTAGAGAGTGAACTTTTTAATATGTAGTAAATAAACACATATTGAAGTACTGTTTTGTTTTATATAGTGTCATCGTTGTTTGATCACATGGATTCAAAACTGGTAGAACACAAATATTATACGAATAAAGTGTTACGTTGTATTATTTAACCCCCCAATTGAATAAATTTATTAGCTAAAAAAAAAACCCATTTAAGGTTTTTCTCATATATGTACATATATTTTTCCTCAATTTTATGAGGACTACATGAAAGTTACATGTATATGCCGGGAAACAAAAATAACCAAGCTAGAAATGTTTTTTGTTTTTTGTTTATAACCGGAGGGTTTCAGGTCAGAGCTCAAACTAATCTCCCTAAAGCTCGGACATGCATCCATTTTTTTTTCTATTTAGTATTGTCAGAGCCGTGCTTATCGTCATATTAGGACCCATAATATTTGAGCAAAATTTTTGTTTGACAATATAGAAAAAGAAAAAATATCAATAATCTAGAAATTCAAAATTAATTCCAACAAAAAATTCTTAAACGATAATTTTTCTGCTATGATTTCCATTCAAGTTGACGTTCGAACCTAACCATAATTGATTTATATTTAACCATTATATTTTTGTAAGCAAAAATTGGGGCCCTAAAATTTATATATATTTGGGGTCATAAACAAACGTTTTTCTATAATGGTAAACACGGCTTTGAGTATTGTCCTAGACACCCCGGATGGCCAAATGAGAAATAGTTTGATAATTTTGCGTTTGCGTAGAATCAATTTCTGACCTAGACCAACGGGCGACTCTTCCATAAGTAGAAACCACCCCACCACCACCACTTGGTTATGAAGTTATAGTTCACTCGGTAAAATTTTGTTTTTTGAGATCTATCACGTATATTGGGCAGATCCAAAAAAATAAAAATTATAGACTGAATATCTGCAACTTGCATACATACAAATAAAAAATATAGAGCCACAAAAGGACAATAATTCGAGTGGCTTAAAAATCACTATCACATGCATGCAAAATTGAAAATTGCAGAGTTCCTACTTCATAGGGCTCGACCACCATTAATGGCTCTCATAAATTTTAGGCTTATCATTTTGCCATCTACCTTTAAAAATTATGATTAGATTACGTATTTTTAATTTGGTATGATTCAAATAGAGCAATCTGATTTTGTTATGTTAACTACGATTCAATCGCGCTAACTATATATATATAACGCGAGATATTTTTTTTTAAAAAAATTGTTTTTTAAATTTAAGAAAAAATAAATTTATCTGAATTTTACAATATGTCTAACTAATGATTATATAGAGAACTGTCAACCCGGACTAACATATCTACTTAATCCGTTTTGCAATAAATTAAAATATTATTCGGACTAACCCGTAAAAACATATATAATCTTGAAAACATAACTCTAATATCCACCGCTTAATAACTATGGTTTTGTGATCAGTTCAAAAACTCTTAAAAAATAATTTTTCTAGTGTCTAATTCTTTATAAAATTAGTAAAAAAAAATTCAAATTTTTTGTTTTGATATATATTCAAATAAAATATAATAATCATAGTGAAAAATATTGCAAGATCTCGAATATATTTTTTTGAATATGTATGGATGATTATTATTTAATAATATCATAATAATTAAGAAACTAAATAGTAAATCACTTATTTAATGGGAAATAAATATTTTTCAATTTTTTATTTATTTATAATGACATTTTATGTAATAATAATTTATAAAATAAAGTTTATTTTCAAAAATATATTCTTAAATAATATTATAGAGATGCGTGTAACATTTATCTAAGGGTTGTATGAATAAGACATTTGATGTTAGTTGTTGGTCCAAATTTTTAAAAATTTACATTTATCCTCAAATAAACGGTTGACATATATGAAGAGATTATATGCCATCATATAATTAATCTTTTCATATGTATATTGTCCCACATGTACTATGGGTTGACAACTTTAGAAATTCACATTATTTCATAAATAAAAGCTATAACCGGTAAAAAATATTTTTTTGGCTGGAAACAATTTATTCCCTTGAAGCCGCTAACAGATAACAATAATTTTGAAGGAACAATTAAACTATAAACCCAAACCCTCTACAACCGCTAAATAAATCAATTAAGTTCAATTGATTTGCTAACGTGTTCTCTTTAATTTTCTCCCCAAAAATTGCTCGATTCTTTCGAAAAATTGCAAGCCACAATTAATTAACACTCAACACACATATATATACTGTATATGCGTTTAAAAAGTACTTATCTTTTTTTTTCTGACCAAGGGTTAAAAGTATTTATATCTTGATTCTTGACACAACTATAAATGCTAAAACGTAATAAACTCCCATCATCCAATTAATACATACACTTACTAGTTATATATATATATACCTTTCTATCTAGAAAGAGTGAGAGAGAGAGAGAGATCATACGAGATCACAACATCGAACCATGGAGCAGTACTACTCAACGAAAGCCCTAATCATAACCATCGTGCTAACCTCCATGTTGGTAGGGTTTGGAGGCTCAGATCTGGCTCAAGACAGAGAAGAGTGTACGAGCCAGCTGATAGCACTCTCACCGTGCCTTCCGTACGTGGGAGGAAACGCAAAGGCTCCAACAAAAGATTGTTGTGGAGGTTTTGGTCAAGTTATAACAAAGAGTGAGAAGTGTGTTTGCATATTGGTCAAAGACAAAGATGATCCTAATATTGGTCTCAAGTTTAACGCAACCCTAGCCGCTTATCTCCCCACCGCTTGTCATATAACGGCTCCTAACATCACCAAGTGTATTTGTAAGTCTGATCTCTCTCTCTATCTCTCTCTCTCTCTCTCTCTCTCTTGAAGTTTATTTGATAAATTTAAAGTTCTTATGGAACTTGTTTTGGTTAGTGTGTGTTTTTCTCTCTTTCATTTTAGTAATTTTTATCTAGTTTTGAATATCACATATACTAGGTAATTCATAGTACAATGTACAGTTTTATAGCAATTATGAAAAATTCTTCCTTTAGTCGTTATACGATATGGGAATGACAGTAGTTTATAGTAAGTACTATATGAAGTAATCTTAGATTTCATGAAGTTCTAGCTATTATGTACTATTTCTATTCTGCTGTTTTAATTTTAAGCTTTTTGGTTTTTAATCTGATTATGGAAATCCACAGTAAAATGTACGATTTAAAAAGAAAGATTATGAAGTAGTATTCGTTTTAGTTGTTATACTTATATATACCATATGGAAATGATAGAAGTTGATGATATAGTTAACGATAATTTATTTCTTTAACTGAATTACGACTTTTTGTAATTTAAAGTTAGATTACTTAATCTTTAATTTTGCTAACTTTTTTTTGCATTTGATTTTATGGGAAAGCGATTCTGCATTTATCTCCAAACTCGACATTGGCTAAAGAATTTGAGAGCTTAGGAAGGATTGAAGGAAACACCAACTCCACATCTCAATCACAAAATGTTAAAGGTAATTAAAATTAATTTAGTTTGCTCAATAATTAGTGCACCTCTTTTAATTAACTTTCTGAAATTTCACTATCTAATCACACCATTAATCTAATCCCATGATCATATATAATTAGCTCAACGATTACAGATTATTAGAATTTACTATAATATTTCTTGTTTTTTTGGTATATTATATAAATTAAGATGGGACAGGAGGAAGAAAAGCTGAATCAGTGAAGAGTAATGGAGAGAAGAAGAAGAAGAGTTGGTTGGCTGTTGAGCTTTTAATATTTGTTCTCTTCTCTCCTTTATTTAATGTTCATTTGCTTTGAAAAAAATCTTATATAATGTTCTCCATTACATCTAAATTTATATATGTACACATGCATGTGTAGGGATATGATCTATGCATGTAAATGAGTGAAAACAAAAATGTAATAATTAATGGGGTTTTATTTTTTAATAACGAAGCTTAGCTTTTAATTTATCGTTGTTTTTATATAGGGGTGGGCGTTCGGATCTTCGGATCGGGTTCGGGTCGGGTATTTCGGGTTTCGGGTATTTCGGGTTTAGGGATTTAGGTACCGATCGGGTATTTTAAAAATTCGGATCGGGTTCGGTTCGGGTTCGGATCGGATCGGGTATTTTTTTTAAGATCCGAAATTTTTCGGATATGTTCGGATCCGGATCCGAAAATATCCAAAAGTAACCAAAAGTATCCACAATATCCGAAAAACCCGAATAACCCGAAATCCGAGACAAAACACAAAAACATGAATATTCATTTCAATAAAACCAATATACTTTCAAACCAAAAGTATCCAAAATACCCAAAAATTTCAGAAAAAAAAAAACAAAATAGGTGTATTCGATATACCCATAATATCGAAAATATACCTAAAAAACCGAAATACCCTAAAAATAATTAATATATTCGGGTGTATAGTTGTAATTTTGGGTATTTGGGTTATATCAAGTCTAAATATAATTAATATATTTGAGTATATAATTACACTTCGGGTATTTCGGGTACCCATTTGGTTCTCGGTTCGGTACCGGTTCGGGTTCGGTTTTTCAGGTATAAGAATTTAGGATCCGATCGGGTATTTTAAAACTTCGGATCGGGTTTGGTTCGGGTATTTTCGGTTCGGTACCGGTTCGGATTTTCGGATCCGGATAATTTGCCCACCCCTATTTTTATATATAGATTGACGACGACTTACTATGTCTTTTTTTTTTTAATCTATTTGTCATGTGTTTTAAAATACATTGTACTATCAGATGTAACAAGTATAGCCAGTTAAGATCAAAAAGAAACTCAGTGTAATGTAACGTATAGACTAGACTTGTTAGTGAGCTAACAAAAATTTCATATCTTAAAAATAATATAGGAGAATATCTACTCCTATATAAACATCACTCATTGATTTGACTGGAACCGAGGAATACTATATTTTGATACCGACTCATTAGGTAAGCTTCGTTTACTGAATATTTTTCTAAACCACGATAGGTTGGGCCACTAAGACTGTTGTTCAATATTACTAGGCCCAAGCCCATCCGGTTATATCCAACTGAAATCTTAACGAATTTGGGAATTAACTCAGAAATCCATCTTCACCAATTCCTTGGGCGAAAATGGTGTGGTTTAAAGAGGTTTTTCCGCGATACTCCTTCACTCTTTGGCTTGCACTCCTTGGTCGGCTTCCAACAAGAGACCAGTTAAGAGCTTGGGGAATGTTGGTTCCTTTAGAATGTGTCTTATGCACTAACGGATCATATATAATCACATAGCCACTTCTTTTTTAAATGCGAGTATACTTACTTCTTGTGGACCTCTCTCGCAGCAAAAATTTGCCAAAATCCTCCTCTTGACCTGCATCTTATATCTCGTAATGGATCCATAACCGTCTCCTTTCTACGATTACTTCTCTAACTTTGGTTAATTAAGCTCCTCCTCCAAGTCCACACTTACTGGATTTGGAAAGAATGCAACGTTCGAATCTTCCGCACAACCACCTGACCTCATCAACAATATCTCTCAAAGCAACAATCAATCGTACCATGAGGAATTGGCTAATCTCTTTTCCGTCGAAAAACCCGATTGCCTCTCCTTCTCTAATTCCTTGAATTTTATTTTGGTTGTTTTTCGCATCCACGGTAACAGTCGTAATGAGTTTCACTTTTGTCTATCCATTTGAGGGAACTAATGGGTTACTTTATATTGTAAACATTTACTTTTTTTTGGGTATAAAATTAACATTAAAAAAAAAACGAAAATAAAGTCCACTAATCTCAATCTTGACGACTATGAGCTATCCATCTTCAAAAGGAATGCATCTGCTCCATTATTTACTAGGGGTGGGCGTTCGGATCTTCGGATCGGGTTCGGGTCGGGTATTTCGGGTTTCGGGTATTTCGGGTTTAGGGATTTAGGTACCGATCGGGTATTTTAAAAATTCGGATCGGGTTCGGTTCGGGTTCGGATCGGATCGGGTATTTTTTTTAAGATCCGAAATTTTTCGGATATGTTCGGATCCGGATCCGAAAATATCNATATATGTCAAAGTAAACCAATCACGAATTCCTGAAAATATGAAATTCACTAGTACTTGTTCCATTGTAAAAATGGTATTACATATATGAAATTATGAAATTCACTAGTACTTGTTCCATTCCATTGTAAAAATGGTATTATATAAAAATTTAATATTAACTATAATTTTGTAATATGAGGTATGAATTCCATTGAAAGTATGAATTTTGTAATAAAAATTCACCTAAATATTTTTAAATAATTTTGGTATGAAACTCCTTAATTATATAATTTTTAGTATGAGGAGTACAATTTTTCGCCATTCCTAATTTACCCTCAATGTTTCTATTATATTACGCTCTCTCTCTCTCTCTCCAATGTCCAATATGGCCTCGCTTACTCTCATCCTCGGTCTCTTCCTCTGTCTCTTCTCCTCCTCCCCATCTTTATCCCTGAATCTCCGCCGTCCAATCTCGTCTCAATCCAACGGCCTCGGTGTCCTCTCCTTCTCATACACCACTTTGTCTTCTCTAGATCTCGACCGTCCATCTCTCGCCGCCGATGACATCCACGATCTTCTCCCCCTCTACGGGTTTCCGAAAGGTCTTCTTCCGAATAACGTCAAATCGTACACTCTCTCCGATGACGGAGGTTTCACCGTCGACCTAATTTCTCCCTGCTACGTCAGTTTCCCCGGTCAAATCGTTTTCTACGATAAGAAAATCGCCGGGAAACTCAGTTACGGATCTGTCAAAGACGTCCAAGGAATCTCAGCTAAAGAATTTTTCATTTGGGTGCCAATCACCGCCATGAAATCGGATCCAAGCTCCGGCACGCTTGTGTTCTCCGTCGGGTTCGTGTCCAAGACTTTACCGGCTTCGATGTTCGAGGATGTCCCGTCTTGCTCCAGAAAACTAAGTCTTTGAATAATCCTCCTTTTATTTTGTGCGTCTTTCAAGAACATTCATGCTTTGAGAATTTTATTTGGGATTTTTCAAATCGGATCGAAACAGATACTATCAGATTGAAATGGAAATATATATACTATCTGGAATCTTGAAGAACTTTGAAGCGAAAGACTTGAGATTTACAAATCACAGAAAACAAAATGTCAACAAAAAAAGCTATAACAATTGCCAAGACGAAATGCCCATGTCTGGTCTTGCTCTCTCATATGACCCTTAAGACCAGTTTTGAGTTCTTTGCCTCTGTTCGGTCAATGATGATGTTGATAGTGACGACCATTCTCTATCTGTAATAGTTCTTGAGCCAGTGAACCAGAGCTGCTTTGCTTTGCAACCACTTTTTGGAACGGTTGGTTTCTTCTTTTCATTTGGCTCCATTGTTGAGTTTCAGATTTTCTCTGTCAGGCTTGAAGCACTTGGCAATGCACAATATGGCTTCTCACAGCTCTCCCTGCGATACTCGACCATATATTGCTGAGAATGCTCTTGGACTGTCCCTTTACGGCAATGTTTTCCCATAGTCGAGGGTTGTTCTTATCAGGATTCGCGACATCAACAAGACTCATGCTCATGTTGTTCCGGATTATACAAAGCTTATTGTTCAGCGGAACAAGAGCCGCAGCTTCAAGCGACTTTGAGTTTCCCAAGTGAGCTTTACTGTCCATGAATTTGTTCCATGAATCTGCGGATTCATCAAATACCCTCAGTTTGCACCCGTCCCTACAATCCAATCCGTAAAGGCAACCGTTTAGAGAAGTGCATGGGTTTCGCCAACCAGTAACCATCCCATCACTAACGGGGTTCCATGAATTAGTTTCCGGGTCATAAGCTTCGCTCATGACTTGTTGGTGAGACCCAAGACCCTTGAGAAACCACTTTTTGTCATAAACCACACCGATAAGAGGCACCATTGCCGTGCTCATATCAGCAATGAAACTCCACCTGTTCTTGTTTGGATCATAAACCTCAGCTGAGCGGAGTGTCCTTTGAATCCCTTCGCACTCTCCACCCGCTACATATAAGCAGTTGTTTATGACACAACAACCAAAGAAATGTCGCTTCCTAAGCATATCCGGTGCCCTGTGCCACTTATTCGTCCTGGCATTGTAGAAAATGACCCTTCTCATGGACCCTCTTAGTGGATCCTTACCTCCAAACAAATAAAGATGACAACCGCTTAAAACAGCGCAGCCAAACCCAACAGCCTCTGAATATTCTCTGGGAACGGGTGGAAGGGGCTGCCAAAGATGGGAGATTGGATCAAAAGTATTCCAAGAGATCTTGCCATCGCGGTCTCTTTTAAAAACATAAACCCATTCTTCCGACATCCCAAGTAGCTTCCTTTGAGAGTAAAAAAAGTTTCCAGAAGCAAGCCTGTACCATCTCTTACACACTAGCCTGAGTTTTCTATGTTCTGCGCGAGGGACACGGATAAGGCAAGCGACAGCTAGATCGTCCGGGAGGCCAGGGAGGAGCGGCGGCTGGATTCTTGTCCTCTCCCTCTTAGAGTTCTTGCGCCTATGCGCATTTGGATTGATATCAGGTTGAATACAAAGCTTTGATCCAGGAACAAACTTCCTTGCCTCTACCACTGTCTTAAGACCTGAATCTACTCTGCAATAGCAAGAAACAGAATCCACCTGCAAGATTCCAATCTCAGAAATCAAACCACAATCATCTGAGGAGAAAGAGCAAAAATTCTAAAACAGCAATAATTAAGCAAGAGGCAAAAGGTAAATTCAGAGAAAGGTAACATTAGGGCAGAAGAAAGCTGTCAGAAACAGTTGCGGAATAGGAGCAAAATACTACCCAATTTGGAGAATTAGCTAGGGTTTCTGAAAAAGGAAACAAAATTGAAGTAATTAAAAGCACAACATATCAAAAGTCTTCAAATTTTCCACAAAACCCGTCAAGGATAATTCTTTTTATTTTGCGAAACCTAGCATGGAATCGCGAAACGAAGAAAGCAGAAACTTACCAATGGAGCTTGAAGGCGAAAACCCCTCGAACCATTTGGGGATTGTCGTTGAGAAGATAGATCCATCTTCAAAACCCCAAGTTCATAAGAGAGAGAGAGAGAGAACACAGATCGTGGATTCCAAAACTTGTATGCCGATCAAGAAACTGAATCGGATAAAAAACCCAGAAACCTAATGGTCAAATCTCACTCTAGAAGGAGGAAGAAATGCGGCTAAGAAGAAGAAGCAAAACGTGAGCTACCTTCCACTTCGCTCTCTGAAACACGGTGAATGGGACTGGTGGGTCTCTCTCTCTCTCTCCTTCTCTCTCTCTCAACAAGTCTCGGGAAACAAAAGTAAAGCGTAGGTATTAATACTATTAATTTAGAGTAATTTATTACAGAATCTAAAGTTTAATAATGATTAACTATTGTATAATCGACTTTGAAATTAATAGAGCCACTAATAAAAATAGCCAAAAAAGTGTAAAAATTTGTTTATTAGTCAACGGTGTTTAAAAGATTATCAGTGCGAGACATAAATGAAATCATACATCTAAATTTGTAAACACATTTTCCATTAAGGATTTCAAAACGTAGAAAAAAGGTCTATGTATCAATATGTTTTTTAGCTAGTAAGTCAACAACAAATATCAATAGAAAATTTACTCTATTATTATTATAATAATAGATAATCATTTATATTTTAATAAAGCAACTCAAAGATTGTGAATGAAAATTTATCGGTGGAAAGAAATAACAATTTCATGTCAATGCCTTAACTTTCTGTTAAAAGTATTTTTATTTGTATTTGGTATTTGAAATGCATACTTCGATTTTTCTCGCTATCACATAATTATTTCCTTTTATTTCAATTTTCAGTATTCTAGACTCTAGTAAATGAACTTTTGAAAATCAAAATTTATTGGACAAAATTCATATTAATCATCAAACTCTTAGTTAATTTTTTTAAATGGACAAGCAACTAAAACCGTTGTATTTTAAAAATTATAAGGCGGAATCTGTAAGGTATTTAAAATATAATAGTTTGGACAACAAATTACGCTAATTGATGCCTTACGAATGGTATGTTTGGACTATCTATATAGTATCTACCAGTTTTTTGTATTAAATTTAATTCAAAAACATTAAATTATACGGCAATTGTTCAACCACTTCATCAAAATATTTAAAGAAGGGGACGATTTTGTCATATGGGATGGGACACGGAATATTTAGAATACATACATATACCTAAATTTTTTCGAATAAATACAAAACGATATGTGTATCCATATTAATAATCGAGATGTATAAGACCATCCACAGCGGAAGACACACAATGTCTTGGCAAAAGATGATGATGTGTCGCGACGTGATTCGTCGCGACAATAAAAAACAATTTTTTTTTTAAACGGAAGACATCAAATTGATGTCTGCAATGTAGATGGTCTAAGGATACTTATCAAGATGTCACCTTTTTTCAAGATGGCAAAAAAGAATAAGAACCAATCTCATAAGTCATAATGGAAGTTTTTTTTGTAACATCTATCTTTATTAATATATATGAAAATCGAATTACATAAAAACAACAATACATAAAAGTAAACATACGAAACAATAAAAATTAGTTCTAATGATTCTTTCCTCCGAGTTTTTTTCGTTGCAGTGTCCATACTTTCTTTCCTCATAATCGCATTTGATCTGATACAAATTTTTTTGGCTATGATCCATCTTTTTCATGTTGTATGTCATTGACACATTCTCAAGTCATAATCGAAGATTTATGGAGCTTAACGATAGTAATTTAGTACTAGTATTTTTTTTTTTTTTGTAGTCGAAAATGGGAAACTAGTTTTTTTGGGGGGTAAAAAAAATACTAGTATGATTTTCGATATGAGATTTTCGAATTAAACATTCTTTTGGGAGTTGCACAAGAAAAAAAATAAAAATTTTGAGTATTTGAGACAATATATTATGTGCATGCAAAAAGACACACAAACATACGGACAATTTATGATATATTAAAAAAAAAGTCACACACTTCAATACAACTTATATAAATGTTAGTATGGTTAACCTAACAAAAATGGCATCTTTATTCACATTTAGCTCATCCTTTCCAACCAAACCTTACGTAGAGTAGAAACAATATTCTGTTATTTCTTGATGATTTTAACTATTGAGGTTATTTTGAGCTTAACAAATTTGAGATTTATACAAATAGAAAGAAAATTGATGATGAGTATCAAGCACAATTATGCATGACACTGGACCAATGATGGCAACTGGCAAGAGTTACGACTTATGAGATGATTTTCAACACCACTTTAACTATATTTTTATAAAATTTCAATAAAAGTGAATTTGACCATATTTCATTAACATAATGGTAGTTAGTAGTTATGATATAAAAGTGTCTAATCTTATATTGAGAAAACAAACCTTACCCATGATAAAATTTCTCCCCCTAATTTTACTTTTAATCATAGTCATGGCTTGCCCAATTAATTCTTTGACAATGACATCCCACTAAACCCTTAAGAAAACAAACTGATTTGGTATGCCATACACTTTCCTTTATCCTTGATAATACTATAAGTAATGTTGGGTCAAAGTCAATAATTATATAAGTATGTTGTTGGTGAATTTATACCAACTTAAATACGTGTACATTTTGCTTATGAAAAACAAAAACAAGCTAGAAACACAAACTAATCTTCAAAATATGTAGTTACTAATGAATAAAAAGATGGAGTAATAAATTTAGCAAAAACTCGGACATGATTTTGAGTGAGTAAAGTGATGACCATTAGTACAAATATATACAATACACATATATCAATTTTATATCATGTATGTAAGGTACACGTGTAACTATTCTTATTTACATATATATCTTCTGTATACAAAGTGGGAGTTTGTGAGGAAGAGAAGAAGACACAAACCATTGGCTCTCTTAAACCGTTACGACCCATCCTTCAAGGGCTTAAACGCAGCCAAAACAACGGCTACTTTGCACACAAGAAACCCCAAAGTCCCCACCACAATCTCTTTTGGTGTGACTGCAAATGCAGTGGGATCTTCTCCAATGTAGCCTTTAACGGCTAAAATCGACAATCCTATTGCCAATGCGAGACTCAAACCCGGAATCTTGAGTATTCCGCTGAGGATTTGACTGGAGTTTTCGGATGAAGAAGATCCCGGTGCTTGCAGTTCATCGACTGATCTCTGTAGGAGCAGCAAGTAGAGAAATCCCATTGTTCCGCCGAAGAAGAAAGCAATGGCGGAATTTTCGCCTAGCGAGAAGGAAAAGACAGAACTTCCAAGAAGGATGAGAATTGCATCATAGAGAAGCAGAGAGAGTTTCAGGTTTGCGTATTCTTCCATGCTTTGCTCCTTGGAAACGATTGTTCGGTTAAGACTCGGAGCTGAAGACGAAGATTTTTGATCGGAGTCGGTGAGTTCAGTGATACGGATAGGTCTAAGTTCCACCATTGATAGGTCACTGCTCTCTCCAAGCAATATTTCATCGACTTCAAAATCATATCGGTAACCGTAGGTTTCTACGTTGGTCTCTCCAAGAATAGGTCCTTGGCCGCGAGGATTCAGCACCCACAAGCTCACTCCTCCAACCCTCCATTGACCTAAACACGAAAATAGAATAACAAGAAAGAGAAATCTATCAAATGGGTAGCGTGAAATAAAGTAAGGTTTTTCTTTATCATCTGTGATTCCCAAAAGCTAAAACAAGTTCAATGTCAAAGAAGCTAACCAGACTCAAGACTAATCCAAAAAGCTATGATTTTGCCGAGTTTCGGTCCTTGAAATGTGAATTCGTCAACCGAGCCTCTCTGGAACTTGAAGCTTTCACCATTCTCCGTGACCTCTGGATCCAAAGATTCATTGCTTGACAAATTTGCAGGTAATGCCTGTAATACCGAATCTCCCTTTCCGTCTATCAAGCATATAAGAACCCTAGCATTCATATCGCTAATCCCTGAACCGAATAAAGTACTTGTCTGCAGTTTAACCTTGTAAAGAGATCGAGATTCGCTCACAGTGAAAGATGGATTTCCTCTACAAACTTTCACTTCTCCCGCTGGTAGGAGACGCAAAGGTCTTGCATAACTCTGGAAATCTAAAAGCCCAAAATTTCAACAGTTTCAGACGATTAAAGAGTGGAAACGGAACCACAAGCAACATCTTGAACATTCCCCTGACTGATTTCTCGAAATTCTAACAAAAAACAGTGAATTTTACATAAACTCCGATGATCATCCAAACCCTTCAATCCCAATTAAGAAGAGGGCACAGTTTGTCTTCAGCAGAGAAATTAAAAACAGAGTCGATGGAGAACTATAATTGGCGAACTGATATTACCTTGATAATCAGATGTCTTCGAGCAGATTGCGCCGAAACGAGAAGGACGGGAAAGATTTCTTCGATTACGAAACTGATTTAATGGGTTTTTCGTAAAACTTGCGAAAGATACAGGCTTTAGACAAATTGATTCCGTCGCCATTACTCTTGCAACTCTCACGGTAGGAGAGAGACGCCGCACGGCACATCGACTAAAAATGCAGACTTTCTTGAGAGGAAAACAAAAATATCCTGTTTTCGGGAGGCACAGAACCTTCTGACAGAGACAGAGTCTCTTCCACGTAACTGGAGTGGACATTTAACCAAACCGAAATAAGTGAACAGGATTGTGATCTTTCACGTTTATATTTTGGCTTAGAAACTGTTGGTTAGCGGAGAACGGGGTTTCATTCCTCGTATATAACTAAGTATACACGTGTGGTTGTTTTATTTGAAAATAAGAAAAGGCAGTTGCATGATCACATTTTTGATGGAATAATTCTCCCAGGATATCTCTCATTTCTGTACCTTTAAAGATTCGCTTAATATATATAGTATCTCATCATTTTATCTTATCTTGAGACTTGTTCCCTTGATTAACATTCGTCTCTCTTTCTTTGCTTGGATAATTTTGTTACACGACGCTCAGAACAATTACACGACTTTCAGTTTACTATTTGACATAGAAAGAGGCCTCCAAATCAAATTCAAAACGAATTGAACAATCAAATCTTTCTGAAACTGAGAATAGAGATTAATGTAAAAAAGTCACTTACAGCTTTCTGGCGAACAGAGACATGGAACCCGCGACAGGATTGAGCTAAGACACCATCCGTCTTGTGCAAAATACCGTAAGTAATATTCGATCGTAGGATGAAACGGCGATGAGATAAATCGAGGATTCCGAGTTTGGTTGTGGGATAGTTTTGTCTTTTACATTTGTGAAAGTAGTGTCTTAAAGAGTTTTATGTGTCAGAGTTTAAAGTACTTTTTTAAAAAAAAATAAGTTGAGGGAGCTTTTTATTATATATAAGATACGATATTAACTCGCGGTCTTCAAACGCTAAGAGGCGACTTCTGTGTTCTGTCTCTCGCTCTCTCTCTAGCTCTGTGTCTCTTGGATTCGGAGATCTCTCTCCATCCAATATTTCTTTCGCTACTCTGTCTTGTGATGGGCTTGCCTTGCCGTTTATCGGTGATCCAACGGAAGAGAATGAAGAGAAGGAGACAACCGGAGATGGAGATGGAGATGGAGATGGAGATTCCTATTCCTATGGAAGTGGTGATGGGGGAGATCCTGCCGAGACTGCCCGCCACATCACTGATGAGGTTCAAGTGTGTCTCAAAGCTTTGTTCATCTCTCATCTGCTCACGATATTTCAGCAACCGTTACCTCACGGTCCCGCCGCGTCCTCGACTTTACATGTGTTTGCGGGATCTCAGTGACCACCGTAACTCTGTAACACTATCATTGGCTCCGGACGCTAGTGCTTCTCCGTCTTCTTGCTTTGTAGTTGACCACGATCTGACCATCCCACGGATGGGAGACTACATCTTGCAAAATCTTCTTGGCTTCATGTGCTACACCTTTTGGAATAAGCCGCGGATCTATAACCCTGCCGCCAGACAACTTGTCTCGTTACCCGCCGCCATCAAATCCAACAACATCATACCTTTTCGGACACGACCCTGTATTGGACCAGTACAAAGTGGTCTGCTCAACTGGTTTCCGCTTGAAACATTTGCAAGTGATAAGGTCATAGCATCGCGTCTTTGTCCTAAAAGCTGGAGGAGGAGGATCCTGGAAAAAGGAGGCTCTAACAGCGGACTTTCGTCCTCACATTCCGGCCAAAGACGGAGTGTGTATCGATGGGGTTATATATTACGTGGGTTGGACTGATTCGTATAATTCTGTGCTTGTGAGTTTCCACGTTAGATCCCAAGACTTCAAAATGATCCAAGTACCTCGCAGGGACGGAGATGAGCTGCCTCGAAGGGTAGAAAATGTGAGTCTTATAGAGTATGGTGGCAAAGTAACTATGGTTGACCAAACCAATCTTAAAGAAAAGGGTATGCTGGATTTATGGGCTGTGGAAGATGCCTCGAACAAGAAATGGTCGAGGAAAACTCTGGTTTTGCAACCTTCTCAGCTGCATTTGGTCAATAACAACACTTTCTTCAATGTCAAAGGTACAACTCAAAATGGCAAGGTTTTCTTGATACCAGAGGATTTGCATTCTCCCTTTCACATTCTCTGTTATGATCTGCAAAGCAATGATATGAGGAAGATCGAAATCAAAGGTGTACCGGACCACTGGTTTAGTAAGGACAAATCGACCGTTACCGTGATGTTGATGGAACAGAGGGAGAGTGTCATGTACTTGAAGACTTGAATTAATAATCATTAATGCATGTTTTTTTTTGTCTAGATTAAGACAGTTTTAATTATTGGTTTTATATGAGATGAGATTTTAAAGAGTTTATCGTGTTTCTTGTTCATCAAGCAGTTAGATCAGATAATTCAGATGTAGTTGCCTAGTCCAGAATTTACATTTGTAAGAAACTAATTTTCTTGATTTAACAGCCTAGACGAGGTTTTCTGAGGATTCTAGAACACAAATCATTTGACACAGTATCCAACATATCTGATGCACTTGGCTTACCATTAGATGAGAGTAGTCGTCTCCCTGGTCAGCCTCCATGTCAATAGTTGGATCAAATCTACATTAATGACATTCTGATCAGATAGATATGCCACAAATGTTTTCTTCTCAAATAATTTACATAGAAATAAATAACTAGAGAGGAGAAATAACCTTTTGACGAGTTTCCCGAGCCAATATCTCATCACCGCGAGTTCCTCGTCCTCAGCAGCTACTGCTGTATTTTTGGTGCTGTAAAGATATTCTAAGCAGTGGATGCCCTAAGCAGTGGCTTGGGTATAGCTTATGCCAAGGGCCGGACCTGAGGAGGAGGAGACATGCGTGCAAGGGGTTTAGCACTGGAAGAGGCAAGTGATAAGATACATAATTTGCCTATTATATACATAGGACAAGCTTGGCAGTTATTACTGCTATAGCGAGGTTTGAGAGAGTTGAGGTTAGTCCTGGTTCCAAACTTCTTCTCCAAGTATGAGATTGTGTGTCTAGATTAAGAAGACAGTTTAATTATTGGTTTTATATGAGAGTTTAAAGAGTTCATCGTGTTTCTTGTTCATCAAGCACACACTCTCTCTCTCTCTTTGATATAAATATAATCAAGCCTAATAAGGATTATCTTTCTTGGTAAGTATCTCATGTCAGTCTGTGAGATGATAAAAAAAAATGTGTTCAACGAGAGTTTTGAGTACAGTAGAAACAAAGATAAGTGGCCAGAGTTTTGAGTGTAAAACCAAGAACACAAAGAACGAAGTGGATATCTTTAGAAGAAACGTGTTCAACGAGACACTCTTTCTTGAGAAGCACGAAAATGGTCTAAACTTACAATCACTAAAACCAAAATCCAATAACCATAAGAAAAAGATGTTCAAACAAATATATGGTGAAAAAGAAGACCTAACAGAAAGGACACCAACGGCAACCGCCGTTGGTGTCACAGGGGAGAATAGGGAGGCTTTGATGTAGAGTTAATCTCTTTCACACGTCTCGCCACTGTCATGATTCGGTCAGAAGCCCCAGACAAGTGGATTGACCGTGCAATTATCTCAATGCTGAAGACTGAGGCAATCAGAGAAGTCTGAATTGTTCCGGACAATCCAGACGTCTCTTTGAGGAGATCCAAAGCTCCTTTCATCCCATCCATTTTCTACAAAACAAAACACATCATTAATAGAACAAAAACCACATAAAGTTTCTTAATCCAAACAAACCAACAATGCAAGAGTCTGCCTAATAAGCTAAACGAACTGAACATAGGAGACATAAATCGATTCTGATTCTGAACAATATCCTCATGTTTCCTCATAGTAAGAAAATGGTCTACACTTACAATCACTAAAACCAAAATCCAATAACCATAAGAAAAAAGAGTTTCTTAATCCTAACAAACCAACAATGCAAGAGTCTGCCAAATTCATATGGTTTTCCAAGCTATTTTCTCACATGTTTTTAGTTATTTATGCAAATCTAAATCACATGTTTAAAATTGATTTTAGAAGAAAAATATGTTAAAAATATCATGCTCAAACCTTGCACAAATGAATATTGAATGTAAAGTAATACTAAAAACGTGTATGAATATTTAAGAATAACTATGAACTTTCGAATTATATGTTTTACATGATTTTTATTCGAAAAATGATTAAATGACAAATTTTAGATACAAAACATGCGCGTAGCGCGGATACTCATATAGTTTATGAAATTAGAGATAGAGAAAGAAAACAACTTGGTTTGCCTCAAAATTCACGTACTGAAGCGAACATCATCACCAAAATCTCACCAATTGAAGTCTTGAAGAAATTCATGTTATAATGTTCTTATTCTTCTTAATTAAAAAAGGACACAATCATTATAAAAACAATTTTTTTGTGAATAAATTTTACATTTATTCAAAAAAATGACATATTAATTATCTAGCTTGGAAGTTTAGTGAATAGTTATTTGGACTGGGTTTCAAAAGAGTAAAGACTATCGTAATATTATATCAATTCATTCAAAGAAATTAAAGTTCAGTTGAGATTTTGTATTATATAAGTAATCTTATATATGAATATTATAATTTGGTGTAATTCAATTGACACAAAATATGATAAAACTATACTGAGATATTTGCAAATGTATCCTTATGATTTTTTTTTTTTGGGTTACTAAAGATACACAGTTCGTATGCAAACAAACATTGAGCAAAAAATAATACAATTAACATAATACAATTTTGATTGATGACGCATTTGTCACCGCCTCATATTCTTACTCTTTCCTCTCATATTTTTTGACTTTATATATCAAAACTTGCTATGGAAAACTAAAAAAAAAATCTGAACATATTCAATATTATCATCTCTCCATGTTTTTGAATTTGTTTAATCTCATTGTCGCTCGTACACATTGTTTATACTCCAAGGATTCATTCACACCATAATGATAGAGACAACTTTATTGTTTGCTTCTCTCACTGCTCTTTTTGGTCATATGCCTATGTTCTGTCTCACGTCCCTATATGAGTAAACATTCTTCACGGTAATGTATTCAAACGTTTTTGATCAGCATAACGTCACTCCCACACAAACCTCTAAGGAAGTAGCTTGTTTTTAGCCGGACATTGATTGGAGAACCTGTCGAATCACTTGTCTCACTTCTTAACTCATGTTATACTCCAAAGTTATACTCTAAACACACAAAAAAACTGAAATGTCAATATATGAAGAGACTCTAGTGGTTGATTATTATTATTTTTTTGATGCAAGTGGACTTTTATTTTTGGATTTTATTTTTATGGTTGAGATTTTTTTTCCGGAAAAGATAATCCACTTCTTGAATTTTTTTAAAGTTATTGGAATTTGTATGATTGTCTTTTTGGGAGACATCCCATATTTCGCATTAAAAAATATGATATTCGCATGTTTTGCATCCGATAATGATTTCCTCGACAAATGGACTCGTTTTGGGCCTGACCCATATATAAAATTGTTGATACATAACAGACGCAAAAACGCAGCGTTTAAAAAATATAACCCGACCCATTAACCCGACAAGTTGACCCGGCTCTGTTCTTCCGCAATTTCAATTCGCATTCGATTCTAAACTCTTTAGCTTGTGATTCATCTCTCTCAGGCGATGTTTTAAAAAAAATTATATTATTAAAACATCCCAAGCCAGGAATTTGGAGCTGGTTTACAAGAACGATAGCCGAAGTAAACCGAACCAGAAACGGAAATTTAGGTTTACAAGAACGATAGCAGCTTCGAAGCCTTGGAATAGAACAGAATCTGGACACGCCACCGCACCGCATCGCAGCACCGGTTGAACCACGCCTCAGCACCGCCGGAGAGACACCGTCGATTCTTCAATTTCTTCTCGCAACCTGCTTCCATCCATGAAGAACAGAGCTAATCGCTAGTAACTCCCTCTATCACCGCCGGCGAGAGCGCCGGACGGCGGAGAGGCAACGGGGAATCCTAGATCTACTTTTGGGCGATATACTTTTGGGAGAGTTTTGTTTTGATCGAAAGTGACTATATTTTACTTTCTTTAATATTACTCTCTCAGGCGATGTTCTTCGTCGATTTATTGCAGCAAAAATCCAACCGGTTGCTTTTTTCCTCGAAATTTGCCATTTCCCGACTCTTTTGTCTACTTGTGGAAGAGCATAAGCCAGTTTCATTTATGTGCCAAAAATAGTGATCCTAGATAACATGCAAAAAGCGAAGATTCTGTATCGTTTTGAGTTATAATACTAACATTTAAGGATTTCTTTTTCTGGTGGAATATTCAGCAGCATCAACTACATTTCAAAATGTTTTAATAACAATTATTCTGTATCGTCGATTTATTGCAGGAAAAAAGCAACCAGTTGGTTTTTCCTTAGATGAAATTTATTTAATCTGAGTTGTATTATTTCAAATGTTTTAATTGGCTCAATGTTTAATGAGTTGTCAACTTCTAAAAGATTGAAAAAGCTGATGTGTCAAGCTATGGAGAGGCACAAGAGGATTTATAGTATTGATTTGGACTGAGTTTCAAAAGAGTAAAGACTATCGTAATCTTATATCAATTCATTCAAAGAAATTAAAGTTCAGTTGAGATCTTGTATTATATAAGTAACTAGGATTTAACCCGCGCTAATTATAGCGCGGAGTAATTTTTGTAAAAAGAAATTGTTTAAAAATTTAAGAAAATTATTTTTATCTGAATTTTACATTATAGCTAACTAATGATTATAGATAAAACTATCAATTTGTAATAATTTATCTATTTAACCTGTTCTGAATTGAACTAAAATATTATTCGAGTTAACCCGCAAAAACTTATAATCTTAAATACATCTCTAATATGCAAAGTTAAATAACTATAGTTTTTGTGGTTAGTCTACGAACTCTTTAAAAAATAGTTTTTGTGTCTAACTTTTTATAAAATTAGTAAAATATTTTTCAATTTTTGATTTGATATATATTCAAATAAATTATAGTGAAAATATAGCAAAATTTTGAATAGATTTTTTTTTTGAATACATATGAATTGACTATTATTTTAAAATATATAGTATTTAAAATAATAAAAAAATGAAATAATAAATAATCTCTTTAATGCAAAATATATATTTTCTATATCCTAAACAATTATTTTAAAAGACTATTATATCATTTCCTATTTCAATTATTTTTTGTTATTTGTAATGGTATTTCATGTAATAACTTACAAAACAAAGTTCATTTTAAAAAATGTCTTCTTAAATAATATTATAGAGATCTTATATATGAATATTATAATTTGGTGTAATTCAATTGACACAAAATATGATAAAACTATACTGAGATATTTGCAAATGTATCCTTATGATTTTTTTTTTTTTGGATTACTAAAGATACCAGAGTATAAATTTCAAATGTACAATTTGTTATCAATAAAATTATATAAAAATATATGATTTGACTAACCGGTCCAAAAAAATACATACTCAACTGTTTATCTCTAATGTGAAATGTTTGTGACTTTCCGAAATTACTTACGACAACCCACGACTCACAAGTCAATGCTTCTAGACTAACATTCCTCAAAAGTCAACATGAAATTTACAACAATTCCAACTTGTTTAATACTTTAAGCCACATTATTTGATTTTAGTCTACTGATGATGAACTTACAGATATGTCTTATACTGAGATATTTGCAAATGTATCCTTATGAACATTTTTTTTTTTGGGTTACTAAAGATACCAGAGTATAAATTTCAAGTGTACAGATATGTCTTATACAATAATATTTGCGGTTCATCATTTCGTTAGTAATTAGAAATTTGATTTGTAGTTTTCATACCAAACGTAAATTTGATGTTGGTACAAATATTTATAAGAAATTGGAAATCGCAACTATAAATGTTCAAATTGATTGGAAATTAGATATTCTCTGTCTCTTTGATATAAATATAATCAAGCCTAATAAGGATTATCTTTCTTGGTAAGGGTCTCATGTCCGTCTGTGAGATGATACAAAAAAATGTAAAGCAGGGAACGAAGGTGGAGACATGCGTGCAAGGGTTTTAGCACTGGAAGAGGCAAGTGATACAGGATTGGTGTATTATATACATAGGACAATCTGGTTTCTTTCTTTTTCTGTCCTTGAGTATTCCTTTGCAAGAGAAAGAGATAAGCATTTACTTATATTCTGTGAGTGTACATTTTTATGATGCTGATTGCTTGAGAACCAACTCAACTAATAAAAGTTAGTTTGTGTTCCTGACGATGATGAACCAATCACAAGTGGTAAACATTGCGGCCAAATGGACTCAAGTGTCTGTCAAAGTCAGAAAATTAGCTTTTTCCATTACAACAATTCTAGACATACATTATCGTCGCTGGGTTCGTTTCTTCAACTGTTACCCTTACGCAAATATTATATCTTCTTCTGGCTTTTCGACCATATCATATCCAAACAAACTCACATTGAATCATCAGAATCTTCTGATTCACTTCTCTCCGGCTCAACTTCTGTTGGATTATTATTATTAGTCCCTGTCTCAGGAGCTTCAGGCTTTTCAATAGGTGTAGTAGGTGAAGAAGAAGAGACTTTCTTATTTCCATTGTTACTAGTATTCTCGTTCGCAACTGTTGTTTCCTCTTGCTCATTTACCTACACACACACACACACAAAACAAAAGTCCAGGTAAAAACGGAACTACCTCCATCTGTATTGAAATCAAATCAGAGTAAAAAAGCTTACGTTTTCAACTGTTCCGCCACTCAAGATATTCAGCAAGTCTCTCTCAACCCGCTGTACAAGCTCCGGCTGTAGCATTTTCATGACAATCAATATGTTATGTTAAAAGTAGAAACCGTCCACTATTTACAAAACAGCTATACATGCATCAAGATTCAATCACAACTTTCAAACCCAAAGTTTTCATTCTTTTTTTCTTTCCTGGCTCAACCCATTGGGTTTCCTAAGGCTCAACAGAGCTTTTCTGCTTAATGTAGCAAGCAATGGCGAAAACGTGTGATGATTGATAATAACAAATGCAAATTACATTAAGGTCAGGCTCTCGACGAAATCTTCTCTTTCGAGTATCCTTCATTGGAGGAGTTAGACCATGTCTGTATTCAGCTGTATTAGGCGCAGGATCACCCGGCTCCCTGACCATGATCATCTTTGTGCCAAGTCAAAGCATTCATATTGCTCTTTAGTCAAAAACATTTAAAGGGCAGAACGCATGTAAAGCAAAAGATGGGTCAAGTAAAATGATTTTACCTGACCAATATCAGCAGTTTTGACTAATGCACAATCATCATAAGTTTTAAAGGACTCAACAACAGCAGGAAGATCAAGCAGCGAAGCCGGGAACTCTTCGTTTCCAATTACAAACGTCCCGCTTCTTCCGTCCTCTGCAAACTCAAAACAAAGCGGAATTCAAATTCACACAAACCCTAAACATCAAGTTTGCTTCATGGACAATGCACACAGATTTTCGAAGACAAACTTTAATCCTTAAATCAGATTCAAGAATGATGCAACAAGAATGCCTTTCAGGTGAATTTTACACAGACACCAATATCAAGTTGCTCCAGAGACAAAGTTAAATGGATTTACAGACAAACTTCAATCCTTAGATCAGATTCAAGAATGTCTTTTGAATTTCTCTATCGAACATTCAAGAACGTATCAGCGAACTTTCAGTAACGAGTATCATCAAATCTCAATCCGCGAAACGATCAAGAGATAGTTTCCGATTAAAGGACAAAAAACCATGAAAAAAAGGATGAAACTTTGTGGAGATTAAACCCAATTTGATGTGGTAAAAGAGACAAAGCCTTGAATTGGAGAGGAACCCAACCTGAAAAACACAAATCTAAAGGGATTTCATCGGCAGTAGAAGCCTCTTCGCTCAAAAGCCGATCAATTCGCTCGGAAACAGACGGTGGAACCCTAAGTATGAACTGTTCCTCCATTAAAGGTATCACAAACTGGATTTGTGCAGATTGTAGCGAAGACGAGAGAGAGAGATATGATAAACCTTCTAGAAAAAATCAGTAGTCTTTTTATTATTTATTACTTCCCCCCTTAAGTTTCGAGATATTATTTTGTGACCAAAATAATTTCCCACTCAATATGCTATTTTATTTCATTGCTTTTTCTTCCTCTATATATTTGATAATACCATTAAGAACATATAAAAACAACCAAAATTAGACTCCCACAATCTTTAGAAGGAAGATAATTACCGCAAAATCTAAATCTTCGAAGGCGTCCTTTTCTATTATATAGAGTTTGAGGCAAAAATCAGTGTTTACAAAGGATTTGGGGATTAAAATGTAAAACTAAACAATATAAAAAACCTGATAACTCCCTCATTTAGATCAAAAGGGGATTTTGGGTTTTCTATTTTAATCCATCTTCGCCTGTTATTCTATCGCCGCCGTTCGTCACCACCGACCTTCGTTCGCCGGTAAGTATTTTCCCTGATAATTCTCTCTTCTTTGTCGGTCGAATAATCCGGACGGCCATGATTCCTTTATCCTGTACACGGCTCCGTAAATCAGACTCTCTGTTCCTCAATACATTGAAGTAAAGTCCGAATTTTTATCGATTTTGATTGAATCGCACCGTAGACGAAATTTGTCTTCTTTGTTTGTGTGGCTATGCACATTAACGTTTATCTGAACTGCTTACGATCTCACTTAGTGTCGATCTCTTTGACATAATTTTAGTTATCAATTGGAACAAATATGATCTTTCTTCATCAGTGAGTTGTATCATCATAGTTATCTCTGTATTTAAGGGATTGGATTTGGTGATTTCAAACTAGATTGAATGTTTCTTTGAAGCTCTCTTTGGCCCTAGCGTTATAGCTCTTTCGTTTGTGGTCTCTTCTTTCTTAAACATCCAACCATTTCTGTATGTTTTTTAACCCAGTTTGTGTTGATTGACTGACAGAGTGTTTGAAGCTTGTCTCAATGAGGGGAAGGAGCTACACTCCGTCACCACCAAGGGGTTATGGGAGAAGGGGTCGAAGCCCAAGCCCTAGAGGCCGATATGGAAGTCGTAGCAGGGACCTCCCGACCAGCCTTTTGGTTCGCAATTTACGCCATGATTGCAGGTATATACTTGACTACTCTATAATTCCCTTCGGCCATTGTGTTCCCGCTTAGGACGATATATCTGTTCAGACACCTCTGAACCTCAAGACATGACACCTCTTAAGCATATTTTGGCATGATGTTCACTTATATGTACGTGAAGGCTTTCAAATAGGTGATGTATGTCCTCAGAGCGATCTTGATAACTATGGTTTTGCTACAGAAATCTAGAAAGAAGATATAAGACAAGTTTTTTCTTAGTTATTATGAAGACCATGATTTTGTGTATACATAGTTGGCTATGACTCCAATCTGTATTCATTTTCTGGCTTTTAGCAAATTCTACATCTCTTTTTATATCTCATCCTTTTCTTCAGGCAAGAAGATCTCAGGAGGTCATTTGAGCAGTTCGGTCCTCTCAAAGACATTTACTTGCCAAGGGATTACTATACAGGGTGAGCATGTGTAAGATTTTTACTTATGTTCTGATAAGATTATATCTCTATTTTTTTCTTCTTCTTTACCACCTTTCTTGAATCTTTGTTTACTACGTTCATTTCTCTTACTTGCTCCATCCTTTCATTTTTGTGTGTCTCCTCATGGATACTAGGGCCTTACGAGAATCTTCTAATATGCGCTTATTTCATAAATCAAATTTAGCCACCAGTTTTTTTCCTAGTGTCCCTATGACATGAGATCTTCATTTGAAGTCTTAAAAGAAATAGTTTTTGGTGTCGGTAAAGAAAGAGCTTGGATTAGTCAGTTTTAATCTAGTACCTGTTGAGACCTCATACTTTTTAGTCGCATAAGGAGAAGGATACAATGTTGATATGTTCCATGTGTGAACACACTATGAGTGTGTTAATTGAAGTTGTTGAGGTTTAACAGTGAATCTAAAGAATTGAAGACATCAAAGAAGTAATTAGAGTTCTTATGAAGATGTTCTATATGGTAGTGAAGAGTTGAAGTGAAGTTGGATTTGTTTTCAATTTGAAGATGAATCAAGTCTTCAAGAAGTCATCTTTATACTGAAACTTGCGAGGTTAGCCGGCAAGTGCTTGCTTTTTTCATGTTTATCCTGATATCTTCTGTTGCAGGGGATCTTATTGCCAATTGTCCTTCAACAGGCTTGTTGTAAAGTGGTATATCTTCCTTGTCATTTTGTATGTTTGGTTCCTACTCTGAGATCCTGTTTTGTTCTATATCAAATGCAGAGATCCGCGAGGGTTTGGTTTCGTTCAATTTGTGGATCCTGCTGATGCTGCCGAGGCAAAATATCACATGGATGGTTATCTTCTTCTTGGCCGTGAGTTGACTGTCGTATTTGCAGAAGAGAACAGAAAGAAACCGACTGAAATGAGATTAAGGGAGCGTGGTGGAGGAAGGTGCATGGAGCTTTCTCTTTTTGAACGTTTCTATCATCAAATATCAATAAGTCCTCAATGTAGAGAGATGCCAAAACCCCAAACTTTAACATTCTTTTGTGTTTGTAGGAGCTGCAACAGATTTCGGGATAGAAGGCGTAGTCCCCCTCGTTACTACTCTCGCTCGCCTAGGTATTCTCGTTCTCCTCCCCCTCGACGTGGTAGATCTCGGTCACGCAGCGGTGATTATTATTCTCCTCCCCCTAGAAGACATCATCCAAGGTTTCTACATGTTCTGTCTGAACTCCATTACAGAGCTTTGTGTGGAACATAACCATTCTCCACTCGATTAACTTTTCTATGCTTAAACTCTCTATTGTTGCAGGTCTGTCTCTCCCAGGGAAGATCGATATGATAGGGGGAGATCATTCTCGCGCTCACCCGCCTACAATGGCTCAAAGGGTCGCAGTGTAAGTCCAGCCAGAGGTAAAAGCCGCAGCATAAGCCGTAGCCCAAGAGGAAGCATTAGCCCAAGAAGAAGCAGGAGCCCGAGCCCGAGGAGAAGCATAAGCCGTAGCCCAAGAAGAAGCAGGAGCCCGAGCCCGAGGAGAAACAGCTTCCCGAGCCCTAGGAGAAGCAGGAGCTACACATCTGAACCAGCCAGAAGCCGCAGCCCGCGTGGGGAGCAGTACGAAGACCGGTCACCAAGCCAGTGATTGATTCTTCACTCTTTTATAGTCTTCTCTAGGTTATGGTTTTCTCTCTTCTTTCTTATCAGAAGACAAAGTTAAGATGATTTGAAAAGATGAGAGTTATGTTGGCTTTTTATGTTTTGATGATCCATGGAGTATGTTGGGAACATGTTAGTGTCACTGTTACCTATTTAAGATTAAACTGAACTTATATATATGAAAGTTGCAACACTGGTCCACACAAAAAGAGTAAGTTTGTAATTTAGATTTCTGACAACATAGAAAACCTGTGTTTTATTTGCTGTTATCCTTATCCGCCACGTCAAACAAATCTTGCGGTCGTGTTCAGTGGAAACGGCCAAGATGGGTAGATTTGGTTTCTTTGAGGACTCAAGAACTCTGCAGAGCCAAAGACTATGGTCCGAATCTAACTGAGGAGTTGGGTTCTGTTTATAAAGATTAGACCTTTTTGTTTTAAAACAAAACAACAACAAGAAAGGAGACTCTCTCAAGAACAGTGGCACGATTTGGCATTTGGAGCTTTCCTGTCCACGAAATATACCTACCACCAGCTCTAAAGCATCAAAAGGCGATCATTTGTGTGGAGATAGAGAGAGATAGTGGGAAAGAGATGTGGAAGAGCATAGGAGAATTGAGTAGCGACGATTATGTGAAAGCTGGATTGAATTTGGAAGACGGTAAGGGGTTTGATAAAGTGGTGAGAGATGTGATTTCAAGGGTGAAAGTGACTGACCCAAGAGATCAATGGAAGGCTTTGGTGGATGAGAGTGTGCTTAAGCCATGGCATCCTCATCCTCTGCATCAGCTTCTCTATTACTCTGTCTATTCAAACTGGGATTTCTCTGTTCATGGCCCTCCTCTCTATTGGTTTCCTTCTCTGTGAGTCTCTCTCTCTCTCTCTCACATGAACTTATTCAAATTTCTGAAATTTATCTATAAGATACACCTGATTGTTTGAAATGCCGACTGTCTGACTATTTCTTCTTTGTCTGTCTTAGATCTCAGTCAAAATCCACAAATTTAGGAAGGCTAATGGAAACTCACGGGTCAAGGCTTCTTGGTGCTTCATATAAAAACCCTCTAGAAAGTTTTGAACTTTTCCGGAGATTCTCAGTTGAACACCCTGAAGTAAGCATTGACGTTGAATATTTGGAAGCAAAAAATAGGGCTCTTTGTGGAGGCTCTGCTTTGGTCTAATTATATAGATTTTTTTCAGGTTTATTGGTCAATCATTCTTGATGAGCTTTCACTTGTGTTTCACACTCCTCCAAGGTGCATGCTTGACAAATCAATACCTGGAGGGACATGGCTTCCTGATGCTGTTCTTAATATCGCTGAATGTTGTCTGATGCCTTCAAGCCATCCCAAAAAGGAGGATGATAGTTTGGCTGTTGTATGGCGTAATGAAGGCTTTGATGATTCTCCAGTAAATCAAATGACATTTGCAGAACTCCGCGAACGAGTAATGTATGTAAACATTTCGTTTTCTCTCTTGACTGTTTCGTTTTCGCTGTTCCCTTTCCTTTGTTTTGATACATATACTTACAAAAGGTTGGTGGCAAATGGGATAAGTGGAGTTTTTGCAAAGGGTGACACGATTGCAATCGATATGCCAATGACAGTCGATGCAGTGATTATATATCTTGCAATCATTTTTGCCGGTTGTATTGTTGTCTCCATCGCAGACAGCTTTGCAGCTAAAGAAATAGCAACACGGTTGAAAATTTCTAAGGCGAAAGGCATATTCACTCAGGTTTGTGACACAGCCTGACTCGCATCTTTTCGCCATTTTATCTATCCCTTACCATATCAGATATAGATGATTCATTTACTACCGCGTTTTCAGGATTATATACTCAGAGGAGGTCGGCGTTTTCCTTTATACAGGTGACAAAACCGCTCCTTCCATGGCTGATTTTTGTAACTTGATGAACCAACCACACAAGTATAACGGAAATTGTTTTTTTTTTCTTTAGTCGTGTGGTTGAAGCTGCTCCATCTAAGGTCATTGTCCTCCCCGCTTCAGGGACTGAATTGCGCGTTCAGTTAAGAGAACAGGACATACCGTGGAACGATCTTCTGTCGAATGCGAAAACCCATCTTAGGTAGTTTTACGTCTCTACATTTGCAATCACTCAAATGGTGCAGCTGAAACATGTCTCCAATTTTGGTTCGCAGTGGAGGGAACTACTATCGTCCGATTTATCAACCTGTAAACTCTGTGATTAACATTCTCTTCTCATCTGGAACTACAGGTAAAAGAAATTTGATCAAATTGTATAAATATGTTTAGGTGCATCTATTGATAAGTTATTTTTCTATGTTAGGTGAACCAAAAGCTATACCATGGACACAGCTCTCGCCAATTCGTAGTGCTTGTGATGGATGGGCTCATCTTGATGTCCAAGTGGGTAATTCATATTGTTGGCCTACGAATCTTGGATGGGTAATGGGACCAACTCTTATATTTTCTTGCTTTCTAACTGGTGCAACGCTCGCACTCTATCACGGGTCTCCCCTTGGCCGCGGTTTTGGAAAGTTTGTTCAGGCAAGACACCTCTATTGTTGTCTCCTTTTGAATCTTGGTAACGTTCGATAATTGCACACTTATTGTGTGCTTGATATTACTTCAGGATGCTGGAGTTACAGTTCTTGGTACTGTTCCTAGCTTGGTGAAAACTTGGAAGAGGATTAACTGTATGGAAGGGCTTAATTGGACGAAGATAAAGTAACGAGCAGCAAACCTCTGCTTTTTTCCGGGATTGTATGTTTTGTGGTTGTTGAGAAGATTTGACTCAGAAGCTGTTTTGTGCTTTGTTAGGTATTTCGCCACTACCGGAGAAGCTTCCAATGTTGATGATGTTCTCTGGCTTTCTTCTAGAGCTTATTACAAGCCTGTGATCGAATGCTGTGGAGGCACAGAACTCGCTTCTTCATACATCATAGGAAGCCCGCTCCAACCGCAGGCTTTTGGAGCATTTAGCACACCATCCATGACAACTAGAATCATCATCTTTGACGAAAACGGCGTCCCATATGTAACAAACTGAAACTCTTGACATTTTTGGGGATAGTTTTATAAGGCTACACTGAAATTAATTGAGACTGGTTTTTGCAGCCAGATGATCAACCGTGTACTGGAGAAGTCGGTTTGTTCCCGCAGCACCTTGGGGCCACAGATAGGCTTCTAAACGCAGACCACGACGAGGTTTACTTCAAGGGAATGCCAATGTATAGAGAAACAGTGAGTAGAGTTAGTAAGACTTGTATATTCACAGATAAACCAAATTGAAAACGCACATCACTTTAACTGTTCTGTTCTGTTTTGCAGCGACTTAGAAGACACGGGGACATAGTGAAGAGAACCATAGGAGGATATTTCAATGTTCAAGGAAGAGCTGATGATACCATGAACCTCGGAGGCATTAAGGTACTTCATTGTGTTATACACAACTTGTTTCTTGTTGGGACTTTCCTCAAAGTTTTAATCTTTTTTTTGTTGCTCATTTTATAACAAAGACGAGTTCTATTGAGATCGAACGAGTGTGTGATCAAGCCGATGAATGCATCTCTGAGGCGGCTGCAGTCAGCATAACCCCGCCTAACGGTGGTCCAGAGTTGTTGGTTATATTCGCCGTCTTGAAAGAAGGGTTCAAGAAACCGAGTGAAGAAGAGCTAAAGATTAAGTTTTCAAGAATCATTCAAAAAGATCTTAATCCTCTCTTCAAGGTAATTAAATATCTTTGATGGTTTCCGGGAAATCAAAGTTACAAATAGTTTGTTCCGCTTAATAATGAATTTTGCAGGTGAGTCTTGTGAAGATTGTGACTAAGTTTCCAAGAACAGCTTCGAACAAGTTACTGAGAAGAGTCCTGAGAGATCAGATAAATCAAGAAGTAGGATCCGTAAGGAGTCGAATATAAGCCTATGGAAACAGATGTTTCAAGAAGAAGAAAGTTAATTATTCGAAAACTGATATTAGTTAGTGTTATTCAAGAAGAAGTTATTGATAAGATAGACAATGTTGCAAGAGTTTACATATATATAATCTCTAATTTACTCGGTCGTTGAATAGTGATGGGCGTTGCAAATGATTCATCTCAGGACATATAATCTCATCCATTCTCCAATCAGCTAAATCAATGATTCCAATGTTAAAGACCATTCAAAAGCATGCAATGGTGCGTATCTATAAAAATAAAAGAAAAGAACAAGAACAAGAAAGCAAAAATAGATATTTGCATTATTTGTTAGTATTAGTCATTGGTTGAATAACACATTGTTACTTTTTGAAATTGGTGTAATGACATATATAATAGTGCTAATAGAAGGAAGAAACTATTCATATTATTCCCCATTAATTCTTGCAAGTCAAAATATCCATGTTATGTTCGTCGACCATTCGACATGATTGTAGGAGATTGCAAGAAAGGAGTAAGTGCAAAGATTAGTCAGTTGTAGCACAATTTGAGATCGAATCCACGAATCAGTGGTCCACACGGTGAGATTGACCTTTCTGAGAGACAGAACACAAGTTTTGCTCTTGGAATAGTTCGGACCATAATTAGCAGCCAGATTGATAGGCAATACTTTTAGTGTAATACTCTTTGAGTTTAAAAAAGTGACTATCACTATAATTAATTATACTTACATAATGATAATTATATATCATTATATATATTTACTAGTGTATAATCCGCGTTACGCACGGACATGAACACAATTTTTTTAAAAAAAATTGGTATTATACTATTTTAGTTTAATTAGTATGATTGTTAATTGATTTGTCTCTATTAGCTTAAAAAATGTGGATTGTTTATTCTTAAGTTTTTTTTTTCCTTTCTTCATTTTATGTTTATTTATGTATTTGTTTAGTGGGTGATCCACAATTTGATTTTTTTTTCTTTGGTTGACTATTTATTGAATTAGTTGGTTTTTAAAAAGTTAAGTTTTTGTCATTTTAAAGTTTAGGGAATTGTATATTTTTTAACCCAATTGAATACTAATAAAATAAATACTTCGCAATTGGGTTAGTTTTGTATACTCCGAAAGTTACTTCAAATACTAATAAAAGGAAAGTTAGTTTTGTGAATTTAGAATTCTCCGAACTTATTAAAAAAAAATACTTCGAAATAGGTCATTGTATTTTTATCTATTTTTACCTAAACCCGAATACTAATAAAATATTCAGAATTTACTATTATTCATCTTCGATGATCCAGTGTTGGTGGCTACAAAATATATCTAATTTTATTTGAAAAACGATTTAATTTATATCACTAATTTACTATCAAAATCATCGTACATGTATGGGTTAATGAGAACATTTGAGATAATATGGGCCGATTTGGAAAAATATAAAAATATGGGGTCGAACGTCGATCTAAACATTTAGAGAGAGAAAGAGAGAGACTTCTTGTGAATAAGATTATCCTGTAAAAAATATTACCCAGTACTCTAAAACCCTCGTCTTCTCTGATATCTTCCCTCATCGCCGGTGAAATTTCACTTTCGATTTCAATCACAAAGGGTGTGATCTGCGCTGACGTGGTAAACAATTTTTAATCTAATGGTATTTTATTTTATTTGGTCTCGTATTTAATTTAATTATATATCTATCAGCTTAAGATATGTGTATTTGTTTTTTTGTTTTTTATTTAATTTATGATTATCTATGTTTTTATTTATTGGATGGTACGCATTTTTACATTTTTTTTTCTTTGGTGATCAATTTTATGCAATTAGTTGGGTTTTTTTAAAAGGAAGATATTTACATTTTTTAAGTTGCATAATAATTGTTTTTATTTTGTTTCATGTGAAGTTATTATTTTGGAGTGTTTCATGTATGATTTTAACATTATTTATGTGTGCAATATGTTTGTGATTCCTAAGTCTATATTTTTTTTTTTTTGAAAACAATTTCTATATTTAACTGGAGAGAAATATGGNATACAACCACAATCATAAAACTCATTGACTTTTTTTTTTAAGAACAGGGCACGGGATCGGTTATAACCGATCGAGGAAACCGATCGAGGCAGATCTTGATCGGTTATAACCGATCGAAGAGAGCGATCGCCAGAGCATCATAACCGATCGCATTTTCGTAACCGATCGGTATAACCGATCGAAGCAAATTTTGATCGGTTATAACCGATCGTGGAAACCGATCGCTGGGACCCTACGAATGGCTTTGTGGAATCCTCTAACTGATTGGCCAAAACATACAAATAGATATTTGAATCTACCATCACAATCAGTCTCGTAATGAGTATGTGTACCCGGATTAGCTTCTTTCAACATGTGCAAGTATTTTGGGATTTTACCATAACTTTTCTCTGGAATACCTCTGACAGTGTTAACTGCATACTCACGAGCCTCCCATGCATGGGTATAAGAGATCTCGCATCCATGCTCCATACGCATAATCTGTATGATTTCTCTCGCTTTAGGCCCTTCCTTGACACCCTCATATTTATGCATTACTAGACTGCCAATTGTTTTCGCTGAAGCAGTCCTGTCGTTATTTTTTTTCATGGAAGGAGCACATGTATGTTCATCCACATACTTATTGATCTTGAAATACGTAGACCCCGCTAAACACTCAGCACGAACACGCCAATTGCATTCGTTATCCTTGCACCGTATATACCACCATTGTTTTGTTGATTTTTCAACCGTGTAGTCAAAGTTATACTTCATTGCACAAATTTCCAGAGCAGCCTTAAGAAGATTTTTGCTTCGAAAAATTTGGTCCTTCTTTACAGCATCCGTCACTAAAATTGGAACTGCCTTTTCACTATCTTCTTTGTCTTCAAAAACAAGGCCAGCATCACCATTATCGCCCTCAATGTCAACGTTGCGGACATTGTTTTCCAAATAAACGTTCGGCTGCACTTGCAGAACTTCTACAAACTTCTCAGGCAACTTAGCATCCTCTTGACTACTAGTAGGATCAGACGGCTCTTCATTCAAATCGATGCTGATTGTATTCTCTCGTCGCTCAACTGTAAATGTGACACACAAAGTTATCGAGGTATTCTTCCTTGCATACCCAACAAAGTTTTTCAGTTGATGATCATTGACGATAATAACAGGGGGAGATTCAATCAAATCGCTCGGTAGATAACTAAACTCCACATTCTGATTGACTATTCCAAAGTCCTCCAAAACCATCGTTTTTAACTCTTCAAGAGTAGTAGTTGATTCTAAAGTTAGTAATCTACCTTTTTTGCCTTCATCAACAACAAAAACCCAGCCTTTATCCGACCTCTTCCATACACCACTCGCTACATATTTATGCATCATCCTTGGGCGTAGAGTAAACAACGTTAAAAGAAATTTTTTTTTTTTTAAATCGTCAAACCTCTGTCACAAGAAGTCGATGAAGAGAAGAAGAAGAAAGAAAAATCGATTGGAAAAAAAAAAAACATGGAAAAAAGGAAGAAAGCGTAGAGAAAGAAAGGAAAAAAATATTTTCAAAAAAGATTTTCAGTTTTTTGGATAACCCATGATCCTAGATTTACTCAGATTTTGTTAACTACTTCCTAGAATAGGAAATCTACATTCCATAGAACAAAGACATAGTTATAGAACTTATATTCTCTAAGAAGTTGAATATAATGTTAAATCTAGAATATGTAATCCGAAATCTATAGAATACATAACAAGTTGTAGAAACCGTATTCTAGATGTCCCGTAGAAGGCAGAACAATTAATAGAATGTTGAATCTACCTTTCGTAGATTAGAGATGAAACAATAGAAAACAAATTCTACGTTTGTAGAATAAATATTCTACGTTTCATAGTTAAGGTAAGTTACTATTTTTAAAACCTAAATCTTTCCTAAAATGGGTACCGAATATATTTGTAATATATTTGTATTTCCTTTTTTGTTATTTTTGGATTTTTTCGAAATTTATAAGTATTTATTTTCAATTATAAATAAATAATAAAAGGGTATGTTTGTCAAAAAGTGGCAAATGTCTAATTAATCTTAAGGGGACAATTTTAAGTTCAATGTGTCCTATATTTCCAATTCTCCCTATTTTATTTGAAACTTAACTAATTGTTTCTCATATTTCCACCTCCATTAAAATGAAAATGTAAGTGATAGTCAATCACTTCAATATCTACGGTCAATCACTTCTATATTATTTACAAATAATCATGTTTGTTTGGAACTTTCATATCTTATCTATATTTAAAGATCAAATAAATCTTGTTATCCAAATATCTAAATTACTGAACGTTTCATTTTATTATTTTAAATTATGTACTTTTAAAAAAAAATCGATTATCTTATATTATTTAACAAAAATACTATAATATGCATTATTAAACGATAATAGTTTACTTTTTATTTATTAGATATTTTGTTTTTTTATTAAAAAAAATATCTATATATTTGTGATATGTTAAATTAATATTGTATATATTGTATACTATTAGTTTGGATCAAATAATATTCATTCACTAAACATCTTTTCGATATAAAACTTTAACCGTGTAACTATAATAAAGTGTGTAATATATTAGTAAAACTAAAATTTTAAATCTATTATTTTTTCAATAAATTTTGTTGATTTTTTAAAGTTTTTAGGATATAAATATGAAAATGATATTTTAAATTACTTGTATAGTTTAATAAAATGTATAGTTAATATGTATATCAAAATTTTAACTAATTAAATTATAAAAATTAAATATTAAAATGATGTGGTAATAATGTGGTAGATGATGTATATTTTTTAGAAAGATAAAAGCTAACTTTATATATATATTTTAAATATTAGTAATGTACAATTGCTTCGGTTTTAACTTTTAACATTTCAAAAGAAAAAAATTAAACAGAGAGGAAAAAAATTAAACCCTAAAGAGCGTTTGGATCTGGCTTTATGAAACCACGGGAAACGAACGAGTCTTTGAGAGATTTCGTCTTCTTTTATTTACACGTATTGGAGATTTTCATCGAGATAAACAGAGAAGATCGAGCAAGATTCTTCCTTGACAATTTCCAAGCTTCGATTTTTAAGGGAATCGTGCCTCCCTCGCGTTCTTGAAGTAATGATTCTTCTTACCCTATAAGTGGAGAAAGCGAGATTCAAGTGATGTGGACTAATGTTTTCAGAATTGTAACTCTTCTTACTACTCTTGTCTTTCACTTTCTTCTTCACTGCTATTAGTATTTGTGTGAGAGAGAAAGTTGTTGTTTTTCGCTGTAAAAGATTTTGATTTTTCTGATTAATTTTTCCACAGGGGGGTCTACATAACGTCTCTTGGTTTCAGTTTCTTCCAAGTGAAACTGAGCTGAATCCTGGCTCTGATAGAAGGTTAAAGCTTTCAGCTTTTTTCTTTTCAATTGGTGTTTAACTGTACTAATTAGTCCTGTCACTCTGGAGATTTCAGCTCAAGAGCTGAGCAGAATGATGTAGCAACATATCTTGTGCTTTCATCTCATCTGCGGTTGCAGAAGGAAGGATTTCTTAGCACATGGACCAATTCTTTTGTTGGACCTTGGGATCCTTCTCAAGGTTTATACAACCCTGGTAATCCTAAACCACACTCTCCTACTCAGTCAATCTTGTAACTTTTTACTTGTATCTGATCATCATTCCTCGCTCAGATGAAAAGATCAAGCTTTGGCTTTTTCTTCCTGGCCGTCATTCATCAATCACTGATAAAGCTCAGGCTGCAGTGTCAAAACTTAGAGGTATATTTTCCTAATCATTCATTGCTCGTTTTTCTCCTCAATATATTCAAACTTTTTTTTTATGACTCCTTACTTTTTGTTTCTCCTGTTAAAAGTCGTTGCGTCAGGAATCTGGGTAGCACCTGGGGACTCTGAAGAGATATCAGTTGCCTTTTCACAGTCTTTACGTAATTGCATTGAAAGGTTATTTTCTTATGATCTCCACACATAATGGTTGGATTTGGGACATAATGGATTGAAAAATCTCATATTAAGTTGTTTGATATGGCGCCAGAGCATTAACTGGACTTTCCTACATGAGATTTGGAGACGTTTTTTCAAAATTCAGCCCTCAAAGTGAAGAATATTTGAGGTATCTGCAACCTCTTACCATTTAAGCGATAATCACTGAGTTCGTTTCTTGAACTATTTCTTCCCTTAAGCAAATATACATTTTTTCCTCTGGATTTTCGACCATATCTCCTCCTATCTATTCATTAAATATGAGTCTGCAAGACCTTGGTTTCCTGAGTGTAATTATTAAAATCCGAAGAAGTCTATGATTAGGTGTGTGGCTAATGCTCCTTTGATATTTATGCAGGAGGGGACAGCCTACCGTTGAATTCATCTTTGCTGCTACCGAAGAGGCAGTTTTTGTCCATGTCATTGTATCTGCCAAGTCCGTAAAGATTTTTGTCATATATGTTCGAAATTATGGTTTAGTGCTTCTTATAGTTATTGTGAAACTAACACTGATTTTAATGTGCGAAGGAATGTCCGGACACTTTCAAGTGGCGATGCCGAAAGACTGTTACGGAGTTCTTTGAAAAACTCCAGTTATAGGCTTCCAGGTTAGTCATTTCTTCCATCTTCACTTGCAACGCTAAATTCTGCTCTTGTCTATGATAACTCAAAAGAAGTTGTCGGAACTAGTTCCAGATGTTTGTTGACCTATTCCTGTTTTGTACTGATATACTAGTGAATGAATTGAGAGCATGCGACTTTTTGAACTCAATTTCAATGCATTCGATTCTGAAAAGAAGCTAGTGTAGTTTAGTGCTAGTACCTTAGTTCCTCGAGCAGAGTTATAGCATCTCATTTTTTTTGCATGGCACAAGAGCTTATCTGCATTGTTTTTCTTTCCGGGGTTGGCCAAGAGTGGGATAATAGATTGTGCTACATGTAATTCTTTGAAGCCAAATTTTTTGAATTGAGACCTGAAATGATTATTGTGCCTTCTACATGTGCTTCAAGAAAGATAGGAGCTTTTTCTTTGATAGAAACACTTCTCACAGGCTTATGTTATTCCCACCAGTGATTGTTTCTCCTCATGGAATGCGGGGCAGCCTCACTGGATTCTGTCCCAATGACCTTGTCAAGCAAGTCTACTTCAGGTGCAATTCATACCTTTGCTTTCCAGTGTCCAAGTCGACATTTTTTATATGAAATGCATAGCTGTTAATCTGATGGAACTAATTTTCTCAACTAATATTAGATTTTTTTCTCACACAGTTCTGGCAACTTAAGGACTTCGAGTGGATATATTGGTCTCTCTTCTCATGTTGGTCGTGGGTCCCGTCTGATAAATGGCAATCATTGTTACGTGGAAGTTACACTTGGTTGCTGCCAAAATATAAATGACAACACAAGTCAAACTAATTCGACCTTGCCCCATAATCAGTGTCCTGAACCTTCAGTTGGGAATAAAGATCACCGGAAAGGACAACCAGATTTTTTATCAGTGTGTGAAAAAAAGTTCATATATCCAGCTGAGGCAGTGCTTGTGCCAATCTTACAGTCGGCATTTGCTAAATTTTCTTTGAAAAGGTAAACTGTCAAGGTGAGGAGGTTGTTTAGAATTTGTTGAGTAGTTTACGGTAAGATCGACATTGGCTATTAACGTTGGCTAATTATGGACAATTTATATCGTTTCTGTTGAATTTGTCTAGAATTTTGTCAGGGTGTGCATGTGTTTGTAGTTGTCTACAACTCATAAAAATTGAGTTTGTAGGATCGTAGTGAGAGGGTTTTTAGGAATGATTTCAGACCCACGTTACAGAACATAACCTTGAAAAAGATGTAATATTTGTGATCTTTCCTCAGCTTGGAGCTGATGCAAGGTGAAATCATACTTGCAGATTTTGGCTTCAAAACTGGATAGGACCATCACTGGCAGGCTCATCGTTATTTATGCACTGGTGAGTCTTTTTCTTCTATTATGTGAGTTCTTCTTTCTAAAGGAACTCAAAAATAGAGGTCTTGAAATGCAATCCCTAACTTATCTGAGAAACTGAATGTTGTGTACTCCTCATGTTTCGCAGCTCCATAGGAGTGAGATCTGTGGCATTTCTGAGTTTTCGAATATAAAGCTTAGCGATTTTTTTTTTCCATTACAACAGTCTGTTCATGATCCCTGAACATTTATACTTTATTCTATGCAGGGCTGGTGATTTTGATTTCCTTGGAGCATCTGGAAATAAGAGTGATGGGTTTTATGAAAAAAATGGTTATAATAGCAGCGGCAGTAGCCGTAATAGCAGCATTAGTTCAACAAGTAGTGCGTCTAGCGGGAGTGGTTGGAGAATGACTTCAAGAACTGGTGACCTTGACGCAGATGCAGATTCTCTGACATGTAGGCAATCTGGTCTAACTTGTAATGATGATCGCCCAAAAATGGTATGACTTTTATCTGTGTAAAGGGTGGAGATTGCATAGTACTGGTAACCAATAAGTAACATAACATTCTTTGCAGGGTTCTAAGCGGCCACGAACAGGGATGGCAGAGTCATTCGGTCAAGTAGGTACTGTCTCTAATGCACCTATTCAAGAAGCATCTAAGTCAGGATTTGGTTCTACTGAAACTAATAAGCTGTTGTTCCAGGCATTGCAAATGATCAAATTGGTTGGGATTGGGATGATGACGATGATGATGATGATAGAGGAGTTGGCATGGATATCCAGGCACTTCTTTCAGAGTTTGGAGACTTTGGTGACTTCTTTGAGAATGATGCGTTACCTTTTGGGGAGGTAATGCCCGGTCTTCTGTTATCCGTCATAATAATGTAGCAACTATTACTTGCATTCTCTATGCTGGTGAATGATATTTTGCTCCTGCATAAGCTCTGATATTTAGACTGTATCTCATATACGTTTGGGAGGAGGTTGTGCCTCCCTTTCACCCTTCTTGTGATGCCTCTTATTGTGTTTTGGTCCTATTGCCTTTAATGTTCAGTCCTTATCTAATAACGCACCTTATCTATTATGTTTGTGTAGCCACCGGGAACAGCAGAGTCGCATGCGCTCATGTTTCCTCCAGATTCTGCTGATGTAGGTTCTAGTCCAGTGGATATGATGGATGTATCAGACCAGATTGTTTTGCCTGTTGGGTTTTCCTCTTTTGAGAGCTTTAATCCTGTTCCCCCTATCATAGATGAGTCCCTTATCAAGAGTCAAGAAGTCCTCAACAGCAGTGTCACTTCAGTTTCTTTAAATCAAATGTCAAGCTGTTCTACTGGTGAGTTTGATCATTTGATGAAAGCAGAAGCTATGATGACCTTTGCTCCTGAGTATGGAGCTGTAGAAGCACCTATGAGCGAGATTTCCTCTACGTTTTTCAAAAGCCCATATCTTCCCAAATCTCACAAAGTGGAGAGTTCAAATTCAAGAACAAGTAACTATGTTTATGGACCCACACCACCTTTCATTGATTCTGATGGAGCAGCTGATAAGATTTTGCTTGGATCAAAAGCATGCATTGGTAACAATGATGGCAGAACTTTGTTTCAGTCGAGGAAGTATTACACTCAAGTAGAGAGCAGAAAGGACCAATATGATAAGCTACCTACTGTAGTTAGTGACAACAAGAGTACAAAGGAGGGTGTTTCTCAATTAAAATCAAATTATAGTGCTGTTAAGACCGTACAGGCGAAAAAGACTGACGGCATATCTGCTATTGTTAGTACTTTATTATCTTCAAAGACCTTGCTGGCAACAGACGTAGGAAGCGTTATGTTCCAAGCTTTCATGTGTAGGATGCGGCACATAGTCATTTCTTCGAAGCACAATTCACCTGTTAGTCTGACTAGGCTTAGTGGAAACTTTTTCCTGAACCAGCTGCCAAATGAGCCCAGTACTCTGACAGACAACATATCTGCAAGGAACGAGATATATAAGAAAGAAATACCTACTAGAATAGCTGGAGATTTTGATGGAGGAATGTTAGATAGCCACATGAGTGCACCAGTTGGCGTGTGGCGGACTGTTTCAGTCCCAAAAACAGCAAAACCTGCTAGTTCGCCAAATATTGAAGCAGGCTCATCCTTGCCCCATAGTTCATTTAGCGAAGACAGCTTGCTTTCTTATGGCCAAAGGCAGCCATTGCAGGAGCTCCTAGATGGAATAGCGCTACTTGTACAGCAAGCTACGTCTTTCGTTGATTTAGCTCTGGATTCAGATTGTGGAGATGGACCTTATGGCTGGCTTGCACTGGAAGAGTTATGGAGACGGGAGCTGTCGTGTGGACCTTCTGCTGGCCATGGAGGTTGTGGGGGAACTTTGGCTTCCTGCCATTCTCTGGACATTGCTGGTGTCAAGCTAGTTGATCCACTCTCTGCCGAGGTAAGCTTTTGAAATGATGTAAGATGCAAGGAAATAAGGGTAGTCAATGTCTTTACGTTCTTAATTTTTAGTTATAGGCTGGAAATTAACTGGTCACAGATTTATCGTATAAAGCTTCTAGCTTGTTCATATTTCTCCTGCTGCTACCTTTTGTCTTCTCTGTGCGACTCCTGGTTATTTACAAGGTACAGGATGATATGTTCTGGCAGTTTAAACCTGATTCTGGAGATTTTTTTCTTTTCCAGGTTTTTCCTTCGTCTGTCATTACTCTACTGCAATCTGACATCAAAACAGCTCTGAAATCTGCATTTGGTCAGTCAGATGGTCCATTATCTGTCACAGATTGGTGCAAGGGCCGAAATCAATCAATGGATGGAGGATCTATTTCTGAGGGATCTACTGCTGAGTCAGCCCTGAGTGAAGGTAGATCACGAATCCTGATTATTTCTCAGTCTCACTATGGCAATCATCTCGTTCAACTCTACTGTTTTTGTTTCTGCTGTGGTTGTTCAGTGATATCTGATAGAGTGAATACATGTCAATATCTCTGATGATTCTGTTATTAATATATCTTGGCAAACAAGCAGTTTCAAATGCAATAGATGGTGCGAAAGGAGAGGAGACTGGGCAGAGCCAAGACATATACAGTTCAGAATTACTCCGACCAACACTTTTTGTTCTTCCATCACCTTCTATACTTGTCGGGTATGTATGCCGATATCTGCTCTATTAGCAGTCAGAGTGTTAAAGTTTTTTAAATAGAATTTGGTCTTGATCAAGATGCCTATGTGATCGGGTTATCTCCTGAAGTAGTCATGATTTCCTTTTGTTAGGATATCTGAAGAATTTTTGTTACATACTATATTGTTGGTGATTTAGAGCTTTCGTTACATATACATCCTTCCCCTGTGACAGTTACCAAGATGACTGGCTTAAGATATCAACCAACTCCTTGCCACATTGGGAAAAGGCCCCTTTTGAGCCATATGCTCAGCTGAAAAATGTGAGTTTATAAGGAACTCGTCTGAGAGACATGCTTTTGTTTTCCTGCCATGTAGGCCAATTGATAATTTGATATTCTTCTCCACTAAGATACATGTGGTTGTTCTTTGTTATCTTTCGCAGATTAACTATACTGTTGTATGCCCGGATATAGATCCTTTAACCTGTGCTGCTGCTGATTTCTTTCAGCAACTTGGAACTGGTGAGTCAACGAATTTATCAATTGTGAAAGAGGTTATACTCAAACATGACGGGAACTGGTTTCTGTTAAAAAACGGTTCTAGGGGAACAAAAGTTCTTCTCATCATTATGTTCTGATGAACCTTTTGTTGCATAGTTTATGAGACGTGCAGGCTGGGAACCCATTTGCCACAGATCCTGGGAAATCAAATGGAAACTGACGCTGGAAGATTATCATCATCTGGATTTGTTCTGCTTAATTGCCCTCAATCAATGAAGATTGAAAGCAATAACACATCGCTTCTGGGATCTCTCAGCGATTATTTTCTGTCTTTGTCGAATGGGTGGAATGTGAGTAGCTATCTGAAGTCCTTATCAAAAGCACTGAAAGGTCTAAAGCTTGGGTCTTGCCTTTACACAAACCAGAAAGAAGGATCAGCTAGTCCTTGCATGGTAAGTATATGAGTTAGAAAGTACATTTGTTAACTAAGATAAGTATTTCTTTGCCCATTTCTATAAAGTGTAGCTGTTGATACTTGTTGGCTTCTACTTTTCTTTCAGGTAGTGTACATAGTGTGTCCATTTCCCGACCCTTCGGCAGTTTTAAGGACAATCGTCGAATCGTCTGTTGCACTTGGATCAGGAATTCAGCCAGATAGAGACAGGAGATCGATGCTTAACAGTCAGGTTGCAAGGGCGTTTGGTAGTTCTGCTGCTGTAGACGAAGCATCAATATCTCACATTCCAGTGCTTTCGGGGTTTAGTGTCCCGAAACTAGTTCTACAAGTGGTGTCTGTTGATTCTATTTTCCGGATAACAAGTCCAAGCTTTAATGAGCTTGTCATTCTCAAGGATACTGCTTTTTCTGTATACAATAAAGCTCGGAGAATTTCACGAGGAATGCCTAATGATGGATTTCTCTCATCATCTTTATTAAGCAGATCCTCTTCAGCCTTGACATCAATGAGCTCTATTTCAGGAATCTGGAAAGACTGTGTTGGTTCTCGAATGACAGGTTCTACACATCCAAGAGATGGTGAAACAGGTGGTTGGGAAAGCTCCTGGCCAATAGCAAGATCTGGAGGATTAAGCTGCGACCCAAACAGAAATGGAGATTTTTACCTTAATGATGAAATTTTCTATTTATTTGAACCGCTTTTCATTCTTTCCGAGCCTGGTTCCGTGGAGTGTGGAGTTTCACCTACTTTCGGTGGCTTGGTGGGATCCGAGTCTTCAAAGCCAATACCTGAGGATGGTGGCAGAGGTTCTGGACCTGGCGTGAATTCAATGGAAGGTATACCATCGGGATCAAGCTCCCAGGGGGATGCATCCCAGCTTGAAGGAAAGGCTATTCCGAGTTTACATTGCTGCTACGGTTGGACAGAGGACTGGAGATGGCTTGTAAGCATCTGGACGGATGCCAGGGGTGAATTGCTCGACACCCATATATTTCCCTTTGGTGGTATTAGCAGTAGACAGGATACGAAAGGGCTGCAGTGTCTTTTTGTTCAAGTTCTGCAGCAGGGATGTCAAATACTACAGGCATGTTCCTCCCCTGACAATGGATCTTTTAAACCCAGGGATTTTGTCATTACACGCATTGGAAATTTCTTTGAGCTTGAATACCTAGGTAAATTAGCTTCTTTTATACCTCTCGTTTACCTTTACATCCTGTTCTTAATCTGAGATTCATCCCTTTCTTATTCCAAATGCCGGGAAATAGATTTCTCTAGTACTGCTTGTTTCATAACCCTGGTATTTTTGTCTACTTGCAATTGATATAACAGAGTGGCAAAAGGCAATTTACTCAGCTGGAGGTCCTGAGATTAAGAAGTGGCCGATTCAACTTCGACGTTCTGCGCCTTCTGGCATAGCCACCAATAGCAACGGATCTTCCTTGCAACAGCAGGATCTGAGTTTGATTCAAGAGAGAGCCTCGTCAACTAGCACACTCTACAGCTCTCATGCAAAACCATCCACCTTTGTGAAAGGCAGTATGGGGCAATCTGCTGGAAGAAAGCAGATAATGGGTGGGCAAACTATTTCTGGTACTCCAAGGGGTTTGTTTCAGTGGGTTCACAGCATCAGTTTTGCTTCTATTTCACTTGATCATTCTCTGCATTTTGTTCTTCCGGCTGAGTTGGTATCTTCTGGTCAGTTTCTGATTGTTTTCTAGCTTTTTCCTCAGTTCACTCATATATATGTCCCGTGTGGTTAATTTTAAATTTCCATAAGAAAGAAGCAAGATTCTGACTTGCCTGGTTATTTGCGCAATTATGCAGGATGTGGCCAGAGCAGTACTGGTATGAGTTCAGTAAATTACATTGAAGGTTTCACTCCTGTCAAGTCTCTTGGGTCAACGGCTTTCTCTTACATGATGATACCATCACCCAACATGCGCTTTCTTCACCCAAGTCCTCTTCAGCTTCCTACATGCTTAACTGCGGAATCACCTCCGCTTGCTCACCTCCTTCACAGCAAAGGCTGTGCAATCCCCTTGTCTACCGGATTTGTTGTTTCAAAAGCTGTGCCTTCCATGAGAAAGGACTCGAGAATAAACATGAAGGAAGAATGGCCATCCGTTCTCTCTGTAAGTCTCATAGACTATTATGGTGGTTATGACCACGCCCATGACAAAATTCTTCAAGGAATCATGAAGCAAGGCGGAGGGACCAAAGAAACTAGAGATTTTGAGGTTGAAAGCCATCTTATCCTTGAGTCAATTGCGGCAGAACTCCATGCTCTATCGTGGATGACTGTTAGTCCAGCATATCTGGATAGGCGGACGGCATTGCCGTTTCACTGTGATATGGTTCTTAGATTGAGACGTCTGCTTCATTTTGCGGATAAAGAACTCTCCAGACTACCAGATAAGTCGGGAGTTTGAAACAAAGCAGGAGCATACAGACCACTGAAGTTTGCTATCAGAAGATGAGACCAACCTTTCTGTGAACTTCATCCTGCATCTCCTGAGTAGTCTGTCATATTTAAGGCACTTAGGTTTCTCGGGCTAGTTCACCAGTGCTATACGTTATAAAGAAGTAGGCAGAAATGGTGTACATCTACTAGATGTAGTCCAGGTTTTTTTTTGGGTGCTTATGAAATCTGTAAAATGATTAGCATTTACGGCTTGCTCTACTTGTTTCACTTTAGGTGCATAGGTTAGTTTCCTTATTATCCCTTACCTTGTATTTGTAATTTACTTTATTTATAACTCCTCTGTAAATTTGGCACGACATTCAGTTTGGTTTCTCAGGGCAAAGACTTATTTTCTTGTAGAACTCTGGCTACTTTTGAGGCTGAACATAATGAGTTTCTATTGATCAGTCACATAACTGATCCTATGAGTTGTGCAGCTGAAGATTCTGACAATAAACTCGGTTCTCAGGACTCAAGAGTCTCTCTTCCATCTTTCCTCGGACCATCTTGCGGCTATCTGTTTGTCAGTCTATAGATTGCAACTTCCTCTGGTGTTTATAAGAGACCTCTCTACATTATTGGAGTTGCTCCTGTTTCTTTTGTTGGTAAGCTATTTATCTTTAGATTTTGCTTCATGAAAAGAGTTTAATTAGTCTGTCTTTGACCATTGTACTAGTGATTTTCAGGACACAAAAAATAATGGATGGAGAGCTAGTAATTGGACAATAAAAGCGGCGGCTAGTTACGCAGACGTTTGTTTATATGTCCAGGCAAAGGTCATGAGAACTTAAATGCTATGGTATGGTCCCATTCTTTCTTCTATGCATCACATGGCTTTAACAGATTCTAGCTGAAACGTCCCACATACCCAATCTTACCCTTTAGTTTATTCTATTATGTATAAAGACAGTGTAAGGTTCTATTAAGAAATGAAAGATTGGTGAGTGGGTGGTTTGTTTTGGGTCCCTATGAATGTTCTTAACGCTTAATTTCCTAGAAGATGACTTCATATTTTACATGTCTTTTATATTGGAGTTGCCCACAATCAAATGATTTGTATTTAGGATAAACTTGATGTCTTTGCACTCATATTTTTGATTCAGATTAGGTTTTAACTCTATTGATTATCTATCTATATATGTTCTTTATGATAGAAAAAGGGAATGCTTAATCTGGTTTCTCTCTCTGAGCTACACTCATTTGATATCATTTATTGTGGTTGTCATCTTCTTTACCTTTCTCTCTGGGGTGAGTCACATGGATACTCATGTTGCCTTAAGGCACCATAACACCATGATGAGGATGATGATGTGCCCCCACAGGCCCACACAACCTTCCCAATACAGCTCATCACATCATTGATTCCACCAACCCTCAAGATAATTCCAAAGTATTCCCTCTCTCTCTTATTGATCTTTGTGTGAACCCAAATCAATGAAATATGATATTTTCTTACCTCCTTTTAACAAGTTCTGTGATGGTTTTCATGGATTTGTAGACAGATTGTTAAGAAAAACGAATCCATAAACAGTCTGACGACTGATGGATACATACATACAACAAGCACATATATAAAACAGGTGGTTACATTAAGAATAATACAAAACTCTATAACAACAATAGAGTCAAATCACACAAACTCATTAACAAAAACAAATAAAATTAATGGAGGGAAAAAGAAAAGAATGATAAATGTGTGTTTTGGCTCAAAAGAGAAGACCAGATGCCAAAGCAACAACAGATGCAAACAATGCTGGTACGAACATAGTAGCATCAGAAGTTGGGCTTGGAGCCGGAGCTTCGACGGTGGCGGCCGCAGCTTGTCCTAGGGCTGAGAAAGCCACCGCAACGGCTATGAAAACAACCATCATCTTCATTGCCTCCATTGCTTATCTTTGATGTATGAAAAGAAGATTTTGTAATTCTTTTGTGTATGTGTTGTGATGATAATAGTTGTGGGGATGGTATTGTCTATTTATACAACAATTGAAGTGGATTTTTACAGCTGGCAAATTGGCTGTCTCTTGGCCCAAACCACATTCTTCTCTTTCTCAACCACTGTCCCTTTTTTTCTTTCCAACCTCACAATTATATTTTAATATGTTTTTACTAATTTTTGTTTTGTTTAATTATATAATTTTGTTGTTGTTGTGTTTACTCACATGAGTAGTTTAAAAGAAAAGAAGTTACAACAAATTTGATTAGTGTCCTTTTTTCTTTTCATTCTAATTACTTTTGTATTTAGATATTAGCTGTTGCCTGTTATTACTTACTAATTTTGAAAATTTAAGAGAATTTAAAAAGTAAACATTGGAACTTTTATTGTCAACAAATTCAATTTTTTTTTTTTAATTGATTATACTAACATATTTGCTGCAGAATTATCTTCATCGAATTTTTTTTTTTTTGGTTCTTTCTAGAATACTCACTTTATAACGTTTTTTCATTTCATTAAAGGGTCAATTAGCCGTTTTAGTGTTTCCTTGAAACTAGAGAAGTTCTGTAACGTTCACACCAAACTATGAAAATGACCAACAACCCCATTACAGATTAAGGAATTAATATTTTCGTAATGACTGGTTTAATTTGATTTTTCTTCCTTTGATCACTGCAATTTGCAATACTGTGTATTTCAATAGCAAATTCGTTGTAATTATAAACAAAAATCAACTGAGAAAATAAGAGGATAACAAATAAACTTAGCTAGAAAAGATTAAAAATACCAAACATATGATTCATATGCTTGAGGCTATACTGTTTTTGTGGACCATAGCAAACCAAGTCTCTGTTGTTGTTTTTGTTTTCGGATTTCGAAATTAAAACGACTTGTTCTCTCTCTTTTATTTTGATTTTTCTATAAGTAATTTTTTTTAGGGCAATTCTACAAAATAGCACCCAAAAACTTAAAGTTCAATAATTTAGCACATAGGGGTGAAAATCACAAAACTAGCATTCATTAAAAGGGAAAAAGACTAAANTTCTCTTTTTTTTAATGAATATTAAATTATATTCAAATCCAAAAAAATAAAATTTTTTACATCAGTGATACGAGTTTTAAAAAAAAAAAAAAAACTACTATAGAAAACGGAACTAAAATGCTAGATCTTCAAGTCCTTTCCTTCATTTCAATGTGCAGGTCTTGATGCAAACCAATTTTACATACCATTTTCATAACGCTTATCTCTAAACATTTTCTATAAGTATTTGCAATTTCATGAACTGCATATACGTAATTCTCTTCCCATTTCAAATTTTTTTTTATTTTTATGAATTAGCAGTAACGGTTGAAGTTTTAAAATCAGCAAAATAGTTTAAACAATTAGGCCGCAAGGAGAAAGTGAGATTCAAAATTTCTTACGTTAATTTCTAAATAAAGGTTTAAACTTTTTCTGACCAAACGCATAATGAGTTCCAAGTTGGAATTAGTGGACCGTTGGTGGGATTCAGATCTACTTCTCCTTTGTTCAATAATCTCTTAGTTTTTGCCTCCTTTTTCACTGTTTCTTAGGAAGTTATAGAGAAACAAATATAACCATTTTTAAATAATAAAAGACTTTTGAGTTTTTATTTATTTATTTATGTTTTTTGCTGTAGATTTTTGTTTCCTTTAAAATTTAGATTTATTTTGTTCTCTTTATCCATACGTTTTTATTTTTTTCCGAGTTCAAGAAAAATACTATAGTAGTAGGGCTATAAGAGCATCAGCATCCGAGACTCATGTCTTCCCGAAGACATGTCCAAAAAGCTGATGATGGATTCGTCGCGACATAAAAAANAAAAAAAAAAAAAAAAAGCGAAAGACATGGGTTTCGGATCTGCAATGCGTATGGTCTAAAGAGTCTTTTGAAATCTAGACACGACATTTAAAATATGTCAAGGATGAGATGTATTTCATCTGTTTGTCAGTTCCAGCAGATAAAATATAAAACAAACTCATTGGGCCTCATAACAGGCTAACAGCCCAATGTATACATTTAGCTTAACGTTTGATTAACTTTATAACCATAATTTAATTGCTTAAATTGAAAAAAAAGGAGAGATAAAACGAATTATTCAAGTAAATTATTTCTTAAATTATTATTATTATTATTTTTTTTTCTTAATAAAGAGTAAGTGGGCATGTGGTTGTCACATTTCTACTGTCATCTTACCGGTATATTTAGTTATTGGATCGGTTTATTGTGGCCCAAAATGATGACAAAAAAAAGTATTATTTTTAAAAAAAAAATTAGATGAGAAAACTAATATTTATATGTAAGTGATGAAGAAAAAAATAGATATAAAAACAATATAAATGTGTGAAATTGCAAAAGTTTATTAGTGCAATGAATATTAGCCCAAGTTTGAGCATAATTGCTTTTTATTTTTTTTTGAAAGGGTTTTAATCTAACCCCACGCGTATCTTTGGCGCGTGAACTACAGCGCCCTAAAAGTAAAAAGGGAATGGTCAAATCAGCGTGTAGTACTAAATCTTTAGAGACTTGTCTGAACGCAAAATCTTATATTATTTATGGGAAAAAAGCTTAAAAATACACGAACTCTACATAATTTGGACGTTTAATACACGAACTATTTTGGAACCCATAAAAATACACAGACTCATTTTGGCACCCGTTTTAATACTTGAACTTTCAAAAATCGTAATTTTAACACAGATTCCGTCATGGACGTTAAACCATCGAACGGATGTTACATAACTCCGTTTACAGAAAAACAAAACGTGGGTTTTTCCCTGTTGAAAAGACTACTGTTACCCTTGGGTTATTTTCCCCCAAATTCAAACGAAACCCTAATCGATTTTCCCCCAAATCAAAGTAAAGAAGGAGCCCTAATCGATCGATTTTCCCCAAATCGTTTTCCCAAATCACGAGCCCTAATCGATTTTCCCTAAACCGATTTCCAAAATCGACATTGTCTCTCGAATTCTCACTCCACACGAAATGATATAGAAGAACTCGAAGAGCTGAAGACCCGAAACAGAATCGCGAGTCGGAGAGGATGAGGTATGGAATCGAAATTTTGATGTCGTGGTCTCTGAAGTTGTTGATTGTTTCGATTCTGTAGTTAAGTTAGATAGAATCAATATTTGGTTCGATTTGCTTGATTTGGTTTTGAATTTTAAGTACATTTTTTTTTCTTCGATAATGCAGTGACACTACTATCAAAGTGAATCTGTATTATGGAGGACTTATGTATGTGAAGGATTCTAAGTGGACATACAAGGGAGGATCTATGAAGAAAGACTTAGTTGTGGATCCAGATTATATGAATTGGAATATCTTCGATGAGTATTTTGAAAAGCATGGCTTAGGAGGAGGTGCTGTGGAACAAGTCTGGTACAAACGTCCACACACAGAAATGGAATCATGTAGGGCTATCTTCCATCTCAGTTCTGATGCAGAGATAATGGAAATGTGTGCTGAAGGTATGAAAGGAGGAGAAATTGATTTGTTCATTGAGCAAGTTGGACTTCTTCAAAGGGATGTGACAGAAGGTGATGAGGTTGAGACAGAAGCTGCTGAGGTTGAGACAGAAGCTGCGAGAGAGAATGTAGATGAACAAGAAGAAGAAATAGTGCAAGAAGGAGATGATGCAAGGTTTCAGAATTTTTTTGAAGAAATTCGTCTTATTGAGGATGCTCAAGTGATTGGTGAAGGTAATGAGGATGTTGCTGAACCTGTTATTGATGATGGGAATGAGACTTTGGTTGATGATGAGGCTGAAATGGAGAGACAATGTAGGGATTCTGATAGACCGGAACCTGTTGTAGATACAGATGATGAATGGCAAGATTTCAGTAGAAAGGAAACAGAGATATCAAGAACTGCATACAGTAATGAGAAAGAACCATACTTGTGGTTAATGCAGACTTTCAAGACTGGTGAAGAGTTTAAAGATCAGTTATTGAGGTATGTCTTAAAAACCAACTATGATATCAAGCAGTGTAGGTGGGAGAAGAATAAGTTGGCGGCAGTGTGTACAAATGAGAAATGTCCTTGGAAGATATATTGCTCAGTTGAGAAGCCAAAAAAGAAATGGATGGTGAAAACCTATGTGGATGCACATAACCATATGAAGAGTAGCAAAGCTCGGATGTTGAAACAGGGAGTTATTGGGAAGTTATACAAGGATGAAGCAAGGAGAAGGCCTGGTTTAAAGTGGACCGACATAAAAGATGAGATAATGATGAGATACAATCTCAATGTATCTAAGTGGATCTGTTCCAAGGCAAGAAGAATAGCTCTAGATTTTGTTATTGAAACTCAAAGGGAGCAGTTTGCAAAGCTGTGGGATTATGAGGCTGAACTCAGAAGGAGCAATAAGAATGTAACTACAGAGATCGTTACTCTTCCTCGTGCTGATGGTAAGGCTGTTTTCGATAGATTCTACATTTGCTTTGAAAATCTGAGAAACACTTGGAAAAGATGTTGTAGGCCTATTATTGGACTTGATGGGGCTTTCATGAAATGGGAGTTAAAAGGTGAGATCTTGGCTGCGGTTGGAAGGGACGCAGATAACAGAATTTTCCCCATAGCTTGGGCTATTGTGAGAGTGGAGGATAATGATTCATGGGCATGGTTTGTTGACAAGCTGAAGACTGATTTGGGGTTGGGCTTAGGAAATGGATTCACGGTTATTTCAGACAAACAGAAGGGTTTGATCAATGCTGTTGCTGATCTCCTCCCAAATGCAGAACATAGGCATTGTGCTCGACACATATTTGCGAATTGGAAGAAGGTTTACGGCCAATATGAGTATGAGGATTATTTTTGGGCAATTGCATATAGCTCATCTGTTGGTGATTATACATACAACATGGAGGCTCTGAAAATGTTTGATGAAGTTGCACATGAAGACCTAAAGAGAACAGAACCAAAGACTTGGTGTAGGGCTTGGTTCAGTCATCATGCAAGGTGTGAGGATGTTTGCAACAATTTGTCAGAGAGTTACAACAGAACAATCAAAGAAGCCCGTAAGTTACCACTTATTAACATGCTTGAGGAGATTAGGAGGCTAGCAATGAAACGTATATCTCGGAGGCGTGAGAAGACAGAGAAGTGTGCCACTAAGTTTCCACCTAACGTTATGGAGATCTTTGAGAAAAACCGTAGGGACAGCAAGTTTTGCTCAGTTATTACAAGCAGTGAAAACGTGTATGAGGTACTTGAGCATGATCAAAGCTACGAGGTGTGTCTGCCAAACATGCATTGTGCTTGTAACCAGTGGGATATCACAGGAATACCTTGTCGTCATGCAATTTATGTCATCACAGAACATAATCGTGATCCAGAAGAGTGAGTCTCATTTGTGTATAAGATTCTTAATGTTTGTACAATCTAACTCTATTTTCTAATCTGTTTCAGGTATGTGGATTCCTACTATCTGACATCCAAGTGGCAAGAAACTTACAAAGCTAATATCAAACCCGTAAATGGAGATAGGATGTGGGAGAAAACGGGAAAAGATCCTATTCAAATCCCGGAGAAAAGGAGAATGCCAGGGCGTCCCAGAAATTATGATAGGATAAAAGAGGCACATGAGTCATCAAAAAATCCTACAAAAGTGACAAGGGGAGGAAGGACCATGACTTGTAGCAACTGTAAGCAGGCTGGCCATAACGTAAGCACTTGTAAAAGAGCACATGTGGTTGAAACAGGCTCATCAATATGAGTATGAGGATTATTTTTGGGCAATTGCATATAGCTCATCTGTTGGTGATTATACATACAACATGGAGGCTCTGAAAATGTTTGATGAAGTTGCACATGAAGACCTAAAGAGAACAGAACCAAAGACTTGGTGTAGGGCTTGGTTCAGTCATCATGCAAGGTGTGAGGATGTTTGCAACAATTTGTCAGAGAGTTACAACAGAACAATCAAAGAAGCCCGTAAGTTACCACTTATTAACATGCTTGAGGAGATTAGGAGGCTAGCAATGAAACGTATATCTCGGAGGCGTGAGAAGACAGAGAAGTGTGCCACTAAGTTTCCACCTAACGTTATGGAGATCTTTGAGAAAAACCGTAGGGACAGCAAGTTTTGCTCAGTTATTACAAGCAGTGAAAACGTGTATGAGGTACTTGAGCATGATCAAAGCTACGAGGTGTGTCTGCCAAACATGCATTGTGCTTGTAACCAGTGGGATATCACAGGAATACCTTGTCGTCATGCAATTTATGTCATCACAGAACATAATCGTGATCCAGAAGAGTGAGTCTCATTTGTGTATAAGATTCTTAATGTTTGTACAATCTAACTCTATTTTCTAATCTGTTTCAGGTATGTGGATTCCTACTATCTGACATCCAAGTGGCAAGAAACTTACAAAGCTAATATCAAACCCGTAAATGGAGATAGGATGTGGGAGAAAACGGGAAAAGATCCTATTCAAATCCCGGAGAAAAGGAGAATGCCAGGGCGTCCCAGAAATTATGATAGGATAAAAGAGGCACATGAGTCATCAACAAATCCTACAAAAGTGACAAGGGGAGGAAGGACCATGACTTGTAGCAACTGTAAGCAGGCTGGCCATAACGTAAGCACTTGTAAAAGAGCACCTGTGGTTGAAACAGGCCCTAAAAGGAAAAGGGGAAGACCTCGGAAGAATCCGGTACGTCAATCTAACTTTATTGTCTTATGTCTTTTTGTATTGTTAAGAGCATATGGATGGTTTACATGTCTTTTTTGTATTGTACATGGTTGGTTTATTGGTTTTACAGACGGGGGTTGATCCATGGAGCATCGAAAATGCACCTACGAGGAGGAAAGCTCAAAGCCAATCAAATCCAGGTGCTTCATCTTCTACACAACCTTCTTCTGATCAACATCCTTCAACTGCTCCACCTGCATCAACTTCTCGAGGCCGTGGGCGTGGAAGAGGTCGAGGCCGTGGGAGTGGAAGCCGTGGTGGAGGCCGTGGGAGTGGTCAACCCGCTATTCCTAGAGGATATGGATGTTTTATTTCTCCATTTACAGGTCAAGTTTTTGACGTTTGGGGATCTAGGGCAGTTGATATCAGTGGTCCTCCACAACCACCTGCTCCTCAAGCACATCCTTCACAAACAACTCCTCAAAACCCTTAGATGTATCTCTATCTATATTTTGTGTATGTTAGGATGATATATATTTTGTGTATGTTAGGATGATATCTATTTTGTGTTTTTGGGAAGTTGTATGAAGTTTTATGGCTTTTGTCAACAAAAACTTGTATGATGTTTTATGGCTTATGTGTTGCTTCTATTTTGTCAAGAAATTTTTTGTCAAATACATCCCATACATTAACCATTACACAAAACACTAACCATTACAAGAAGACACTAACCAAACACACACATTTGTGTCTTAAAACACACCATTACAATACAAGAAGAGTTCCTTTTAAGGATCACAAACCAAACTAATAAAAAACTTTCTAAATCCGAGAAGAACATGCTTGAAAACACAAACAAAACTAACAAACAAAGTTCTCCTCAACCCAACCATCAAACTCATACTAATTCTTCACCATTTTAAGGATCATGGCCGTGACCACAATGAATCCTCCCCACGAGAGAACAATGAATTGGCGGAGCAATTTTTCCCTGTCTTTCGATGCCATAGCTTCGTATTCAAGCTTCTTCTTCTCTTCTTCGTGTTTCTTCCATGAATCCAACTTCACCACGGCTGAATCAATTGCTGATTCACTGCTCTCAACTCCTTTATTCCTTCTTTGCTGATTCATTGCTCTCAGCTCCTTAATTTCTTCTTTTAGACGACGGATCTGATCTCGGGATTCCAATAAGCTCACCTTCTGCTACCCATTTTGCTTTTCTTTATCTGCCCAATTGAAGAACCCATGAACATCACACTTGAAAAACCTTCTTCCCGGATTATCATCAGTCCACGATTTTGAAAGAACAGTAGCTCTACTGCAGTGACAGAAAGGACCATCGATGAAGCTCTGGGTGAATGAGTTGGCATATGACCCTGAATTTTGGCTCCGATCCATCTTCAATTTTCCTGTGTCGCGAGAGAGAGTTGTGTCGAGAGAGAGAGAGAGAAACAAAATATAAATTGATTTAGGGTTTATCGATTTGGGGATACATGTATTTGGGGGAAAATAACCCAAGGGTAACAGTAGTCTTTTCAACAGGGAAAAACCCACGTTTTTTTTTCTGTAAACGGAGTTATGTAACATCCATTCGATGGTTTAACGTCCATGACGGAATCGGTGTTAAAATTACGATTTTTGAAAGTTCAAGTATTAAAACGGGTGCCAAAATGAGTCTGTGTATTTTTATGGGTTCCAAAATAATTCGTGTATTAAACGTTTAAATTATGTAGAGTTCGTGTATTTTTAAACTTTTTTCCCATTATTTATCGCCAGAAATGGAGAGATTATTATTTGTGCAGTAAACTCGGTGTAACGTGCTCCCGTCACAATGATACACGTGTCATGATATAATTTGTTATTTATCCCTAACGAATTTATCGTAATAAACACAACAGGCTAAAGCTTTTAACTTCTACAAGTCCATCTCATTTCGTATCCGACGGTTGTTATTAATTTAAAAATGAGCAAATAGCAAAAAGGTAATTAGAAAAAATGTGAGAGTAAAGACCATAGAGGGAGGAGGAGCAGTTCTTTTTCTTGTGTGTGTTTTTAAAGAAGATAGATAGCACAAAGTCTAGACAGAACCAAAATAAGTGTTCGATCTTCTGGTCTCATCGACCAATTTATACACTTTCTTGGTCGAGTGTGAATCTATCTTACTATCTATCTTCCGAGAGAAGAAAAAGGAAACATCTTCATTTCTTCTCCTTTTCTTTTTTTGTTTAATTTGCTTTCTCTCTCTCTCTCTCTCTATTAAGTTTCATGAAGTTTCACTCTTGTAAGTGTTCTCTTATCGTTTTGCTCTTCTTCTTTGTGGTTTTTTTTGTAAGTTATTGTCTGCCGAGAAAATACTACAATGGTGGATTTGTAGATTTTACTCTTATGTTTCTAGTTTTCTGATACTATTTTGGATATTTCTGCTTTGTAGTGTGATTCTGGTATTCTGGAAGCTAAAGCCGCTGAGTTTAATTTGCAGATCTTGAGGTTAGTGAGTCTTGTTTCTACTGATTGCTCTTCTTTATCTCTGGTTTATTTCAATTAATTGTTAGAAATCAGAAACTTGTACGATTGTAAATGGATTTTTTCCCCTTTTGTGTGCATTTAATCTATAATTTAAAAAAAAGGCAGGAACTTTCTTAGTGCTGTCTATTTCTGGAAGAATGTTTAATTTTCTGAGTTAATCTCTTTGTTGGTTGTGTAAGGTTAAGTATTGCGTTATGGAAGAAGTGAAGGGACAAAGAGGAAGTGGAACCACAGAGGCAGATTTTGTGTTGCAATGGGGCGAGAGAAAAAGAGTTAGATGCATGAAAGTGAAGAAAGATCAAAGCCTTACAAATGGCAAGTCAACTGATTGTTTGACTAAGCGCAAACTCCTTTCGCGCGCTGTCTCTTCTGAGAGAGGCTCGCCTTCTCGCCATCTCAACCGTCCAAACAAGTAAGTAGTTCTGATTCAGAGCTGTTCTCTCTTGGAGTGATTATTTCTAGCTTTTTGATGTAAATAGCACTGTTATGGTGATAGGATCATAGATTCTCCAGGTAATGTGCGGAGATCGTTTGTGGCGTCGCCTGAGAAGGAAGATAGATACTACACAACGAGGGGTTCCATGGGTACAGATGAGAGTGGAAAAATTATTAAGGAACCTGTCAAGGAAACCAAGAAGCATGTGTGGCCAAAGTTGTTTATAACTTTGTCAAATAAAGAGAAGGAAGAAGATTTCTTGGCTATGAAAGGGTGCAAGCTTCCTCAAAGACCAAAGAAACGAGCCAAGTTGGTTCAGAAGACATTGCTTGTGAGTCCCTTCATCATTTTTGTTCGTCATCATTCTTTCATGGTGATGCAAATCTCATGGCTATGTATGTTTTACGCAGCTGGTGAGTCCAGGTACTTGGTTATCAGATCTGTGCAAAGAGAGGTATGAAGTAAGAGAGAAGAAGACTTCAAAGAAGGTATCTCATTGCTTTTCACTTTCTTGTCTCTTTCCACAGTACATAGTGAGATTCTTTGTGGATGCAAAGATGATGTGATAATTTCATGTTTTTATGAAGCGACCAAGAGGATTGAAGGCAATGGGGAGCATGGAAAGCGATTCAGAGTGAAGAATGGTCGAACAAATTGTTTCAGACTTAAAGAAATATTCAAGATTTTGGTGAATGCTAGAAAGCAGACAACGCACAAGGATCTGTTTTGTTTCTTTCATTACATTTTGAGATGCCACTCTTCTTTACCGGTCAAACTATGAGCCATTTGTATTTTTGCTGATGTTTTGCTTTCGAAGCTAATCTTTAAGTCTTGGTAATCAAAATCTCTTTTCTCCGCCTTTTTATTGTTTAACTTGTTGATTTCTGCATTTAAACATTTCATGTATACAAACTTCTACATGATGAGAAGAGGTTCTTGAATCTCTGTTTAGAAATGGATGAGCACGAGTATGAGAAATCCAAACACAAATCAAGAAAGAGAGTTCATATATTAGAGTGAAAACGAAATCTGCACACAGATTAGTGTCTGAATATTACAACACACCAACCAAAACTGCAGCTACCACTACCAATTACCAAACATTTACCTAACAAGTCTCCTATTTCCCTTCTTGTTTTCTCAGTCACGAAGTAGTTATTCTACAATTAATAAATCTGTACTTGTCACAATACCTACAAATGTACATTTGATGCGTGTCCCATGATCCAGATGGAATGCTGGTGAGCCATGCCTGCAAGTGCTTTCTCCAGTGCAATTTATCCTCTGAGCTGCTAGCTTTGTAACGCAGATCAGGAAAACAACTAACACATTTTATTCCAAGACCTCAAAGATTCACCAGATAATGGCCAGCTATCAGATCAGATGCTGTTCACGAGAGAGTTAAGTCTGAATGAGGAATCGTGAATGATATGACCAGGATGGAGCAATCCTTGCAGGAAGGTTAAGAACTTTACCTTCTCTAATGTTGCACTGATTGCGGGCAAACAAGTCTTTTAACATTGAGACATGAGCCGTCTGGTTCCTTGAACAACACAAGCACTTGGACAATTTTCATGGCATGCCAGTTGGTGAAAAGGAAGGAGAAAGCCATCTGGCTATAAGGGAATTACAAAGCTTCAAGGACAATGGAGGCTTTTGTGAAGACTGAAAGAACAAAAGGTGCTTCTTCCCCTGGGTGTATAGTGGTCGGGACAATAGTATAACCTTTAGGATCAGGATCAAGAACTATTTCGCATGATATCTCACGGGAGTTCACATAGTCTGTTCCACCAACAGATTCATGAAGAAATATGTTGTAAGCAGCACGACGTCCACGAGTCTTAAGAATCCTCAATCCAATATAGAACAACTGCGAATCATGGCTTGATTGGTAGTTACGAAATCCAGGAGTTGTTCTTGAGAAACCTACGCCCTGTAAGTAAACATTGGGAGAATGAGATTCACTTTATCAGAGGATATAAATTACATAAGAGTGAAAACAAAAAAGGTTTCCATCAAGATATAGCATGTGCCTGAGTTAAGGTGATGAAAACATGAATCGGCAAAGATGTATCAGAACCAGTAGCCCTTAGCCGGAATTGTGGATTTTGATGCCATGAGCTATAATCTTGGCAGCCACCCGCACTATAATTTCGCCATTGGCCATGAACTGAATAGCGCATCTCACGAGGGTATACCCGACAAACATATATCGATCTGAAATGAATCTGGAAGTCTTGCCAAGACATCCAGAATATACCTTCGTTTGACTGTTGAACAGAAGGCACAGGATCAGTACGCAACATACTTTAATGGAAGGAACTTATTTACATATATTTATGTGCAAGTATGTGTTTGTATGCGTTTAGGTGAAGCACAATAGAAATTACCTGTGGAACATACTTCAGCTTGTGCTTCATCCTATCACTCCAGTCTGGGGATGAGTCTGACCAGGGACCATTCCACTCAACTTCATTAGCCCATGGATTACGGATCTGAACAAGCCTGTGCCCATCGACCTCTCTCACCTGAAGAGAGAGTAAGTCAATTTCCTAAAACGCGTTTCTCTGCTCAGCATATCACAAATGCAATCAAAGCAACAGGGCATACCTGTAAGACGGAGTAAGCATGCCCTTGCACAATGCCACTGGAAGATACATGAACATCAGATCCTGATGGACTTCCAGCACCAAGTAAAAAACCCTCTTGTTTAAAGCGTAACAATTGAGACCATAATCTGCCACTTGCAAGATCAATTTGTGCTTGAGCACTCCTCAAGTCAATCTCCTCACCAGCACCTCCAGTTAGGTCAACAAGAGCGTCTTGAACCAGTCCCCCCTCCAGTGCCTCATAAGAACCATGGAGCTTGGCGTATGCTTTCTCCACCATGGAGACCCAGAGTTCATTGAGTTTTTTGCTAGTAGCAAAGGCTGGTTTACCAGGTGATTCACATGGAATCCAGTCATCGATAACAACGGGAACCCACTCACCCTGCAAGTAGAAAGCAACTAAACTTGAAACCTCAGACTGTACGGATATCATAAAGGAAGGTACAAGAATCTATCATCATGAGAGCAAGGCAGCACACTGAATTTTTTTTGGAGATAACAACCTGAATACAAAAGCGAACAGTGTAGATTCCTTCCTCGTTGTATTCAGGAGTAATAATCACTTCCGATATTCGTGAAACCTCTGTCAGAACTGCAACAGCGCTTAAAAACCAACAATCGCCCAAACGTCCCTATAGAACAAGTTAAACCAATCATACGAATAAATCTCTGGGATCATTCTGAATCAAATGCGTACAAGAAGAAGAACTTGGTCAAGAATAATATTTTGTGCATCAGAGGGATGTATCTCATATATATATAAAAATAAGAGATCAAACCTGGCAAACATCTGATGGATTTGCAGCCCCAGAGAACAGGCAGGGACGGGAATCACTACCGTTCTCTTTCACAATGGAATCAGGTCTCATCCATTCAGAAACAACCTGAATTGTGACAAGCGCAAAAGGTTAGAATATCCATCAAGTTGTTAATTTTTAGTCCACTTGAAGGGGGATTATGAGTTCAAAAATAATCACATGACGAGTGAAAATGTTCAACCAATAACAGAAGGAAGGAGAAAAAATTCACAATCCCTACCTGCAATTTTGAAGGGGGGTTTTGTGTATCCACAAATAAAGAGCGATCATTTGGAGGAAACTCCTGGTCAGTAAATTGCTTATCGCCTCGTGCAGAGAGAGCTTCTTTGACAGCTAACTCAACTGAACGCATTCTCTGATTTATTTCTTCTTGTGTCTCCATCCTGGGTTTCCTGTATCTTCTAGCAAACGAATCGACACTTAAGAGAAAATCCCGACCTGATCTTCTTTTCCTCCCACTGGAATATTGTCCATCCCAATCTACATCATCCCTATCATAGAGATCAACATCGGCAGGATCACTATCCCAACCATCAACCTGGTAAAAGAGAAAAAAATACCAACGAGAATCAGCATGAGCTTAAATAATAGCCCCCACAAATCAGAAAAAAATATGCCAACATTCAACAGGAGGAAACATACTCTGGGGGGTGAATCCGTCCATTGCCAATTGTCATCAGACAAATCAATCATGTCTAAGTCAGCCATGCCAATGGCTGCATGCAAAGAAGCGGCCTCATCTTCAGTTAAACATTTTCCCCACAGAAAAACATCCATTATATGCATCTTTGACTCCGCTCCATCACTATCTGATCTGCCGAAGGCATCGACATCTATAGGTGGCCTAACACCTAACCAAACTTCAGCGCCTTGTTCCCAAACGGCACTACCAATACTTAGAGGTAACCCAGTCTGGTAGCCATCAAACCCACCATCTAAATAACAAGTAGCCTCCCCCGCATCAGCGTCAATAGTGATTGTCACTGTATGCCACCTGAGATGGAAACCGCAAATATAAATATGACTGAAGATCATGAGAAATATGTATCACAAAAGTCGTATAATAAAAATCTGACAATATGGATACTGAGGGGGAAAAAAGGCAGACCTTCCATCAGTTATGCTAGTTGCACCAATATACCACTCCCTGGCAACGGTTGTCTGCCTCTCACCTTTAGTGATCAACCTAAGTCCAACTTGGCCAGCCTCAATTCCTTGCTCAGAACCAGCAACCAGAACCTCCCAACATACTTTCTTTTGATATTCAGTGCCAAAAAGACATACGGGTCCAGAATCGGGTTGGATCATTGCTGTAATGGAAAAGCTAATCTTCTGACTTTGACAGACACTTAAGTCCATTTGGCCGCAATGTTTACCACTTATCATGGGTTCATCGTCAAGAACACAAACTGCCCCAGCAATTCCAGTCTGGCAATAACTTTTATTAGTTAATTCTCCAGTAATCAGCTTCAATAAAAGGTACACTTATAGAATAAAATAAAAAATTACCAGTTGTGCACGTCGGTCTAGTTGGGCAGTGCGTATCCTACGCGCAATACCCGAGACTCTCTCTCTTGCAAAGGAATCCTCAAGGACAGAATCACCCCCAACAGCACGTATGGCGGCTGCCATGGCTGCTGCCTCTCTGCTACCAGCATTAGGAATAGATGGAATAAGGGAGGCTTCAATTTCCTTCCATTTGCGCTCTTCCTTTTCCAAAAGAGCTTTCCTTCTTTCTTTACCTCTCCCTTCTTCCTCACGTCTCTGCATAAGGATTTCCTCTTCCATCTCTTTCTCTCTCAGATAACTTATGTTTACAACACAGAAAAAAGATAAGCAACAAGTCTGAGTGTTAAGCTTCATTAAACCACATTGCTTAATTAAAAGAAACTTGTACGGCTGTACCTCTCTTGGATAATTTCAAATTGTCTTCTATCCTCTGGTTTCCATTTACTGATTTTTCTGGCACTTAAGTCAGAGAACCCAATGCTATCTAAGAAGAGTCGCAAGCGTACCTCATCCTACAACATCGTGGTAATCTTGTCTTAGAAAAAAAAAAATGGAGAAGAATATATGAAAATTTAGAGTCAGGACTCACCTGAACTCTCTCCGCCTTAGCTGTCAAACCTAACAATAACAATAGATAACCACCAAACTTGTCCCACATGTACACCCATTCTGTATCAATTGCCTCTTCCAGTGCCAAAACCCTTGCATGGGCACACATGTCTCTTCTGTAATCCACATTTGTAGCTGGTTCATGACGGAATCTTTTCCTGCATTGCATTCTGTAGAAGAACGATCCAGCAACTCTTTCTTCATTCCTGAGACGATCCCTTAATTTCATGACATCATCTCTAGGAAGCACAAAGTTCCCTGCTTTATCACGCATTGCAGAGGGGTCCCCAACCAGAAGAGCTGCAGAGCTGGCGGACCTTTGGGGAGCTGAATACGTGCCGGATAAAGCATTTCTTGTCTGTCATTAAGAAGTTCCAAAAGGCAAAAGAAATTATGCATCCCATAGAGCTCTATTGTATGTGAATGTGTTAAATTAAAACCGAATGTCAAAATAAATTTTGAAGAAAGACATCAGAATGTAGCGTACTTTAGTGGCAGATCGAGAGATAGCCTGCACTACAGTATCCTTGCTAAGAAAACGTACAGCAACCTCCATCATCTGGAGACCATCAGACGGAATTAGCAAAGAGCGTACACAACAGAGATATATATATATATATAATAGAGGAAAATGAATCACCAACCAATAATCTTTATTCTAAGGAACAGATAGATCAAACAACAAGAACACTAACCTCAAGGGTCAAACACGGACGAGAAACAGCAAACCCAAAGGCTACTACAAGGGTGATAGCTGATACAGCAGCACCAGCAAACGGAGGGTATATTATAAGACTAGCAACAACACCCCACCCTTCTGTTGCCAATGCAATTCCATACAGGACGAGAAATGCAGCACTGAATAAATCCCAATGCAATCAATACAAAGCAATATGAAAGTTCATTAGCTTTATCTTTAATGGTCATTATTTCAGAACAGCAGAGAACATATCCGAAAAACAGCAAAGAAAAAGATTACGAGTAACTATTTAGAGTACTCAAGTGGCTGAACATACCTGACATTCTTTCCACAATCCGCATGAGCATCATAAACATACACTGGTAGTACCCTTGGAGAATATACCACAATTGGTGGGGATAGAAGAACCTAAAAGAAACAAAAAATAGTTAACACATCGTCTGAATACATGAACAGAAGAAGCCACAGCTCTGTTGAACTCTTAAAATAAGGTTAATAAACTCACAGCTAATGCTCTTCCAGCCAACAAAAACAGGAATGTAAAATAACCAACAGATGCTCCAGCAAATGGTTTCTCTGCAAAGTCAACATGTATGAAATTGCTCTATCAGTAGGGTACGTCTCACCTCTGCAAAGAGTCTAAAATAAGAGAGGGGCAAACCTCACCTTGAAACCATCCAACAAGGAATGCGGCCAAACCCAAAAGAAGGGCAAGAAAGCAGACAAAGGATGTCTGTTTCCTGGTCAAATAGAAATTGTTTGATGCCCAAAGATGGATAACACCAATAGCTACCACTATAAGGAGAAGAACTAAGAGAAAAGACACGCCTATCTGTTATATTTGAAACACAAAAGATGTATCAGATGGATCAAGTTCAGCCAAAAACTTTGGAATTGTGACAGCAACTTTGCACTTACAGTCCATGGTTTGACTACAATAATCACAGCTGCTATTGCACCAAAAAGTAGAAGAAGACCTATAGAAACAAAAACATATACACCTTGAGATAGTATCCAACAATCGTCCTTCCTGCAAAGAACAAACACAAAAACAATTAAAAATGCTATTTCATTAGAACTGAGAGTAAGGTTAGGCAATGAGAAGAAATAGTATGCACCATTTAACCATCCCACAGCATAGTGAAAGTAGCGCCGGAATGCATGCAAGTGGAAGCAAGGCCGCAAGAAAATTGCCCTTCGTGGGCAACTGATCCTCTCTAGATTTCACAACCTCCAAATACGATGTTCCACAAAATGCCACAAGAACAACTAGAAAGTTGATGAAAAGGCATATAAAGATCAGTTAGAGAAGAAAGAAAGCCCACCCAAACATAGAGCAAACTAACAGAAACACAAATTACCTGAGAATATCACGAGACAGACAGCAGAAGAATGGGAGAACCTATATGTTGCAAACCATGAGACCATTGGCAGAATGGCGGTAACTAATAAAGCAATTCCAGATGCCATCGCCCAACCAAGGTATACAGAAGATGCATATGGTGACGTGAAGTTATTTTCTCTGGCACTAAACAACTTGTACTTCAAATCATCCAAAGGTTTAGCAGATATAATTGCACCAAGAGCAATTACAGATCCCGCAAACACCACAACACAAATCCAAAGAATAAACCCCTAAAATGAAAAGAGAATTTATTTAGAAATATTTATTTCACAAAGAGAGACACTAGCCACTAGGTAAGAGAAAATAGACAGACCTTCATCCTAGGAGATCGTGATTCTCTTGCTTGATCCCCACATGATGATAACTGTGGAACCAAAAACTGATATCCATTATGCATCCATATGGGAACAGCAATAGAAAGGCATGCTGCCATGAGGGGCACAGTCAAGGATATTCCCAAAAGTACTGACGATTTACTGCAAAATTGAAGCAGACACGATTTTTGTAATGAGAATGTGAGAAAAGTTGATAGCAGTTCAGTAAAGGACAGAATCCCAAGTACCTCAAGAAAGAGAGTGATAATCCAACTGATGTGCTCAGCAGCCAGGCAACAAAGCCATACTGGAAATATAGACGGATGCTATTTAGAACACTTAAAACATCACATGGTATCTGCATTGTCCACAATAAGTACTAATGAACATACCAAACTAAAGAGACAAGTAATACCTTGCGGGATTTTGATGTCAATGCCATTTCCTCAACTTGAAGCGACCGAAGAAAAGCCATTATTGAACAGACAACAGGTGACAACAGGAGCACAGAGAAACCAAATTCGAACTACAATTAGATTAGGTAACAAGTGAGTTAGCAAAGATACAAATACCCTTCATTAATGTTACAAGTATCAACTTGAGAAAATGGGTAGCAATTTGCACCCAAAACAATCTCAGTGACTTGAATCAGAGGGTGAAACTCACCTGTTGATGACTAGAGTTTATAATTGTTATGGTCTTCGGACGAAATATGGCCACAATGATTGTTTCAAGAATAAAGACAAGACTGAAGAGGCCCCATGCTCTCTCTGGTGTGCCCGCTACATGGTGCAGAACAAGTCTGGACAGCTTAAGCCACTTCTCGAGCCCCCGGAGCCTCAATTCTTCGGATAGAGAAATCTGATTTGGCAGAGTATTGTCAACACTGTTTGAGTCAATGATTGTAATATCAGTGTTGTCGCGGTGATCTCTGTCTGCATCCAAACTACTCCTCTGAAGTAATGCCAATATGGTTGGATCCAGGTTTTTCTCCTTCAACATCACAGCAAAGTTAGGGTCCAGCCCCTTGTCTTGCAACAAATTCGTCAGTTCAAGATCACCTTCTTTTGCTTTCTTTTTAAGCATTGATGCTATCCTAGGATCGTTTAACTGTTCCTGAAAAGCAAGAGCCAAATTCAAATCCAAAATCTGCTGGTTTGCAGAATTCGATGTGCTAGACTCATAACCTTGGCTGTCAAGACCACTGCTTGAACAAACGACCAGAGTGTTATTCTGATCAGAAACTTTATCCAGAAAATAAGACGTTCCTGCTTCAGGCTCTTGGACAACAGAACGACATGAGCTACTACGTAAACCTAAGCTTGGTCTTCCACTTTCTACGCTTTTGTCACTATTGATGCCCTCTTGAGAGCTGCCTGTTCGAGTTAGATTGTCAGTCGTGCACGATTCTGTGGTACGGTTAGCTTCGTTAGTACAACCAGCATGGCCTGCATCGATGCTACTACTTCTTTTAATACTTGAGCCACAACCATCTGAAGAACTTGATGAACTATTCTGCTCTTTTCTTCGGAAACCTTCTCTCAAGCGGATCACTGTGCTCTGTAAGGCATCTCTTCTTGCAGCTGATGGATCTGTTATCGATAGATGACGGGAAACAGCAGCACCTGATAGAACCGATGCTACAAAAATGTAACTAATACAATGCCCTAGGTACCTGCAACAACAGAAAACATAATAAGTTACATGCCTTTTAGGGGACAAACTTTAATCTACAAATAAGTAATAAGGTTTTAGCTCAGATACAAACCAGTAGTGTATGCCAAAGCATATTAGAAAAAGACGAGATGTGCCAGCAACAAAAAGTGCCAGAACACGATTTTGGAGAAGCTTAAACCCATACAAGCATGCCCCGATATTCCAGTCTACATGAAAATATTAAGCATGAGGATGAGTTAGAAATAATCCAACAGCCTGCTTCTGCTCCAAATATATGCAACAAAATTTATCTTTGTACCAAGAACAATAACTGCAGCTGATGTAATGCCTCCGAGCCAACGTGATTCCCTAGCTGTGAGACCATATAGGACTGAGTAGGCAAGGAGAACTATGAGTGATCCTAGGTACAGGAGGCCGAGATGTGAAGCCCTACAAATATGCAAGAAAGAAAAAAATGCAGATGTTTAAATTATGTCACAATTACGAACTGCAGCTGATTAAGAAAAATATGTATGAGAACATTTCAGCGCTCAGCAATGAACATATCATAAGCTTAAGAGTAACGAAAGATCACTAGGGTTACTGCCCTGAATCCTGTTCAGATTTCGGTTGGTTCCTAATATTCAATAGCTTGTTGATTGCACAATTCAGGATCAGTCATTAAGCAAGGGGACAGCAATGCCAGAAAATTATTGAATTTCGAGGTAAAGAGCAATAAGAACTTACCTGCTGGTTTGCCGGGGATATAATTCATTGGGATCAGGTGGTTCTGGCAAACAAGCCACGGGGCCTATCTCTATACAATCTGAATAAGCAAATTTGTATGCCCTTCTTACATATTCGTCCACATCTAACCCGTTTCCTGCGGTGATGGAAAAATTTGAGCAATTCAACAAGTTAGATTGAGGCTGGAAGTCAAAACCCTCGCATGTTAATCGACATGGAAGAGTAGATTTGCGCTACTATGAAGAATTGAGGAGACTGACTAAGTTGATTTTACCACAATTGCATGTCAATTAAGAACTGGGAAGCCATGTAAGGATTGGGGAAGCTTTACCATTAAAGACCATGCGGCAGATAAAGAGCATGTTAATTGCCAACGCGATTGCCGAGACACCAAAAAAGAAACCAGAAGGAGAATATTGCTGAGATGCATGCGCACCGGCCGTAACATAAACAGCACAAAGTTCATAGGCACAGAGTAAGGCAACACCAAGAAGGAGAAGTAAAGCAACAGCTCCTGTTTAGCCAAGGGAGAAAGAAAAAAAGAAACAAGTTCAATAGTTCATTCACGATAAGTACTGACTAAAGCAGCCTATGATGAGACCAGTATGTTCTCGTTCCTAGATGGGCTACTTCATGTACTACCATTACCACCAGTATTATTAACCATAAAATGCCAAAAGAATCGTGTGAAAGAAAGTCAGAACGAGCCGATTGTAAACGTACTTGAGCTTTGCCACTGTGTCCTCCACCAAAGCATGATTGAGTAGAAAGCCAGTAAAAGCGCTGTTCCAGCCATTATTATTGCAAGTCCAATGATATCTCGATCCAATATAACAATCAGCCAACAACCCCAAGCAATCAAGATTGCAATAGGGGATACTACCACAACCCAAGCAACAAGAGATAGAAAACCACATAGTGCATCTAGCTGAGGACCTTGCAATACTTTTGGCCATTTTCTAGCAAAGATCCAGCTGCAAAAATAGAACGCATTCCAAAATCATTGACTCAACTATGGTTCTACTAGCTCCATACTAGACAGAAATTAGTAACTCTTCGGATTATATATCAAGCGCCATAGATAACAAAACAACACCTATGGTGTGCCCAAATTATGTGGACTTGTTACCTATAGAGCCGCCATGGCCGCCAATTAACTGCCCAGAGTATCCAAAACGAACCCGAACCGAAAACCGCGAAAAGGGTACCCGAAATTACACAAGCAAGTAAGACTCCTCGCTCATCCCCTTCCATGGCTTCTTCTCCCACCTACAACGGCATGCAACTCGGAAATCAAAATTCTATCACAGGGAAGTTAAAACCTCAAGCTTGCACCAAAAAGCTCGGATGCGCAGCTCAAAATCGAAGCGGAAAATTCGCAACCCTGTTTCAATGGGGATCCATACCTACTTGACCGAAATGAGTTTACTATGCAGTGGCATGACGGTGAAATCGAAGCAGAAGGGATCGCTAAAACCCGAAATTTTTCAGCCCCTCAAACAAAATGAGACATCTTGGGTACAGATTTGGGGGGGTTTTTTTCTTCACTAGGGTTTTTATTTCAGAGAATTAAGCTGAGAAGTAGGCAAAGGAGAAAGCAAGAAACTAAGTTAGGGCTCACTCTTGTGAAACAGAAATTCACTTCCTTTAGGGTTTTCTTGTAAAAAAAAAATGTTGGAATTTTTTGAATAAATCTCAGAGAAATTTTCTCAGGTTTTTGGGAATGGATAGAGAGAGAAGGTAAGATTAAAACCCTACCCTCGAATGTGTGTGTGTGAACCGTAAGTTAAAAAAGCTACAACCTTTCTTCTCTCCTCCAAGAACGACGTATTGTGTAGAGAGAGAGAAAAGTGCCTGTGGAAAAAAAAAACAATAAAGCTATGGCTCTGTCCGAACAAACGCTGCACGCGCGTGTAAACTACGAACCAATGAGATATCACGTGATGGAAACGCACTGAGTGTGTTTTATTTGGTCAGTGTAATGGAATTGATTTTGAGCATTTTAAATAATATTGACAGATTTGTAAAAACCCAACTTATGTGTCTTCTTAATTTATATATGTTCCATTAATAACTCTAAAATTATACAGAACATTTTAGGAAAATTTTAATTTAGACAGACATTGCTGAATACACACAAAACCAACAAGTTTGTTTTTATTTTAAAAAACGAAATACAATTGTGATTTGTGTGATTAAATGGTATAATTACTTAACAATTACAATTAAGTCTATTCAGGTTATACGCTCAAAGCTCATAACCAGGAAAAAGAATTGAAAGACCAATGTCTCTGTCACAAAATTTAAAACATTCAACTATATATTATTAATAATACATATGAGAATTTTAAATGCTTTTCTTTTCTTAAATTTAGTAATCCTAAATTTAAGCCGATTAAGTCAAAGATAGTCTACTGAACCTAGAAGACCATAATTGATTTTCAAAAGGCAGATCTGGAATAATGAAAAGATAAATTTAAATATATTTTTTCTTATAAAAAAACTATACTAGTAGTTAGCAAATGTAAAATATAATCAAGTTTTAACCATTTCTCGCAATTTATGATAAAAAAAATATAAGAATTAAAGTCTTATTTTGATGCATTAAACGGTTACAAGAAAATTAATGTTGTAAATTCCAAATATATTTACATAGATATAAGTTCTTAATTAAAGTCTTATCTTTTACCAAAACTATAATAATGTGAAAAAAGTGGGAAAAGGAAAATATCATTCACCCACATGTAAAAGACCATCATCCAAAAGAGATAGTTCATGAATCAGTCATCACCAAATAAAATGTTCTCCATGATCACTTTTCAGACCATAATATATCTCTCCAAAATTAACAACAAAAAGCAATGAGAAAACAAAATCAAATCTCTTATTGTCAAAAAAGGGAATTAGAGAGTGAGAAAGAGAGATTCATTCACTTGATTAAACAAATCACAATACAAAAGGAGACAAGTAAGATTACACTAAAGCCCAAAGTTTCTAAGTTTTCGAAGAAACTTAAGCCACACACACCTTCCTCTTCCCCATCTACTTATACGGAGAAGAAGAAACCAAACAAACCCCAAAACTAACCATTACACAACTTTTACCATCCCTAAAACTACCCAAGAAGGTGGATTGAGTAACTGTGTAGAAAATTAACACGGTGAATTCACAAGACAAGAGAACCCGGGAGACAAGCCAGTACCATTACTTGGTGCCTAGTTTATGGACAGTTCTGGTTTTTACCAGGACCTCCATAGTAGAAGAAATGACCCCAATCATCATTGTTTCCGGGTTGAACATCGTAACAGTTAGACTGTTCAGTGAATGTTCCAAGTCCTTTAGGTGCCTTGAGGTTGTTTGACGCATCAACCACTTGAATGTTCCTGAAGTAACTTGCTTTGCTAAAGCCTTCTTCTGGGAATTTACCACTGCCCATTTGTGTTGAAGTGTGCTGACCGTCTGATTGCGAGTTCACAACTTCTCCTCCCCATTCAATCATCGATGCACTTTCCGTTAAGTAGGAGAAGAGAAAAGATGGCCAATATCCTAAAACATACCCGTTCCCAAATTGCATCCACCAGTGTCCCTCTTTCGGATCCTGTGACAAAGTTAACATACCATTTCCACATCAATTAATACCAAAAGATTTCAGCTTTTCTTTCTTATGGATTGCATTAAAAACTTATGTCTTTCTCAATTCTCTTTATGTCTTTGACATACCTTCCAGATCAATATACTGATATCATACTGCGAGTTACGATATCCCGATACTGGAGAGATGCTTGCTCCCATTGCTATGTCGCTGTTGATTTGAATAAAACCCGAACACAGAAGATTGTAGCAGCCAGTGGCTTGATACGCATCACTCTGCAAATAGTTTGCCAACATAAGAAAAGTGAGAAACCGAAGCCGAGAAAAGAAAGAACATGACCAGAGGATTTCGATAAGATTTCAGGATCGTACAGTCCAGTAAGTGAAGAGTCTTGTGTTGTTGTCACCATACAGATCCGGGCTCACCTGTAGTAAAACAAAACAAAATCAATATACTAAACATGAAAAGAGTTACACACAAATCATATTTCACATTTTCTAGATGTTAATAGATGAGATAACCATGGCGTACCTGCCAACCAGCTTCGATGCTGTTAAGATCTTGTCCGAATGAGCCACCAAGAAGCCATATCTGCGACAAGCTGAACTCGTTCTGCTGCTGTATCTTTGGCTCCCACACATTTATAGTTGCTTTAGCTCCATAGTACTTATCTCCTTCCACATAAGCTATGGCATGCTACAGTTGAAGAAAACATCTCAGATAAAGAAACCAACAAAAAGGAAACTTTTACACAGCTAAACCTGACTGACCTGGTGACCACTTTGGTTGATGAGGTCAGGTTCAGCAGATTTAGGTAAAGGGATAGTTCTATGCTTCTTCTTGCCATATCTTTTAACTGAGCTCGCTCTCAAGACATCATCTTCCTTTGTCCTCCTCATTGGAATGGTTCCTTGAGGGCATTTACCGTATCGATGCCACAACTGAGGGATATGCATTTCCTTCTCCTTAGATTTAGTAGACACTTTGTTGTCATCAAAGAGTCCCTCAGGATGGTAGTTAGGCTTCATCTGAAGAAACACCCAGTAGACTAAACATCAGCACTTAGAACATAAAAAAAAAAGCCAAAATCAGTTTTTGTCTCTCTGGACCTGAATCTTGTGATCTTTGAGGAAAGGATGATCAAAAGCTGGTTGCTTTGAGATAGGAACACAGTCAATCATATCACCATCTGGGCTCTGTTTTTTAAATCACATTCGAGTAAGAAAATTTCGTCAGAACACAAAAGATATCTTCTTGTCACCCAAAAAAAAAAAAAACTCAATTTCGAGTAGCATTTTTAACTGTAATGTAGCGAGAGAACGAGAAGATCCATAATAACATTTCTCGAGACATTATTGTTCAATTAGAACAAAAAAAAAGAGTAGTTTAAAAAAAGAAACAAATCATCATCATGGGTAGTAGTAGGAGAGAGAAATCAGGAATCATCAGATTATGATAGATTTGCGCCTACCTGAATGCTCTTGACAGCAGGTTTGTTCAACCTGTTCAAGTGTTTCTTCACTTCGAACTTCTGCTTCGATACGCCTGACCTTGAGGCGCAGGATAGCGAGAAGAAACCCCACAGCCATAAACACACCAAGAAACCTCTAGCTAACTTCTCCGTGCTAAGATGCACCGCTCCCATTGTCGCCCCAAACACTAAAAAAACCTTCCTTTTTGTCAGATTATACACAACAAGAAGAGGAGGAAGAAGAAGAAAGAAACCCTAACGAGAAATAAAGAAAGAAAGAAACAGGAGAATGATAATGTTGCTCGTTGGGACAAGTCTTTTGGAGGTGGGTCTGGTTTCGTTCTCGCATAAATCCAACCACACAGATCAAAATCTAAACTTTCCTAATCTCTCTCTCTCTCTCTCTCTCTCTCTCTTCACACTTACAAAAAGCTTCCACTTTCTCTCTCTTATCACTTCACTTTCCCCCTCTCCATATCCTATTATTTTTTATTTTTGCCCTTTATGGCGAATATTGCGCCTTTTCCTAATCTTTTTATTTTTAAATATTTTAACAAAAATTTGGCACAATAATAATATTGTAAAAACAAATTGATTATAGAGAGATATTAGGTTGCGAATTTGACAGGAACCAAGTTTCGCTATTAACAACGTAGGTTGCGAATTATTCAACCAGAACAAAAACAAATGAAATTGAATTTGTAATAGTAAAATGGTAAGAAAATAAAGGAATCTGGTGGAAAGTCCAAGAAGATAATTTACAAATTTTAAAGAAGACAATGTGAAATGGTCAGAAGGATCAGAGCCAGATTGGCATTTTCATCCACTGTTTTTTTAATATATGATATAATTCAAAATTCTATGTCATCACTTATCACTAAGACAAAGATTCTTATGCTCTAATCCTGTTCGCACTTGATAAATTTGTTTACACGACCGAATAATATTAGTAATTTATAAAAAATATCTCCTCAACTTTCGTCAACGGTGAAACTGATTAACCGTAAACACAATGTGAAAAGTAAGAAAAAGTAGATAATAAATAAATAAATAAAAAACACTACACGGTTTTTGATAGAATGAGAACAAAAATTTGTCCTGCCAAAGGAGTATTTAATTTATAATTCGTTAAGATGTTTTATCGTGGACGACTGGTCAAAGGAATTATTGTTTAACTTGCATGCCCATAATGAGGGTAAATGCGAATTTGATATAAATTTTCCGTAAGAAACATACATTAAATATTATAACATTTATGAATTGTGAATCTGTGATTGTTTCAGCTTTGTGTTCGGAAATGGAAATTTACAAGATTTGATAAATGAAAAGAAATGTCTTCTTTTTTTTTTACTTGAAATCGCATATAGATAAACTGAGAAGATACATAATCATGATACAATGTGTTAGGGGTGAACATCCGGATTCTCGGATCGGGTTCAGTCGGATTTTTCAGGTTTCAGATATTTTAGGTTTAAGGATTTAGGTATCGATCGGATATTTTAAAATTTTGGATCGGGTTCGGATCGGTATTTTCTTTAAGATATGGAATTTTTTCGGTTATGGTTCAGATATTGATCTGAAAGTATCCAATAATATCCACAATACCCGAAAAACCCCCAAAAACTCGAAATTCGAGACAAAACACAAAAACATGAATATTCATTTCAATAAAATTAATATACTTTCAAAACAAAAGTATCCAAAATACTTGAAAAATCTAGAGAAAAAAAAACAAAATAGGTAAATTCGATATACCCATAATATCGAAAATATACATAAAATACATGAAATACCCCAAAAATAATTAATATATTTGTGTTTATAGTTGTAATTTTAGGTATTTGAGTGATATCAAATATAAAAATAATTAATATATTTGGGTATATAATTAAATTTTGAGTATATTGGGTACTCATTCGGTTCTCGGTTCGGTACCGATTTGGGTTCGGTTCTTTGGGTATAGAAATTTAGGATCCGTTCGAATATTTGGATGGATCTGAAACCAGGTACTTTCGGTTCGATACCGGTTCGGATTTTTGGATCTAGATTTTTTGCCGAGCCCTACAATGTGTATTATGGTAATTTCAAAGACGATGAGAACCATCCGTTAAAAAATCCAATTAACGGCGTTAACTACCGTCAGCTGCGAGTCATGATGCCTACACTAACTGAAAAAGCTTTGCTAGTTGAGATCACACGTGCGAGAAGTTGCATCACTCACCGTACGCGTATGTGAGCCCATGAGTAACGCGCACAGATCACGGAGAGGGTTAAAATAGGAAATTGCTATATATGTGGCCAACGGTCAAAAAAGTAATAATAATTATGGAATCCGATGCCAAAGAAAAGATGCAAATCGAAAAGTTAATTTTTTTCATATTAAAACTTTTATACCTTTTTTTTTAACAAAGAATGGTTATGTTTCTTATGCAATTTCGATCAATCCTTTTTTTTTTAACTAAAAATCGAGTCTAGATGACCCATATATCTAGATCGACGAACACTTCAATAAGAGTGATTGGTTTGTTGTCGGTGATTGGGTTTCTTAGCGGTTCACCATATGCAATGGTTGAGATTTGAGACAATGCATTGAATTAGTATAATGGACAAAGTTCCATTAGGTAGCCACCCAAAACTTGTCTTTTTTCAATTTTTAATTTTTTTTGAATGCCTATTCAGATTTTAGATTGTATACATTTTTATGTTGTATGTAGCTTCTGGCCACTTGAGCGTAAGTCCAAAAACAGGAGTGAGCAATGTCATCGATTATCGCTGCAAGGTCACGAAATCACAAACCTATGTTTTTATCTCTCTATATATATATAATGCCATGATGCATCACATGGTGCATTAATCATTCTACGGGATTATAATGGCTCCACATGTACACAACTGTTATAGTAGCCCAAGTTATCAGTTTTCTACTTAAATAAAGACTACAAAATCCACATTGATCCGAATTCAAATAATTGTTGGTATTACGAACGAGAGGGGATGATTATGTCACAAAAGCTGTTACAAGTAAAGTCCTTTTTCTTTTGTTATTACCGGGATCTCAAATCAATGAAATATTGTGAAATTATATTGATATGGATATTCTTCTAATTCAAAACATGTATAGTGTTAATCTCTGTTCTAAAAACGCCTAGGCGGAGGGTGACCGTCCCGATTTGTTCCTAAGCGGTGAATAAATCGGTCAACCGATTTTTTAGAAAAATCAACACTTTATAAGAAAAGTCAACAATTTTTTTTTTAAAAAAAATTGGCCCAATAACTAAATAAAAACACAATTAGGCCCATAAGAAATAAAAATATTTCGGCCAAAAAAAGCATCTCCTTATATTTGTTTTTTCTCTCAATATCAACACAATCTATTTTTTACTTTTCTTTTGTTTTTTTGAATTTAAATGTGATTTGAACTTGTTTTATTTATGTTTTTTTTACTTTAAAAATCAAATTCTTGAAAAATCTATTCATAATTTATAAGTTATCTATATAAATATTTAAAATAAAAAATGGTTCAAAATTAATCACTGATTAATCGGTGATTAATCACCGCTTTTCGGGCTAGGCGCTAGTCGGTGCCCGACCGCCCGCCTAGCGCCTAGCGATTTTTTTAACATTGGTGTTAATCATACAATTTCAATGGCAATTAGACGGACTCTAAGTGTGTTGGATTCTCCGATATTCTAGTTTAATAATTGAAATAATTTTTCCAGTTTTTAGTCCAATGATTAGTTCTTTTTTTGTTGTTTGCATTTTTTGCCAGAATATGATGAAAAAAGGAGTAGCATATGATCATTTATAAAAGATTTGGTTAGTACATTTACAAAGAAAGGAGGTGGAACCACAAGTTTTTCTAGTTTTTTTTATTGCACTCCATTATTGTGTTCATAATGCAAACTTTATCAACTTTATGAATTCTATATTCTCCTTTTTGGTAAACAATTTACAAAACAAAAATGGAAACAATTTAAATGATGAAAAAAATAGTTACAGCGTGAACTCTTTCTCCTCTAGATTCAACTCCCATTATAAACAAAAATCACATCTCTATATTATTATTTTAAAAATTATTTTAAAAATGAACTTTATTTTGTAGGTTAGATGGATATGAATATTTTTGAAAATTAACTTTGTTTTATAAGTTATTACATGAAATATCATTACAAATAAGAAAAGATAATTGAAATAGGAAATGATATAATTGTCTTTTAAAATTATTGATGAGAATACAAAAAACATTTATTTTTCAATAAAGAGGTTATTTACTATTTAGTTTCTTATTTATTATGATATTATTAAATAATAATCAATCCATACATATTCAAAGAAAATATATTTTAGATCTTGCAATATTTTTCACTGTGATTATTATATTTTATTTGAATATATATCAAAACAAAAGTTTGAAAAATATTTTACTAATTTTATAAAGAGTTAGACACGAGAAAATTGATTTTTTAAGAGTTTGTGGACTGATCACAAAAATTATAGTCATTCAGCGGTGCATATTAGAGTTATGTTTTCAAGATTATAGATTTTTGCGGGTTAGACCGAATAATATTTTATTTTATTGCAAAACGGGTTAATTAGATATGTTAGTCTGAGTTGACAGTTCTATATATAATCATTAGTTCGACATATTATAAAATTCAAATAACTTTATTTTTCTTAAATTTCAAAACGATTTTTTTAAAAAATTTATCTTGCGCTATATAAATAGTGCGGATTGAATCCTAGTGCATTTTTTAAAAAGCCTGAATCTGTTTGTGTGTATCGGCTGATTTGTGCTGTCTGGACTTTGAAAAATAAGTTGAACTACATATATACACACAGTAGAGATGTATGTGTGACATGATTGGACATGATCATGTGAATGGATGTAAGCGTTTGTCTTGAGGGAAAGATTGTTGAGACATGTGACTTTTTCTTCTTTCTCTCTATTTTGTTGTTTCTTCTTCTTTTTCCTGGTGAATCACAGACACTAATGCAAAAATGAATCTTTTGAATCCAGTTTTGACTTGTTACTATCTTTGCCGCAAAATGTCAAGCATGTGTTCATCTTTTTTATTATTATTGTTTCACACTAAAAGTCATGCACTTGTGTGTGTGGTGGTCATACATTCTATATTTTACACTTCACACAAGTTTTAAAATATAGAAAAATAAAAGAGGCAAATATGGACAAACATCCTTCATGCCCTGATTTAAATTTGAATTTTCAAATTTATTGAATACATATTGGGCCAAAGTCTAAATACAATCAACTGAGACCGGCCCATATAGAACTATTTATCAAAGATTCAGAAACTACCCAGAAGCTGAGATACTGACATACTTGGGAGTTGTGTGAGAGATTGATTTTCTGTGTTTATAAACTGAGTTTGAAACTGTAATCCGTTTTAGAATTACACTGTCTCTTGAACTGAATCTACTTAAAGAATCGAACTTTTGGAAAGTCTCTAACATGTGCTCAAACAGTTAACCAATTGATCACATATGTCAAAACTCAACTCAAGCAGATTCTGTCTTGATGTAGGGAAGAGACAGATTTCATGATTCTTTGGAGATTGTTTTCCCCTGATGACAAATATAAGACTGTTTCTTTCCTGTGTTATCGACAAATCGATCACTTGAGATGCACAAGAGACATGAGGATTTGAGAAAAGCAGAGAGACAATCAACACTAGATGTTGTTAAAAAAGCAAGCATTTTTACAAAAATAATTCTATTAAAGATCACAATCATCATGGCAAGACACAACCATTGCTCAAAGAACAACATCAAACTGAAACAGAAGGAATTGAATGTTAAAAGTTTATTGCTTTCGTATATCTGTTTCTGTATTTTGAATATCCAAGCGTAATAATTTACAGCGTCTCATAAACAACAAAAGGTTGCACAAACAGGGCATTCACCTAATCAATCAGCACAGAAAAGCTAATAGAAAGGATAAGAAAAGTCAGCAAACTCAATCTGAATGGGAGTAATGGTCATAATAGTCAGTAAACGAGGAAGAAGAACGATCATCATCAGAATCAGAATAATAATAATCACGATGATTATAAAGATTATGATCAAAGGCAAGTCGATCATCATCGTCCGATGAAGGTTGGGATTCGTAGGTATAGGAGTAGAAGGAATCAGAAGGAGGGAGACACATAAAAGTCCATAAACAGAGAACGAAACGACTCAACCGATGCATCGGGTAGCAAAACGCCATGTCCATTAGCTGTTGGGTACTGATCCTCTGCGACGACGGAATCCTCCATATCAGCTGCCACGTGTCGGTGGAGACGTCGGCCACAGCCACAACCGCCGCACTGTTGAACACCATAACCAATCTCTCTCTCTCTCTCGAGGCTGCGTTGAATTAGGCGATGGCTTGTATTGTTTGGTTTGTTTACGAAAACTCTCGGTGAAGACTTTAATTTTCTCTTTGCAAGTTGACTGTTTTTACTTTTCTTTTTTTGCACAGATCAGAAATATATGTTTTGTTATTCAATTTGGACCCAAAGTTATGATCTTTTGCGAAAATCATTCGAAAGTTTGAACCTTTGAGCAACAAAAAAAAAAACAGTTTTTGAGTTTTGACTTTACAATTCTAAATACTTAAAGCCCAAAGTCAAAACCTTTTGACAAGAGCTTATTTTGTGATTTACGATTTTATAAGCCCAACCCATTACTCGTCTTCTATTCAGCAGCACCGGGGAGAGTATCCGTTTGTCCACGCAATAGCCGCAACGAGAAACCTCATGAGGAAGGATGGGAGAACCGCGAAATTCCAAATCTATGATCTATGTTCCCAATATTACTTGATTGATACATGGGCGTTGGCATATTACAGAACAATTTATGTCGTCCTGCATGAGTCTAAGTGGATGGTTCCTGCTGAAATTGAAGAATTGTTCGCCTTACCGCCGTAATACACCAAAAGATCAGGAAGAAATCAGGAAACNAATTTTCTAGTTTTGATTTGGGGTTTTGGGTTTTTCCTTCATTTTTGTTTTAAAATTAATTGTTTATTAAAAATACAAAAAAAAGATGGCATATGAGAATAAATTTTTAGAAAAAGTGGCTTCCCAGCAATTGATCCGAGAGAGAGAGGCACTGACTGAAGCAGCAAATGGTCAAATGAAGGCAAAGAAGATAAGGCCACTGTGAATTTACTCTGAAAACGTTTGCAGAGCCACACACAACAATGGCTTTGCCTCATTCCACGATTGTTTCACATAGCAGTACTCTTCCTTTGTGTAGACCTTCAAAGCTTCGTCTTCTCAGCTCACCTTTCGCTTCTTTGCCATTTCATTTCAGTAAAAATGTCAAGAGATTAGAATCTTCTTATCTTCCACCGTCAGCTGCAGCAGCAGCTTCGTCGTACTTTCCAATCGACGTTGAGTATCTCCGGCGAGAGTTCTCCGGCCATGGAGCCACTTTCGAGGATATCGGTATAAATTTCTCCAATTTTCTGGTCTTCTGAATAGAAAAAGCTTACAACTTTGTTGTGATTAGGTGAGACATGTATTGCCAAATTGAAACTGGACAATGGAAGTTCGGCCAATGTGATGTTGACACGTGGCATGGTAACATCGTACAAAGTCAAAGTCTGGCACGGAGGCAAAGTGGAGCTTCTCCACACATGGGTGGACCAAGAAGAAGAAGTAGTGATAAGAGGAGGTGTTTCATCTGCATTTAGGTCATCATCAGGTTCTGATGGCATCAATGACTGGAGTCTCCATGGGATCACCGGAGATTCAAAGGATTCTGTTCAAGTGGAATTGAGAAGAAGTGACAAGAAGATCAACCAAGAGATTGAAATGAAACAGATTGTAACTCTGAGAGGAGACACACTGAGCATTGAGCTTTGTGTGACAAACAAAGGAAGTTCACCAATCAGGCTTGAAGGTTGTTCACTTGTGAGTTATTTGACAGTGAGCACACCAGAAGCTACATATGCAGTTGGATTGGAAGGTTCAGATTTTGTGGAAACGGCGCCGTTTCTTCCTCGTTTCGGGGCGGTGGATGCAGAGGATAAATCAGGGTTGGGTGGGGAAGAAGAGAGCAATTACAAACAGTTGAATGAAGAGATGAGTAGGATATACTCATGTGCTCCAAGGAGCTTCACTGTTATTGACAGGGTAATACATTATACTATTTCCAATAAAGACAGAAAAAAAAACTTTTAATGAAAATGGTGATTGATTTCCTCAGGGAAGAAGGAACTCAGTGGTAGTGGGAAGAGAAGGATTTGAAGAAGTGTATATGTACAGCCCTGGTTCGAAACTTGAGAGTTACACAAAGTCTGCTTATGTCTGCATTGGACCATCTTCATTGCTAAACCCAATCTCTTTGGATCCTGGTTGTGTTTGGAGAGGTGTGTTACACCTTCACAATCCTAATTCTTAAGGGTTGATTTAATAAGTAAATCTTATAATATTGTACTTCTTTTATTTTTCAAATACATTTAAAGAAAACTTTTAATTCACATAATTCAAAAATGTCTTTTTTTTTTAACATTAGGTGTTTTGCGTGAGCCTAGCGCGAATAGAGAAGTTTCATCAAATACTAACATTATTTAGATTACTAAATTTTGTATTGATAATTAACCAACCACAAATATAATAACAATGTAAGACATATGATAAACAACCAAAAAATGTAAAATTTTAATAACCAATAATATTTATCTATAGAAACTAACGAAAACCGGTAATAATTGTATCAAAACCACAAAGATAATTAAAATAAGACAAAAATTGGTTTATAAAATATTTTGATACACCTCTTTATATACAACGTTCATAGTCTTCTTTTGTGGCTTCGATGTTACCCTAAAAACAACAACATAAAAATGACTATGTGAAGACACCAATCTAGGTAAAAATAAACCAACCTTCTTCTCTTTTATGTTCTCTTATTTTACATTCAATAATTTTCGTCATCTCTTACTTCTCCTTATTCATATCAATCGCACATTTCTCACCATCAAAACATCTTCATCGTTTCAGCCACTGTTCCCTTGTATCTTCCGTGCTTTTCCTCAAGCATTTCAAACAGAGTTTGAAACCAGTTTAGCATTACCATTTTCTCCTCGAGCCATGCTTGTTTGTTTAAATACTCTGTCATTTCAAGTATTCTCGTTATTAACACAAGATTTAAGAGTTAATATTACCAACCCCCAAGCAAATAGATCTGTTCTGAAGTCATGATCAAAGATGTGCCAAAACGCATAATAACGAGACTATCAATTCATTAAGAAGCCTACAAGGGAATAAAAAAAAATTGAAATACATCTTAAAATAAAAAAGCAAGACCAGCATTACCCAAAGACTACACTTATATGTTCGTGAAGACTTTAATTTAATTGTTAAACAGATTAAACAGAAATTAGGAACACTGAAGAGACGAACTAACGGTGATAAAATATCGATCAATAAAATATTCCTGAAGGCTTTAACTCTCTGTAAATTCCTAATTTAGATCTACCTTGGTTCTTCGTCGAAAATCTCCAGCATGATAAGTTTTACACTATAAAGGTTTAGTGTGAAACTTATCTTTATAGTGTGGAAAAAATTAATAAAAATCAAGCCTACAGAAACTAGAAGCTAGATGGAAAAAATTAGATTCTTATGTAGAACTATTTAAATATTTAGAAGATTTTTCTTTTTAATATATTTATTTAGAAGATCAGTGGTGACTTGTGAAGAAGGGGAATATTTCACACGATTTATTAAGTTAGAAACACATTACCACAATTGTTTTACGTCCAAAATTGTTGTGTTTGTTTTGTTTAGATTTTTTTTTATTATTATATAAATTTTGTTTTTAAATCTAAAATTTTAAACTTATGAAATAACTTATAACTAGATTCTCATTCGCGCGCCCGCGCATAGTACTTTTTTATTCATATATTTAATGTAATGTCTTTAGATCATGAAAAACACGGGATCCAAACAATAATCCGGTCCGAATATAGCTCTAAAATCCGAGACTATAAAATCCGGTAAAATCCATAAAAAGTCAGCAAATAACCATGAACCGGACATAATCGTTGACTCAGATGGATCATGATTAAAAAAAAAATTATAGTGCAATCAAATGGCTTCCTTTCTTGTTCTTATTATTGAGTCATTCTGATTTTACAATCTAATCATTTATGTTCTTCTTTCGTTTATGAATAATAATTTATCAACAACAATAATAATTACTTTGTCAGTTTAACATACTTTTTTCAAACATATCTTAGATATTTATTAGTTTTCATATTATAAATAAATAAATAAATATATATATAATTTCACTAATTGTTGATTGCGATCGGATTATATCGAACCAGGTCAATCCACCCGGTGACCCGAAGGACTCTCTCGTTTGTTGTATTAAAATAAATTTTTATAACATAATTTTTTTTATGATTTAAGATAAAATCTGAAAATTTAGAAAAATTTAAACAATTTCGTTTAATATTTTCAAATTAAAAATTTTAAAATCTAATATAATTTAATATTTTTCTAAATTTTTATATTTTCTGTTTTTTATATTGTTTACAAAATAACTTATGTTTGGCAATTTAATATTATTTTTGGAAAAATATTTTGTTAACATTATTTATTTTATAAGTAAATAAAAATCAATCATGAGTAAATCGAACCGAACAATTTCAATCATGATTAAACGGAACCGAATAATTTCAATCATGATTAAACCGAACCATTCCTTTATATATAAGGAGGATCTAATTTTACGAATCAGATCCTACTTTCGTTTCTTCGCTAATCTTTGACCTAATCGGAACTTTTTTTCCTCCTAATAATCTCTCTGATACGATGGCCGATCGATTTCCCGATTCTCCTTCTGAGGAATCTGATACAATGGACAATCGTCCTGGTCTGGCGAACGACTCCACAATATCCATTCCGGCGAACGACTCCACAATCTCCGTTCCGGCGAACGACTCCACAATCTCCGTTCCGGCTAACGACTCCACAATCTCCGTTCCAACGATTCTTGCTGTTCCGGCGAATGACTTTCCGACAAACCAGCCCGGTCCAACAGAAATGGTGATCCGAGACAAAATAAAAAATGTGGCTCATTTTGCAGTTAAACAAAAAAAACTCCTCTTTGCATTTCTAAAAAATACAGCAAATCGGAAAAAAGAATAAAACACTATTTCTGAAAAATAATCTTCTTTACATTTTTTCATATATCGTTCATTTTTTTTCGGTGGTCTTTAGATAGATAATTATGTGACACAAACCAATTGTTTTTTTAGTTACAAAATAATATTTTAAATAAAAACATAGAGTTCAAATTTTGTGCATTATATACTATTAACCTAAAACTAAATATGTGACCCATAAAAACATTAAAAATATGTTGGTCCTATGGTGGTCCTAGGCCATCGCTTAGCTCGCCTGCCTTACGGGACGGGCATGCGGCGAACCCAGAGGTAACATTATAAACCAATGATGATCTTTTAGATGACCAAGATCCAAGATCATTGTTTTAGGAAATTAAGATCGCTGCTACACGATTATTGTAGGAGATAAGAGATGATGATCGGAACGATTCCACAATCTCCGTTCTGGCGAATGACTTTCTGGCGAACCCAGAGGTAACATTATACGCTTCATGGAACCAAGGATGATCTTTTAGAAGATCCAAGATCGCTGCTTTAGGAAATTAAGATCGCTGCTACACGATTATTGTTGGAGATAAGAGATGGTGGTCCCGTTCTGGCGATTCCTGCTGTTCCGACGAACCCAAAGGTAACATTATACGCTTCATGGAACCAAGGATGATCTTTTAGATGACCAAGATCCAAGATCGCTGCTTTAGGAAATTAAAATCGTTGCTACACGATTATTGTAGGAGATAAGAGATGATCTTCGACTGTATGAAGAAATTTTCAAAAAAAAGTAAAGATACACAAAATCAAATCGATTTAGAGAAGGCAGGTGTGAAAAGTAAGTTTTCATTATGTTTGTTTTTGGCCATTTACATACAGTGTTCATTTATATGTTCACTTACATGTTCTTTTCTTTTTATGAACAGTCATAGTCGAAAGCAATGCTTTGAGCGTCCGAGGAAAGTTACAGCCAAATACTCGCACAATTTTTCTTTGGCCCCTACAGGTTTAAAAGTGAGTGCCACATCTACGCATCTAAAAGAGACAGATGGAAAAATCATGACAGCCAACGCTACCAAAATTTGAGAGATTCTTATTACGAAGTTCGGAAGACGAAGCAGCTTGAAATTGGTGGCATCTCTGCGCCTCGTGACAAGTTCTCTTCCTCTTGCAGAGACAGTGAAGATATTTGATACGGGAAAATCGTAAGATCAAAGGTTTGCCAGAAGATGAAATGGCTGCTCTGGAGAGGCAGTTCATGGCTCCAATGTCTACCACAAATGCATCAAAAGATGGTGGAAGAAGAGTTGGGTTTGTGAGCGCAGGAGTCATCTCACAATCGGGTGAGAATGAGGGGAAACCAGTGACAGGTAATGGAGAAGATATCGAGCTTTCAGAAGAGAGTGGTGATGAGTCTGATGGAGAAGACAAAGTAGAGATCGCTCAGAAAGAAGTCCATGCTGCTGTGTTTGGAGGACTGGCCAGAAAGAGAGAGGATGACGGCAAAGAAGCTGAGGAAGGCGGTGAGGATGGTACAGCCAAGAAGCGCTAGAGAGGATGGTACAGCCAAGAAGCGCTAGAGAGGAGATATTGAATGTTAAAAATGGAATGTTTTGCAAGGTGTCCTTTATAGATTCAATTCAAACACCATGGAGCCAATTTTCATAGGAAGATTACTCTGCTTCCTTCAAAAAGAGTATTTGATCCCAATGAGTGGCCATTGTTGTGTGATAGACCAATAAATGGATGCAATGTATATTTCTCTCTGATATTGGGGATCCATGTATTTCCTTGGTGTGATGCTTATGTCTTTCCCGAGTCTGAAACGACATGAAAAAATGAGATCTTTTTTTTTAATATTCTCTGGCTCAAATTGGTTCACTACAATTTGAATGATATTGTTGTAAACCACTATACATGGTATAGACTAAGATTATAGTGGCTCCCACTAAAGTATCCAACTTTCTTCCTTGATGAAAAAGAAAAATCAAAACGCTCTCTCTTCTGAGATCAGAGACAAATAAACAAAGAACAGAACAATCTCTGTGAAGCAATCTCCATGCAGCAATCTTGTCGCAGGTTTGGTCGAAGAAGCGGATTTTTCTCTCTCTCTTATAGACTCGACCACCACAAGAAGAGGTTTATACGAACATTTCAAGGTAGGAAGAGGAAAAAGATCACTCATCATCTGATGGCAAAGTCGGGATTTTCGAGCAGCTTTCTTGCTAGTGAAGTTCCAACATCCTTTTCTCTGGATTACAAAGACTGAGCATTTGGGGATGTCCCAAACAGCAACAGAGGAAGGTGAACATTCTGGTTCGCAAAGGATGTGATGATTCTCGTGGTTGACATTCATTGCCAGCATCCACGCACCTATTGTTAGGTCCTCGTTGTTAAACATCCTGAAACTGCAGTTGCCGACAGGACAAAATTTTACTACGCAAAGAGAAAGAGGACACTATGACATTTTTTGTCGAATTATGAAACAGAACATGCCTGTTATTCTTGAGGGCAACCAAACTTGCTACGACATCAGCAGAGAGAGCATATATCGGGCCATAAGCATGAAAAAAATATTCTTTTCCCATCAGATGAGACAATGGTTCATACCTACGAAATTCCAATTTTGATTCCAAGCAAAATTCAAAAATATATATGAGTTCTCAGTTCGCCTTCTTACCATTTGAGCTTAGGATCTGTGAAAACTGGACCATTTTTCAAGGATCCTAGGTATGTTTGGGAGTGACTACGCTCTTTTGCCAAAAGCAGAGAGAGTCGATCTGTGGAAAAAAACATGAAATAAAACAACAGAAGTTCTTACAAAGGCCAGACTTGTATGCAGCAGAAGTTTTTTAATGGTCATAAGAGATAATCACCTGGCCTCGAGTATATATCATCGTCAGCTTTGACATAGAATTTATAATCAAAAGCTCGTATGCAGCTTTGAAGAAAGTCAAACTATATAACAAAAAAAAAAAACAGTGTTATTCACTGAAAAGGCAAACACAACTAGATCCATCTAAATAGTGAAAGCGTCCAAGAATCAATGTACTAGTCTACAGCAAAAGAAGAACCATGAAGTTGATTATACTGTAATTTCTTGAATCTGGTGAGATGTTGGAGATTAACGTTCACTAATCAGCACCTAATGAGATTCATCTCGATCCAGGAATCAAGATCAATACAAAAATCAAATTCCTCACTGCCTTCACTTCAACCTATGAAGTAAGATCCAGCATAGTAAGAAGTCTTCACCAACCACACAAACTTAAAACTCTCAGATTTGCTAAATTAAAATCCAGATCAAACCAATTTAAGGAATGCAATGATTCCAGAAGAACAATGGCCAAGAGAATCTAAATCAATCAGTATGCAAGACAGATAGTTTATTTTTATCTGGATTGATGGGTCTACAGAATAGTTTTGGCTTTCACTGTAAATTCTCTTTTTTTTTATAAAAAGAGTTTTGTAGCAATCTTTTAATTCTTCATTTCGTCTATGATGCTCACATACCTGACACAACCTCTTTAGAATCTTGAAGATTGAATTGAAATTTAGGAATCAAAGTAGGCAATCAAAATTTTCTGATAGTTGTTTCCATCCAGAAAAGATGATAGCATTCATCCAAATCTTCCTCAAAACAAATAGACCTAATCTAAAATTGTCACAAAGCTGAAAGCCAGAGACTCCAAACTAATCCTGTCAACGAAAAAGGAATTTGAAGTACAAGTCGTAAAGAGAGCATAGAGAAATCACAGGTTACCTGAGAGAGAGAGAGAGATGAAGGATCGACAAGAAAAGTTGACAGAAATAAGATGACCGACCCATTGGAACAGAAAAGAAAACCCAATAGTCACATGATTCTTCCACTTCTGGAAGAATTAAAGTATTTTATCTTTTTCGAAGCTAAAATACTTGATTCCCTATCAGATTTCACATAATCTGCCAAACGAGACGAGCACAAGAGTGAAAGCTTAGCTTCTGACTGTGAATTGTGCAAATTATATAAATCACACTACAATTGAAAACACACACAAAGAAACAACTTATAATATCCCGCAATCTGATTCATTGAGCCAGAGATGATATATAAATAAATAGTTTAAACAAGGACTGAGAATATTGGAATAATTTCAGCCGTAGACAGAAGCAGAATATAAGACTTGAACGCTATATGATGAGTCTGAGAGAGGATCAAGGTTGAAGACAGCACCTGACCACTCAACTTTCCCCCAAAGCTCTCTTCCCGTGCGGCCCTCCAGTGAAATCTCGGCAGACCAAAGCTCCAAACTCCCCTCAACATCTTCAAGCTGCTTGTTCCAGAAGATGACAATGTTCCCAGCAGAGTTGCTGCAGAGTTTGCTGATATCATATTTGACATTGGTGGTGGGCCGACCCCACCGATGTCTCCAACCACAGAGATGTTTGTCTTGCAGCTCTTCCAAACCCTTGACTTCCTTCCAATCCAAATGCCGTGGATCACACCACAGTATCCTCCCGCGAGTACCACGACAGTATAACTCTTTCCCAATGACACACCAGTCGTCTCTGTGCCCTGGCTGGTTAGAGTCTGTTTTGCCAAGCGCTATGCCATGACTTGGCACGATGCAGAAGCTTTGACCATCCTCATCCACCGCAAAAATCACACTCATCCCATGATCATCTATCACCACACTTTGTTGGATATCCGCACCGTAGAAATTCTCCCCGATATCCGCGGAAAAGCAGCACTCCCAAGTTTGAATATTTGGTTCGAATACCTCGACATCCTCTGACCAGTTTGGGCAACCCACCGACCCTCCAAACACGTATATATTCCCGTCTACGAGGCTTGCCGATGCGGAAGCACGAGCTTTCTTCATGGACGGGACGCGGTGCCATGTGTGAGAGAAACAATCGAGGAACCACACATCCCGAGTGCGTTTGCCGTTTTTGAAACCACCGATTACGTAGATCCCATTATCCACCACCACGAAAGAGGATGATTCCGGAGCCTGATACGGATTCGACGGGATCGGGCTCAGCCGACGAAGATTAGGAGTGAGGATGAACCAGCGTGGGGTTGTTTCAGGAACGATGCGTAAGCAGACGTATAAAAAGGACTCGGTGTTACCCATCCGCCATCTCAGTTCGCAGAGCTCAGGGGAAGCCACCAGATAACGGTGGCTCTTGGAGGCCATAGCTAAGGACGCGAGGTCCGATCTCGAGATCTGAGCCAGGCAGCTCACAGCCACCGGATCCGGCAACGACCATAAGCCAGACGACGACGCCTCCTTCGTCTCCCTCCTTTTATTCGGCGGCGGCGCTTCGGAGGCGGTAAAACTGGAAATCGTCAATCCCAATTCACAACTACAACGAGTAATCGCAAATCTTCCTCCTTTCATTGATTCATCGACGGATTCATCCATATTCTTCTTCTGTGAGATTTCCAGAATTTTATAGTTTTTTTTTTCCCCCGAAACTAATAAGGATTAGTGGGAACCGTAATTTCCTTTTTTTTTTTTTTTTTGATAAAAACATATTTTCCATATGTGTCTTGTAATAAGGATTACTACGTGGGATATATTCAGAATATATTTTATGCATTTAATTTATTTCTTTTTTAAATTATTCCAATTGAATATTTTGTTTAGATTTATTGTTAAGATTTGGTTGACAACGATTTAGAGGTCTAAAGCAATTAACAAAATTTTAAGCTTTTGTTTAACAAATTAATTCGAATAAAACAATTTATGATTAGTTTTGACATTTTATTTAATCAGTTGAGTATGTTATAGTATTATATTACGATTTATTTACTTTTCTATATTATTTTAGTACTTTGTCTCCTGAGAGGTTTGTTTACCTCTGTTATATTTCACCGTGTATCACTCTTTGTTAATATTAATAAAAACATATTTTCCATTTGTGTCTTGTAATTAGGATTATTACGTGCGAAACTAAGTAAGGAAATTGAACCAAACCTTGAACGATAACAATAATTTGAAGCTAGAACACACTTGCCTTTGAATCGTTTTCATCAAATATTCCACCAACAATCTCTTCGACCACATCTTCAAGAGAGTTACTATCTGCATGGATAGAAATTAGACTACCTTATATCTAATATATTAAAACAGAGACACTTTTTTGTGTTCAAACAGAAAAAAAATGTATATAAGTCTATTTTTTTCTGGATAACTTTTAATCTTTAAAATTTTGTGGATACCTATCCATGTTTTCAAACAGAATAATTTTGCTCAATTAAAAATTCATTTTTTGGAGATAAAATTTCAAATACAAACCATAATCTTCTAAACCATTGATATCACAAAAGTTTTAATTTTGATTATATTTTATATTTTAATTTAATTTAATTCCGAATTTTTTTTAAAAAAAATATTTTAGATTATTTTAGATTTTCTTAAATATAGGTTAGATTATTTACCAAAAAAATCAGAAAATTAGTTATTATCTTCAAAAATAATAAATCAGATATTAATTTAGATATTATCTTCAAAAATAATAAATCAGATATTTAGATTTAATATAAATATGTGAATTTAAATAATATTCCCATAATAACACAGATGATAAACAAATATGTTACTGTATTTTTTTTTTTTTTTTATCATAATCAATCATTTTAAAAATTCAAATATTCAAAATTAGTAAATATTTATATTATACGGTAATATGATGGGCGGGTTAGGGTTATGTTTTTATAATTGCCATCTTTTACGGGTTTGTTTGTCAAAAGATCCAATATATAGGTTGGATTAAAAAAAATGGGTTAGCATTTTAGCACTCATAAATATATAGATTGATTGTATAGTAATCTAAATTCACATAATAACAAAGTTTACAAAATGGCTAAGAAAATTTGGATAGCTAAAATAATTAATTTTAAAACGCATATGTCATACCATTAATATATATTTCCATACAATATACAAAAACAATAAAAGATATATATAAAAAAATTGTCACTCGCCCTCAATGTGGATTAAAATTTTAACTCGGATGAAAATCATATTAGATTTTAGAAATTTTAAGTTGAAAATATCAAAAAAAAATTGTTTAAATTCCGTTAGATTTTCTGATTCTAACTTAAATCATAAGAAAATTTATGTTATTAAATTTATTTTAATACATTAAATAAATATTTTGAAATCCGACACAGGAAGCAAACCGAAGAGTCATTCGAGCCACCGGGTCCATAGGTCAACACGATTCGATACGGTCCGACTGCAATCAACAATTAATGAAATTATATATATACACGTCACATATATATATATATATATATATATATATATATATATAAACTAACAAATCACTAAGATATCTTTAAAAAAGATATGTCTAACTGACAGTAATTTTTTTTTTTGATAAAGTATTATTCACAAACGGAAGAAGATCATAAAGTGCGAGAATGTAAAATTTGAATGACTCAATAAAAACAATAAAGAAAACCCTCTGATTGAATTATTACAGAACCATGATCCGTCCGGATCAACGATTAATATGTTCAGTTCACGGTTATTTGCTGAGTTTTTACGAATTTTATTGGATTTTATAATATCGGGTTTTAGAACTATAACATGACCGGATTGTTGTTTGGATCTAGATTTTAGAGCTATAACCGGATCGGCTAGTTTGACCAGGATCTGAAAGTATTGCATTAATTCCGCGCCGGCGCGCGGGTGAAAATCTAGTATGATGTTAAATCTTAATTATCTCCATTTATTCTATTTTTTTCTTCTTCTTCTGTTAGCTGTAATTTTATCTATTTCAGGAATCAGGATATTGTTTTTGCCTTTTTGGGGTTAGGTTTGCTAATAAATAAAGATTCTCAGTGTAACTAGTATCCAAAATCTGTTTAGTTTACTTTGTTTTACGATTCCCCTTCAACCATTGTGCCATTTTCATACTAAATTTGAAAATAATATAGAATAATTGCCTAGATTACACCAGAATTATCAATTAGGCTAAAACCCAAAACCCGGTCCGGTCCGACCCGGAACTCATTTTTAAATTAATGAAAACATGACTTCAAAAGTGATTTTGCTTATCCGGTTCTTCTTCTCTCTCTCTTTGTTTTTTTTAGAGCCCAGGAGGAAGGAGACAGTAGTTCCGAGTGTTGTGATTACTATCTTTATCAATGGAGTTTGGATCTTCGATTGGGTCGTGTTTCAAGGCACCAAACCATCCTCTTCTAATCTCGGAAAGCCCTAAGAACAACACCAATTTCACGTTGAACCGGACAAGTAAAAGATTCTCATTTAGAGTCTCTGCTGTTTCCTATAAGGAATTCGCCGAGTCTGCTCTTGAAGTAACCAGCAAGAGGCTCCTTCTTGAGCCTTCAACTCTCCAGGTTTTTTCAGTTACAATTTTTTGTTGTTGATTTATTGCAGAAAACAAGTTTAGTTTAGGGAGGATCATTTGGTTTCTTGCCTGCTTCAATCCTGGAAACACTGTCTCAATTATGGTAAATTGAGTTGAGTTTTCATTAGGACAAACATGGCAAGTGTTGTCCTAATGAAAACCTTCAGGTTTTAGTTTTGTGATCATCATCCAACTGTTTCAGGAAAAGTATAGTAGCATGACAGGATTGGATGGGAAAACCCAACTTCAAATGCTTGCTTTCAAATCTTCAAGGATTAGACTCTTGCGGAGCATGGCCATCGAGAACGACACTATGCAGGTATTAGTATCTGGTGGATATGACCTTCCAAGAACATGTTGCTTTTCTTACCCATTCAATAGTCACTTTTTTGGGTATAATGTGCAGGTTTTTGACTTTGCTGGTTTCATGGAGCCACAGTTTGATACGCCCATATTCTGTGCTAATTTCTTCTCATCTGCCAACATGAACATTGTGGTGTTGTAAGTTATCTTCTAGTTATGCTGGATTTATCAGGTCTGTGCTGTCTAAAGATGTCCAAAAACTTACTGTTTGCTCTTCTTTAGGGACCTAAACCCTTTGCATCAGTTGACTGACCAGACGGATTACCAAGACAAGTATTACAAAAACATTATGTCCACATATCAAAAATATGCTGAGGTGAGCTCAAGACATTACTGTATGAAATAATAATAATGATATAAGACGACTGACCTGAGGTTTCTTTCTTGCAGGTTTTCCCATGGGGAGGAAAATTGACTGGTGAATCCATAAAGTTTTTTTCGCCGTTGGTGATGTGGACCAGGTTTTCTTCTAGCCAAGAAAAGCATGAGGCTTTGTTCTCTGCGTTCCTCGAGTACTATCAGGTATACTCGGGTTTTTTGTGCTAAGTTTTTTACAGGAAACATGACTGAATCTATCATTTTCTTTTACCCTACAGGCATGGCTTGAGATGACAATCCAAGCTACAGAGGAGATGGACCCATCTTCGGTGAGAGCCAATTGTGAAGCACAACACAAATACTTGACATGGCGAGCACAAAAGGTGATTAATTTGCTTTTATCATTTTGCATCTTTGAACAGACACTGTATCTGTATTGTTACATTGGATCTTGTTTGTTGTTGGCAGGATCCGGGACATGGTCTTCTTAGAAAACTAGTTGGTGAAGCAAAGGCAAAGGTATAAAAGATTGATCCCATTAGTGTTTGTGCCCCATTAATCTGTGAAGATGTTGATAAATGATTCGAACAAAACCAGGAGTTGCTGAGAGATTTCCTGTTCAATGGGGTGAATGAGTTGGGTACAAAAACATTCATTGATTACTTTCCAGAGTACCAAACAGAAGATGGAGCTGTGAGTGACAAACGAAGCATTGTTGGGAAGTCTTTTGAAACTCGGCCATGGGATTCAAAGGGACAATTTATTGGCTAACTTGTCATCTAGCTTAATCCATGTTTTATGTGGACAAAGTTCGATTTCACAACATGAAGTGAACTTGGGAAGTGGGGTTAAGACAGAGCAGCATGAAGTGTCTCTCTCAGGTCTATGCTGCTTAGAATTTTTATATGAATACATAGGCATAACCCTTTATGGTATTGGAAACTTGATGTTCTTCTTAGTTACTGCGATAAGTAAAAAGAATTTTTTTTTTTTTTAATTTGTTAAGAATTGTGAACAATGGTGGGGAAACTCCAAGTTTCTTTATTTTTGTTTGGTTTTTGATTAGTTAAGTTAACATCATTCATCATCTGGCATCGCCCTGGGTATTCAGTTCGGTTTCGTGTAGGAATCATTCGGTTCCGAATATTTCGGGTATAGAGGTTTAAGATCCATATAAGTATCAAAATGATTTTGGTTCGGTTCCGGATATTTCGGGTAGAGAGATTTAAAAACCGGAAAATATCCAAAAAATTTCGGATTTTAATCGGTTTCGGATATTTATTATCCGAAAGGTCTAAAATATATCCGAAAATCTATCTGAAACCCGAAAATATATTCGAAAATCCGAAACAGTTTAAGAAAAATATACTCGGAATACTAATAATATACCCGAAAACCTGAAATTATATCCGAAAACCCAAAAATATATCCGAAAATCCGGAAAAAAACTAAAGAAAATAGGGCAATTCTACAAAATAGCACAAAAAAATAAAAGTTCCCAAATTTAGCACCCAAGGGTGAAAATCACAAATATAGCACCAATTTTGACAATATTAGCACAAATTTAATATAAAAATGACTTATAATCATTTCCTAATGGGAAAAAACTAAACCCTAAATTGGAAATAGTGAACCCAAACATAATGTTTAATTCTATTTTAAATTTATTTTTGGTAAATAAGTATTTTAAAATAATTAGTTGTGCTATTTTTGGTATTTTAAATTTAGGGTGCTAGTTTTGAAACAAAAAAATATTTTAACATTATTTTCCAATCAGGTCAACTAAATCGTCAAAATGCACAAATGAAACCATAGACCCTCTGAGTTAAACATTAAACGATGCAATTAGTCGTTCTGTAAAGAGAGAAAGGAACACGACAACCTGAAAACCAAGAAATTTGCTGACCTGATTCCAAAGCCGGTTAACTGAGATAAGTTCATCATCATAAGATGTTTGGTTGATTTGCAACTCTTGGATCTTGGTTTCAACATCGTACAGCTGTTTCTTCTGCAGGTCTAATTGCTGGACCAGTTTCTGGTTCTGGAACTGTAGAACGGTGGCATCAACCTGAAAAAAAAAAAAAAAAAAAAAGTAAACAACATGCAGCAAGAAACTCACTCTTGGTGCAACTATAACGCAACACATTGAACACCAGATTTCAAATATACAACTCATCAATTTCATTAAAGAAACATCCTATCAAACTATTCATTTAAACAGATAAACGAGAAGTCTCAATCGAAAAAAACTTACACTTTTAGCGATGGGATGAGAAGGTGAAGAATTACGGGGCATGGAAGTCGGAGAAACGGAGTCCAGAAGATGAGGCTTCTTCTGCATCGGCTCGTCCGATTCCTGATTCTCCATAACACTCGAAAAACCCTAAATCGAGCTGATCGTTGGTTCAGGCAGAAACTCTAAAGTCTAAAACTATAAACAAAATCTTTGTCTCGTTGACGGAGAATCGCTAAACAGAGTTATACGGACGTCCAGAGACGGAGGAGGTATCGCCGGAGAATCTTCCGAGCTCTCTCTAGTCGACTGATTTGTTTGTTATTTTTTATAGCACTCTCAAATCTCCGTTATATATGTAAGTTTATTTAACATTATTTTTAAATAGAAAAATGAATAAGTTATAAAAATACCAGACCAAAATTATGATATTTACATTCTCTACATGGTGTGACCCGATTTGATCCGAGAGACACGGGTTTGACCCGATTATATCCGAGAATCTCGGTTTTTTTGTTTTCAAACTCCCTAAATTGAATCCCTTTCCCCCATTATTTCCCAAAACCGCAAAACTCGGGAAAACTGAAGAATTCTCCCCAAATTCCCCTCCCCGCATTCCCTTCATTCACTCGACAATGGTGGCTCAAACACGACGGTACAAGAGTAGAAACCCTAATAGCGGCGCAAAGGAGGCGAAAGTGATGGAGAATCCGAAGAAGAAGAATCCCAGTGAAGAAAAGAGGGCGGCGAAGAAGATGAAGATCGGCCCAAAAGAAGTAGGGGATTCGCAGGCGGCGGAGACGGTGGTTCCGATGGCGGTGGAAGGTTCATCTTCGGTTCCGGATATGGTGGTCGAAGCTTCTACTTCGGTGGTTCCTCCGGTGGTCGAAGCTTCTACTCCGGTGGTTCCTTCGGTTCCTCCGGTGGTGAATGCTTCATCTTCGCTTCCTCTGGTGGCCGTTACGAGTGGTGGTACGAATCATGATGAAGAAGAGAAGGAGTCTGAAAAAGAAGAAGAGAGCGGTGAAGAAGACGAAGAAGAAGGAGAGGCAGCAGCCAAAGGCAAGGAGATAGCCAATGACTCGAGTGGAGAATCAACTGAAGCAACTGAATCCGAATATGAATCGGAGAGTGAGGTAAGAAGCAATAGGGAAAACTAGTAGAAATATGGAATAATGTGTAGGGAAAACTAGTAATACTAGGAGAAATATGACAACTAGGGAATACTTGGTAACTCTACTTGGTATATTCGTGATACTTGTGATAAATAGGATAACTGGGGAATACTTAGTAAAACTATAGTAGTATAACTTTGGAAAACTTGGTAAAACTGTAGCTGTAGAACTTGGTATAACTATAGTAGTACAACTAGGAAAACTTGGTAAAACTGTATGGCATAATTCTTCTATAACTGAGTGAAGTTGATTGTTATTTTGCAGATTGAGCAGAGGTTCATGGCACTAAAACCAAAGAGTTTGTACCTCCCTACTAGCAGCTATCAGAATCCTGTGAAGGTAGGGACACAGTGCTATCTCAAAGACGTGTTCAAAACGCTTGACGGCCTGAACCCGCCCCTGACCGATGCTGAGAGGGAATGATTTGTCTCGCATCCTCAGTTCAAACACCTGTTCCACATGCCTAAGGATCATAACCACAAGGTTCAGGGCATGTGGATGCTCGTGTTGCGAACAACCGAGATCCTGAAGAAGAAGGAAGTTTGGTTCGTTGTAAATAGAGTTTATGTGCGTTATGGCCTCAGGGAACACGCGTTGATCTCGGGTTTGAACTGCCAAAACTATCCTCTTGGATATAAGGAAAGGGGTAATATGGATTTCATCACGCGTCATTTCGGTATGGGAGCGGTGAGGCAAGAAGATGTGAAAGCAAAACTTGAAGAAATGGGAGCTTATAATGACAGATTGAAGATGGCTGTGTTGTTCTTCCTTTCGAGTATAGTTTGTGCACAAACAAAGACTGGAGATGGTGCACCCGATGTTTTGGAAGTGTTTAAAAGGGATGTGGATGATCTTGACTATTGTAGGACATTTTCTTGGAATGTATTTGATGCAAGATTGACTGCGGTGGAAGCATCTATGGAAGAGGAGAGAGCGAGGAATGGATAGATGTTGGTTGTTTCTCTCCTTTTTGGTTGTTTGTTGAAATTATTTCTCGGTTATTTGTTGGGTTTGATAAGAAACAAAGCCATTGATAAGATTAGCTAAGCAAACAGGTGCATTAGTCTTGAAAGGAAGTTTTACATAATATGTCTTATACAAAATTGAAAGGAAGTTTTACATAATATGTCTTATACAACATTTTAGATAAAATGTCTTAAACAACTACTTAAATCTCCTTTTGCATTTCTTCAATCTTCTTTTGCATTTCTTCAATCTTCTCGCTCTGCTCTTCAACCTTCCGAATTAGCTTCGAAATCTCTTGCTCGACACCAAAAACCCACAGCTGGCGAAAGTGAAGTCCATCATCCTAACAATGAACATTCAAATAGTTTTACCTAGTTTTACTAGTTATCCATCGAAGAACATTCAAATAGTTTTACCTAGTTTAACTAGTATTACCCAGAAAAACCTAGAAATAAAATTTTACCTTAAATTCGTTGCAGGTGAAGTACCTACTGCCCGGTAAAGTGTCAAAATCATTTCGAAACTTTGGCTGTGTGGAGACATCTTGCTTGATTTGTCCACCACAGGGGCATTTGGTTGGAATCCCATATTGGGCGTCGACAATGAAGCCAAGCATGTCGAAATGCTCCTTCATCCGCTTCATCTCCTTAATGCGCCTCCTCTCCTCCTCGTATGGTTTAACGCAGAAGTTGTCCGTCCAGTGATAGCTACTTTCCTCCATTTCGATTTCAGATTCTCGTGAAGAAAGGAAGAGAAAAGGAGAGAGAAAGAAGAGAGAGAGAGAGGGAGAGGGAGAGTTGCGAGATTTGCTAAATGGGAGGATAATTGGAAAAGGTTGTTTGGAGGAGACAAAAGAAAACTTTGCAAAAAATTTGGATTTTTTATTTTGAAATTTTCGATAAATATGAATTCGGCGCCAAATGAATTTCAAATTTCCCTCTAAAAATTTGGTCATAGTTGTCCAGAGTATACTAGTTGTACGAGTTTGGGTCATAGTTGGTCATAGTTGTACTTTTGCTGGTTTTATGTTTATTTAGTATTACTTACCCTTAAGATATGTATTACTAGTTTGACAGAATAGATAAGTGCTTAGACATATAGTTCTGATTGTTTTATGCAGTCATTTGCGTCAAATCAGTATTTAGGTTAGTAGGTCTTCCTAAACTGGCTATTACTATTGGAAAAAGTTTGAAGTAGTTATAGTAGTTACACCAAAGTTTGAAGTAGTTATATTTTGGCTCCGCAATACATTGCACCGTGTTTTAACATTTGTTAGCCACCTCTACAACCCAAACAAGCCGGCTGAATAATTACGTGCACCTTGTAGATAAAGTATAGTGATACCGAGTTATACATAGTTGTTTCTAACAGAACAACAGAACATAATCAATTTTCAGGACATAAGTAGTTTTACATAATGAAATACCAGTTGTACTGAGTTGTTTTACAGAACAAAAGCTAACAAAAATCACAAGTTCTTATCTCCAAATAAAATCCAGGGTAGTGTTCTTCGACGCCTTTTATTCGGTGTCCTTCGACGACGCATTTCTCCTGCTGATGGAAACCTCGTCACTCTCCTCCTACCCTTTTTTATCTTGCGATCCGGAGGTAGGATTTGCTTCTCTTTGATGTAATCGGGGACAATCCATGCAGACATATCCGGGACAACATAAATGGATCTGTGATAAGCCAATGCCCACAACTCCGTCCAATAATATTTCGAACACAACTCATGGAATTCTATTTGGGTATCACGACAACTAGTTCCACACTAGTTATCGTTCCAGGATTGACCTCTTCTAACACGTACAAATAACTATACAACATCTTGTACCCATCTTCCGTACTACCACGCAAATCACAAATCGCTTGATTTTTCCCACTCAACGCCGTCGAGTATGATATTTCTACACCATATACTTGCTTAACTAGTTCCCTGATGACATTAGGCCTTGGAGTTTCGAGTTTCCCAGGATATTTCTCACTCAAAAAGATGAAACTAGCTGTGATGAACCTCTCCTCTTATCAACGCTTGCACTCTGATCAGCCCGGTTGCATGTGTGCATCTTCATGTACGTTCTAATCGAGAACATATCTGTGTTATCAATCTTTGCTGCTCGTAGACCCTAACTACATCTTCGTATAGAACATTTAACCACCCACCGCGTTCTCTCAGAATGTTTTATAACATAATCAAAAGAGTTAAGAAATGACAATTTATGGACCAACTCTATAACCGCCTTCTTATCTCGGAATTCTTGACCCACACTCACACGAAAACCGTCTTCCCATGGAGCTACAAACTGACTACCTTTAACAACGGGTGCTTCCTCATAATATTCATCACGCATACCCGATGTATCCATACTGTTATCCTCCAATACATCATCATCATCCTCTCTCACCTCCTCTTCTTCATTTGCTTGTCCGTTGTCTACGTACAACATCAAGGCATTAGGTTCTATTTCAACATCACTTTGATGGTCATAGTTCATACCATACGAGCTTTTCCCGCTCTCGACTGTTGCGAGGGCAACTCCGGTCTAGTCATGACCTCCATATTCAAAACAGGTCTACGGTTCTCTTTATCAACGGTCATTACATAACCAGCAAGATCTTCATCATCAGAAATACTCAAATGTTCTTCACATTCAACCACCATAGGAAGTAACTCAATTCCAATCTAACCTTACTTTCATCTAACGCATGCTTCTTGTATAGCCTACCTTCTTCCTTCTCCAAAGTTATCTCCTCTTTCAACACTACACTATAAATGTGCCCCTGACATTTATAATAGATGCAGACGCTGTTGCTCATTCTATCCTGCGAAAACAACACCAAACAACTCAATATATACTTATAGTTGTACCCAGTTTTACACTAGTTGTTCCCATGTATGCTTTAGTTGTCCACAATTATACGCAGTTGTCCTCAGTTATACTAGTTGCACCATTTTTAATTAATAAATGATTATTCTCAGTGATACCAGTTTTACTAGTTATAGTACGTTCGTCAGTTCTACTAGTTGTCCCTAGTTCTCCTCGCGCAGGAACACAAATTTTATTCGATTTCGGGTTCCAATATGCATACAATCCACAACGACTCTACCTCTAAAATGCATTTCTACTCAATTTAAAGTCCCAATCGACCCATAATCATTGGCTAAACAACAATGTGCAAACTCATCAATTGAATCTACCAATCCAATCCCTAAACCCAATGAAGCTCAATGGAGATCGACGGAGAAGCACAAACCTCGCGGAGATCGACGGACTCGCGACGGAGGCAATGACTGCTGGCCGGAGACGCGACGGCAACGACGTCGGAGCTGGATGGATTCCTCCCGCATCGAGTTTTCCGTTTTCTTGTTTTTTTTTTTCCCCAATAGAAACGACGACCAAATTTGTATGGGTATTTGGCTGGGTTTGGATAGGACAAATTTGTCATTTTACACACATTAAAAGAGAGAGGGGTATTGAGATTAACTTGGGGGTATTGAGATTAACTTGGGGGTAGTCATGGTTTTTTTTCTTTCTCATAATGCTATAGGCGAGAGAGAACTCCTTAAACGACGTCGTTAGGTAATTAAAAGGCTTATTTGGGGCTAAACTACATGAATAATAAAAGCCCAACAACGTATTGAAAATGGAGACATTGAAGTTAGCTGGATCCTTACTTAGGGATGAACGAGGACCTCCTTTCGAGTCTTGAAGGAGATGCCGCTGCACTTCTTTGGGCCATGGCATGTGATGCGTAGACAAATATATATTTAAAAAAAAAAAAAAAAAAGGAAACAAGTCATAAAGATGGAATTAATTAAGAAGTCATAAACATGGAACTAATTGCAAATTAACCAATTGATCTAAGTATCTAAATATTTCAATGTCGATTAATCGGGGGCACTATCAGCACTATATATCCGGTCTTGACTCAGTGCTAGCTAGCTAGTTTTGGTTTTGAGAAATCAGCGAGTGGAGGATACTGTAAGACCCGTCCTTCGAGCAACCATTTCTCGGCACGGGCAGAGCGTCGGGCATGACAGAATTTGTCGATGATTGGGCTGGCCCGGACAATCAGTACGTACAGAAAAGTCCGATGTTTTGGAATCCGTCGGACAGGCCCTATCGTCGAGGAATCATGTTCGGATCGTCGGACAAGTTTTGGAAATCGTCGGCATTTTGGGCGTACGGATCACCGAGGATCGCGTACCGCATGACGTGCTGGCAGTACGCTATCACGCGTGATTCGTCGGACGGGCGGATCGTTCGGGTCGAGAGCCGACGCGCGTTCCGCAGAAGGAGCGGACGTGCAGCCGAAAGCTCTATCGCGCGCGATTGGACGTGCGGAAGCGCTAACGCGCGGTGCGGAGGGGACTGCGCGTACGGTCGGGCGATCGGATACGTGCGGGTGTGTGGGGCGCCCGGATACGGACGTGTGGACGTCCGGATACGGACGTGTGGACGTCCGGATACGTCCGAATCGGCGGACCAAAATTTCCCATTTTGGGAATTTTCATACAAGAGTGGATTTTCAGACAAGGTTGGTCCATTTTCAGACATGTTGTGTCGTTAAGACAAGGTTTGTCCAAGTGTGACATTTTTGTCCCGAAAGGACAAGGGACTGTCGAGGATCGTTCGGACATCGATCCTAAATTTTCGGACATGGAGTGATTTTAGGACAAGGACTGTCCTAAAATCTTATCTTGCAACGTTTGGATTAGGTTGGTCCAAATAGAAACAAACCCCAAATACACCGATTAACCGGTCCGAATTTGATTTATGAAATTTTTTATTCGTTTCATTTTCATAGGCACACTTTCTTTCGGATTTGACTCCAATTTTTTTTGACCTTATTCGTTTCATAGGCACACCTTCTTTTATGGAGGACAAAGCTGGAACTAGATTCTAGTCCAAAAGGTGGAGATGTGCGTTTGTTTGTCTTGAACTTAAGCATGGTTGTTGGAGGTGGGCTTAGCACCCCCCAAATAGGCCGAGTCCATTTCAGCAAAAGGCTCCTCCATAAGACCAATCAAAGGTCGGCCAGTTCGGGGGCGCTCCCGGTCTCCCATTACGGGCATACCCCGAGCTCCCATAAATGACCACCGCGCTGGTGTTAATGCCACACAAGGTCGTCAGAGAGGCAACACGTGGGAGTTGACACCAAAGGAGGCCCACCTGCGCTGACACTCTTTGACACCGATGGAGGGAGCGCATCAGGGAACGACACGTATGATTCGACCTCGCGGTGATCGAACCCAACCTGTCTCGTCCGCCGCAAGGGACAAGACGTGCGCCGAGCCAGACGTGTCCCATCTCTGCGACAAGACACCGCGGTGACAAGACATGCGCCGCACGTAGACGAAGCAGAAGCTGACACGTCATCCCGAATTCGCGGAAGGCTGTCCGCCGATTCCCCCTATATATACCCCTTCATTAGCCCTTGTAAACGGGAAGGAAAAAAGAAAGAAAAAGGGCTTGTGACCCGAACTCTCTGATATTCCCTTCAGCTTGAGCAATGTTAGAACACCGAACTGAACTTCTGTCAAGAATCAGTTCGTGAATCTAAAATTCGTTCATCTTTTCAAAGATTAATACATACAAACACGGTCACTGACCTGTTCGTCACCGCGCTAAATCGTTTCGTCCTAATTAACGAAAATCTCGCCTCCTAAACACCCTCATACATCTCCGACATTCTCTAGACGTACCTAGTGATCATTTGGATCAACAATGGTTATGAGTCTAGTTTTAGCTCCCATAACCTTATCGTGGCAACCCTCGACCGATATGATGTATTCACTCGGATAATCTAGTTCGAACTCTGGGTCTGACTGGTATGTTGATGAATAGCGGAATAACTGAAGAATTGTTAGCTGGATAAATTGAATTAAATATTTTTTGTTGAATAATTGTAAAACACTGGAAAAAACTATTTTTAGTAGATTAATCACGTTTTGGTTTTTCTAGTTATATTTTTAACACGTTAGCGGAATCACGTTTTAAAAACATAAAAAACGTAAAACGTGATAAATAATATAAATGGTAAAAATAACGGAATCACGTTTTCAAAACGTCAAAAAGTAAAAAAATTGCATACCATTCAAACCCTATGATTGAGTGCAATATAAATTGGTACTAAGACACTAAAATTCGGCCCACAAAAACAGGTCCAACCCAGAGTAGAATAAACGAGGGATTATACTTATCATTCTAGGAAACCTAGACGCTTAGTCTTTTCAACTAGTGCCACTTAAGATGGCTAATCAGTCTCACAGACTTCTTTATTACTTGTTTTGATAAACTTAATATGTCCTCTCTCTCTCTCTCTCACATACTGTCATCTTTCTGAAGGAAGTATCAAAAAAATAAAATTATTCATCCATGATCCATGTTACGTTTTTTCTATTTACTTGAAATGAAAACTTTGAACTAAAAATGCTTCGATTCTGTATTTTTCACCACAATGAGTTTTTCTAATTCATTTTTCTTGTAATCGAATGGCAGGAAATGAAAAAATTGAGGAAATCTTTCAAAGAGATGACTGAAACTATGAAAAACCTGCATGATTTTTTCCTGTCAAAGGCTGATCTACCGGGGATTTCATTGAAGATATATGTTTCTTTAATAATAACGTATAAGTTTTGGTTACTAGAAATCTCTGTTGCTGACTGACTGAAACTATAAAAAAACTGCAGGAGATGTTACTGACCAAGGCCCCGGATACTTCATCCAAGGTATAAGTTCATCTGTTTGTTTATAGCTGTTGCATTTGTATTACGGGCATACCCCGAGCTCCCATAAATGACCACCGCGCTGGTGTTAATGCCACACAAGGTCGTCAGAGAGGCGACACGTGGGAGTTGACACCAAAGGAGGCCCACCTGCGCTGACACTCTTTGACGCCGATGGAGGGAGCGTATCAGAGAACGACACGTATGATTCGACCTCGCGGTGATCGAACCCAACCTGTCTCGTCCGCCGTAATGGACAAGACGTGCGCCGAGCCAGGCGTGTCCCATCTCTGCGACAAGACACCTCGGTGACAAGACATGCGCCGCACGTAGACGAAGCAGAAGCTGACACGTCATCCCGAATTCGCGGAAGGCTGTCCGCCGATTCCCCCTATATATACCCCTTGATTAGCCCTTGTAAACAGGAAGGAAAAAAGAAAGAAAAAGGGCTTGTGACCCGAACTCTCTGATATTCCCTTAAGCTTGAGCAATGTTAGAACACCGAACTGAACTTCTGTCAAGAATCAGTTCGTGAATCTAAAATTCGTTCATCTTTTCAAAGATTAATACATACAAACACGGTCACTGACCTGTTCGTCACCGCGCTAAATCGTTTCGTCCTAATTAACGAAAATGTCGCCTCCTAAACACCCTCATACATCTCCGACATTCTCTAGACGTACCTAGTGATCATTTGGATCAACAATTGGCGCTCCAGGGAGGGGGGTTTAGAGATTTCTCTATACGCAAAGGACCAACCCAAGTACAGTAATGACGACCCCACTTCCGAAAGTTCTATCATCGGACCAAGCGGCTCCAGCTCAGACGACAACTTCGCCGCCAGCACAGGTAACCAACAGATTGACCCCTCATATCCAGTCCCTCGAAACTCCCGACAGAGAAACCGTGCCGCCTCCAGCGCCAGTAGTCACCGCGCCCGACGACTCCGCGACCCAAAGCACGCCCCGGACCCAGGGAGAGCAACCCGCTCCGCTCGACTTGATGCAAACCCTACTTGCCAAAATAGACGAGTTGGCGCGCACCACCGACCGACGGTTCGCCGTATTAACAACCTCGCCCGACCGGTCAGACAGCGGCGCGCCAGCCATTCGAACCTGAGAACCAGCCTCGCGACCGGATATCGCACACCTCCAGAGGAACCTGTTTGGAGATTCGCCGTCTTCCTCTGAAGGCCCAATCAGGCAGTTTATCCCCACAATAGACGGTTTCCCGAGCAACGAAGCTCACCCCCGCCATACTTACCCGGAACACACCAGGGACTCCGAACTGGAAGCCATGAGAGAGACGATCCGCCAAATGGGGTCCAAGGTCCACCAGGCCACCAGCGCGGCCCCAGAAATAGACCGCGTCTTAAGAGAAACACAGAACACGCCGTTCTCCCACCGGATAGCATCCATCCCACTCCGAAACCTCGGTAAAGTCAAGCTCCCACCGTACGCCGGAAGCACCGACCCGGCCCAATACTTGACAGCGTTCACCATAGCCATGGGACGCGCCCACTTTTCCCTGGTCGAACGCGAGGCCACCCACTGCCAACTCTTCGTAGAAAACCTTTCCGGTCCCGCACTGACTTGGTTTTCCCGGCTAAAAGCGCACTCCGTCGATAGTTTCAGAGATCTATCGGCCGTATTTCTCGAGCACTACTCTATGTTTATCAAACATTCCACGTCCGGCACCGAACTCTGGGCTCTGTATCAAGGGTCAAAGGAGTCGCTCCGGTCCTTCATCGAACGTTTCAAGACTACGGCGTCACAAAGCAGCGTGACGGACGAGTCGGCACTTCCCGCCATGAGAAACGGCCTGCGGGCCGATTCGCCTTTCAAAGACGAGCTAAAACTCAATAGGCCGCGCTCATTAGACGACGCCCTACACCGCGCTGGTCTCTACGTCGAACTCGAGGAGGAAAAGGCGGCTAACTCGAAAGGCCGTATCGCAAATAAAATCTCGGCCCCAAAAGATAAACCCCAGGACGAGTACCAAGAGCCCCGACAACATTACGATGACGAATATCAAAACAGCAAAGGAAAGCGAGTCGCCGCACTCCTTGTCGACGAGCAGCATGCCATGCTGCATATGCATGATCCCGACTCATTCGCCGAGCCTGAGCGAACGAAGCCATGGAACACATGGACGCGAGGTCAGCCTCAACAGGACCACCGACCTGAAAATCCAAAAGATAAGGAGCCCCGACCAGAAGAGCGGTACGACAAGACATCTTTTTGCTATTATCACCAGAGGAAGGGGCACCCGACCTCGAGCTGCCGCGCGCTCCAAGAGGCCCATCTAAGTCAATACCAAAAGGGAGAAATCCGCGTACCGGAGCCACCGAGCCCGCGAATCCGGGATAACGATCGACGTCAGCAGCAAGACCACCGCGGCCGAGAGGATGACGAAGCTAGGCACGATCACCGCGGGCAAAACGATGATCGTCGAAGACAGTCCCCTTCTAGAGGCCGCGAAGAAGCCAGGTCGCCGCCACCAGCGCGAAGGGTGGTTGGAATGATAATGGGAGGACTCCTCTCGTGCAACGACTCAGTCCGGTCTATCAAGCAACACGAGAGGAGAACCAACGTCGCCTTGAAATGGAACTCAACGCCCGAGCTCAACGTACAAGACACGAGCAAAAGGGGGCTCTGTTTCACCAAAACCGATGCAGATGGGGTCCATCAGCCCCACAACGACCCCCTCGTTGTTCAAATGCGCATGGCTGACTGCAACGTCAATCGGGTTCTGGTCGATACGGGAAACTCGGTCGACCTCATCTTCAAAGATACCTTGGCCAGAATGGATCTGCAAGGGGCAACCATCAAACCAGCCGAGATCCCGCTAACAGGCTTCGCCGGAAACACCACCAACGGGAACCATCGAACTACCAGTCTACATTGGACGGGTCACCAAGATCGTCAGATTCGTCGTGTTCGATACCACCCCGATCTATAACGTTATACTTGGAACGCCCTGGCTGCACTCGATGAAAGCAGTCACTTCAACGTATCATCAATGCCTTAAGTTCCCCAATCAGGCAGGGACATATACCCTGCGGAGTAATCAGAAGGTCTCACGCGCTTGTTTCGCGATCGAGCACAAACTACGACACGCGGCACCGACCTGCCTGACCGTCAAGGCGCCGCAATCCAGCGAGCCCGGCAGTCAAGACCTTCCAGGACGAGACCTGATCGAACAAATCAACATCGATCCACACGATAAAACGCGCTGCGTCGGGATCGGGGCAGACCTCGACGGAAATATAAGGAAAGAGTTGATCGAATTCCTAGGACAAAACATCTCCACATTCGCCTGGTCAACAAACGACGTGCTAGGCATCGACCCCGCGATCTGTTGCCACGAACTCAACGTGGACCCGACCTTCATACCAATTAAACAAAAACGGCGAAAGTTAGGCCCCGAGCGCGCACAGGCTGTCAACAACGCCGCACCATGGAAGTCTACATCGACGACATGTTGGTAAAGTCTTTGATAGCCGGCGACCACGTCACGCATCTCCGGTCTTGCTTTCAGACTTTGAACGAATACAACATGAAGCTCAACCCCGCCAAATGCTCATTCGGCGTCACGTCGGGAGAATTCCTCGGGTACATCGTCACTCAGCGCGGAATCGGGGGTAATCCCAAGCAGATCCAGGCCGTCATCGACCTCAAATCCCCGGAAAACACGCGCCAGGTCCAGCGACTCGCCGGAAGGATCGCCGCGCTCAATCGATTCATCTCGCGGTCGACGGACAGATGCTTGCCATTCTACCAATTACTCCGAGCCAACAAGCGCTTCGAATGGAACGATAAGTGCGAAGAGGCCCTCCAGCAGCTGAAGACCTACATCTCCACCCCCNCCCCGTCCTAGCCAAACAAGAAGAGGGCGAAACACTGTATCTTTACATCGCCGTCTCCATGTCAGCAGTCAGCGGAGTACTAGTACGAGAAGACCGGGGTGACCAAAAGCCCATCTTCTACGTCAGCAAATCCCTAGATGTCGCGGAGAGCAGATACCCGACTCTCGAGAAGCTCGCGTTGGCGGTAGTTGTCGCAGCCAGGAAACTCCGACCATACTTTCAATCACACATGATCGTCGTCCTAAGCACTTATCCCCTCAGAACTATCCTCCACAGCCCAAACCGGTCTGGGCGGATAATGAAGTGGGCGGTAGAACTCAGTGAATATGAGATCCAGTATCGGGGACGGACCGCGGCGAAATCCCAAGTCCTGGCCGATTTTCTGGTCGAACTGGCACCCGAGCTGGCAACGACCGAACTCCCCGAACGATGGAGCCTGCACGTCGACGGATCGGCTTCTTGGCACGGCTCCGGCATCGGAATACGCCTCGAGTCCCCGACCAAAGAAATCTTGGAACAGTCCTTCCGCTTAGCCTTCCCAACATCAAACAACGAGGCGGAATACGAGGCTTTAATCGCCGGGCTGCGCTTAGCAAAAGCGATCGGGGTAAAAAAAATCCAAGCCTACTGTGACTCCCAGCTCGTCGCCAACCAACTCAGTGGAGAATACGAGGCCAAAAACGACCGCATGGACGCTTACCTCAAGATAGTTCAAGATCTCGCAGCTGATTTCTCCGAGTTCTCCCTCACAAAGATCCCCCGAGGCGATAATACCTCGGAGGATGCCTTAGCCGCTCTGGCTTCAACGTCGGATCCAACCCAGAAGCACGTGATTCCCGTCGACAACATCGATTTCCCCAGCATCGAACTACCGAAAGGGGCCTACTTAATCAACTCGCAAAACGACGACCTCGACGAGGACCTGCCTCTGCCAGGCGAGGAATTGCCACCGCCACCCCACGAACCCGAGCTGCCCGACTGGCGCGAAGAAATCCTCTTCTACATCGCAGACGGCACTATCCCCGCGGACCGATGGGCAGTCCGACGACTAAAAAAAAATGCGCCAACTACCTCATCACCAACGACAAGCTCTTCTGGTGGAGCACTACGAGGACACTACTAACCTGCCTCCACGGGCAGGACACCATCGACATAATGAGGGAAATGCACGAGGGAGCCGGTGGGAACTATTCCAGCGGCCGAGCTCTCGCTCTTCGAATCCGGAACCAGGGTCACTACTGGCCCACAATGTTTCAGGATTGCGACAAACTATCAGCCCGGTGCGAAAAATACCAACGCCACGGTCCGATTATCCACTCCCCCACCGAGCTGCTTACGACGGCTTCAACACCATACCCATTCATGCGGTGGGCCATGGACATAATTGGACCCCTACCCCGATCTCGCCAGAAGCGTTTCTTCCTAGTCATGATGGACTACTTCACAAAATGGGTCGAGGCATAAGCCTACTCAAAGATCGCGGCCGAGGACGTCCGCAAATTCGTGTGGAAATCTATCATCTGTCGCCACGGTTTGCCTTACGAAATCGTCACGGACAACGGTGCCCAGTTCACGTCAGTCATATTCGAAGACTTCTGCGCAAAATGGAGAATTAGGTTAAGCAAGTCCACCCCGAGGTACCCACAGGGCAACGGACAGGCCGAGGCAACAAACAAAACAATCCTCGACGGCCTTAAAAAACGCCTGGATAACAAAAAGGGTCTCTGGGCCGACGAGCTGGACGGCGTCCTCTGGTCTCATCGTACAACGCCCAGGACGGCGACAAACCGCACACCATTCAGCCTATCCCACAGCATGGAAGCAATGGCCCCCTCCGAGGTCGGTTTTCCTACTTTGCGACGCACTATGCTAACGCAGCACGCGGACATAAACGACAACATTCTATTAAGCGAACTCGACCTCCTGGAGGAACAGCGCGACCAGTCCCTGCTCAGAATCCAGAACTACCAACAACTTGCTTCCAAATACTACAACAAAAAGGTTAGAGGCCGTTTCTTCACCGAGGGCGACCTGGTCCTACGCAAGGTCTACGAAAATACGGCCGAGTTGAATGCAGGAAAGCTCGGTGCCAACTGGGATGGCCCCTACCTCGTTTCCAGAGTCGTCAAACCGGGCGTCTACGAGCTGGTCACAATGAACGGCGACGCAATCCCGCGCTCCTGGAACTTAATTAACCTAAAACGTTATTACTACTGAGCGCCCCGGGCTCTCTCTCTCTCTCTCTCTCTCTACCTTTTGTAACAACAAATCAAACTACGACTTTCTTGATCCCTTCTACTAAAGGGTACGTAGGCAACCTCTAACCAGGGCTCAGCTACCAATCTAATATAAGTTTTTTCGAATACCTCTTCGCAAAAAGGGGGGGAGTAAACGGTCCCCGACCTACATGGTCCCCGGCCTTTCCCTTCGTTAAAACAAAAAAGGGGGGGAGTAAACGGTCCCTGACCTACTTGGTCCCCGGCCTTTCCCTTCGCTAAAACCAAAAAGGGGGGGAGTAAGCGGTCCCCGACATACATGGTCCCCGACCTTTCCCTTCTCTAAAACAAAAAAGGGGGGGAGTAAACGGTGCCCGACCTACTTGGTCCCCGGCCTTTCCCTTCGCTAAAACAAAAAAGGGGGGGAGTAAACGGTCCCCGACCTACATGGTCCCTGGCCTTTCCCTCCGCTAAAACAAAAAAGGAGGGGAGAAAGCGGTCCCCGACCTACATGGTCCCCGGCCTTTCCCTTCGCAAAAAAAAAAAAATAATAATAATAAAAAAAAAAGCAAAAACAAGGGATATCATACGAATTCACATTTTATTTTAGGGCAATCTGCCAGTTACAAAGGGCACCACGGCCCATATAAAAAAAAAACAAAAAAAAAAACAAACTTTACATAGGCCTCCGGCCTACCAATCCTAATCCCCGCCAGCACGGATACCGTCTACATCATCCGGGCTAACCANCCCCCCCCCCCCCCGGAACGGTTGATCTAACTGCTACCCTTCACCACCATCGACCGCTGAGGCCGGGGCCTTGTCCTGAACACCCAGGCCGCCAGACGCAGGGCACGGCGGAGCAGTCACATCCGAGGCAGCCAAGGGCGGTTCCGCAACTGCCGGGGTTGGTCCAGGCAAGATCTGCCCAAGTTGGACATCGGAGGCAGCATCCATGGGAAGCTCCAAGTCTTCCGGGGTCAGGTCGGGGAAGTCGATCCGATCCAGGCCTCGAACATTGCCTCATCCTTCCTCAGCTTCTCGTACCGATAAAACGGTACCACTAGGCTGTCCTCATGCTCCATCCTTTCTAGACATTCGCGCGTGCCGACCACCTGGCTGAGCAACAGATGCGGAACAGAGGCGCGATCCCGGCCAGTTATATGGGCGCGAATTTTTCCCATCTTGGTCGCCCAACTCTGATTCCTAGCCGCCCATTTCTTCCGGACGCGTTTGTCCTCCTTCGCAACGGCCAACTTCGCACGGGCAATATTCCTTTCGAACGACTCGGCCCGAGCCCGGTACGAATCCCTCCCCGCGCACGCCTTCGCGGCCTAGGCCCGGGACGCGTTCGATTCTTCCTCCAAAGCGGCCGATCGCGTCTTCTCCAACTCCAGATCGGCAAGCGCCTGGTCTGCTCTCTGCGACAACAAGCGCGAGTGCTCCAGGGTCGACTCCAGATCAGCAGATCGGGCTTTCTCATCGGCCAAACTCCGTTGGAGCTCGCGGATCCGACTCGTCATGCTTGCCTCGGCTGCCTCCATACGCCGCCTCAGATTTGTATTCAGCTGCTCCTGCTCGCAGAGCCGCTGCTCGTACCGCTCGCTGAGAATGACCACGTTGGACATTGACTGCAACAACAGACAAAACGCTAAGTATGGCAATAACAAAAACCCGACTTACAACACTAGCTAACTCTTACCCGGATTATGGAGCGGGACGCATTCTACAAGGATTTTACAATCCTATATGAGGTATCAATACCCTCTTAACGTGGTAGTATAAGAGGTTATCAATCCATAATTGGGAATATGTGTTAATCACTATGGTTGCAAGGTACTTATGTGATTTAAGCTAAACGAGTGTGGTTTTGCGATTAAGAATCTAAATTAAGCAAGTAAAAGAACTAAGCAAGAAGTGATTCAATTAATAAAAGCGGAACAAGAGATAAGGTTAATGATTAAGAGATGATCTAAGTCCAATTAGTGGTGTTCAATTACTCAAGAAGCTAATCCCTAGGCAATAGATCTCTAATCTAGATTAGTTCTCTTTCAAGCAACTAATCACTATGCTAATTATCAAACCCATTAGCAAATCATCATTTGTGGATTATCAATTAGCAAGCATTAAGAACTATAACAAGATCAACCAAAGATACACCCTAAACAACTAATGTCTTAGGTTAGGAACATAAATCTCTTGTCTAGTTTGGTCTTGGCATTTCATCAAACACTTGGTGTTCATGAAATGCCTAATGATCTAGACCCACTCTTTCAAGCTAGATCTAGCATTAGGGACACTAGACAAGAAGGAATATAAGATTATCTAATCCTAAACACCACTAATCAAACCTTAGATCCCCCTAATCAACCTCATCCCAAGATCCTAAAGACTACTCACTAATCATCATGGGTCTAACAAATCCTAGGAAAGAAGTGTTAAAGCTCATGATCAAGATGATTGAATGATTAGAAAGTAGAAGAAAGATGGATCAAATCAAGAAAACAATACTCAAATTAAAAGGATCAATCTCTTACAAATCACTCCTAGAGAGGTTTTTGCATAGAAAAAGACTTAACCCTCACAAATTAGGTTTTTGGGCTTAAATACTGAATAGAAACGAACCGGGTCGACCCGGAACAAACCGGGTACCGACCCGGTTAAAATGGGTAAAAAGTGCTGGGTATCGATCGATACCCTCGGTATCGATCGATACCTTTTGTATCGGGCTTGTTCTTCAGGGGATACCGAGGTCACTCCTCGGTATCACTGCTCCGTGTTAAGGGCCAATTCCCCCCGGGATTCCTCCTGTGGCAATGCCGAGCTGTGGTACCGAGCAGGAGCATCGGTATTGCCACTCGGTGTCGATCGATACCCTCGGTATCGATCGATGCTGCTTGAGTTGATACCGAGGTCACTCCTCGGTATCATTGCTCCGTGTTAAGGCCATTTCCCCCCGGGTTCTCCCTGCTGCAGTACCGAGCTGTGACACCGAGTAGTGGCATCGGTATTGCCCCTCGGTGTCGATCGATACCAAGTGCCACACCTGGTATCGATCGATGCTCGGTGTGATCTCTGTCTCCTTTCCTCGGGTGACGAATCTCCTCGTTTAACACCTGAAAAGGACTCCAAAACATGCAAGACACTCTAGGACATAGTATGAGAACCCTAAAACTCTAAATGAGACAAAACAAGTATGATATGCAATGAAGATCTAAGTAAATGATCTTAAACCTATATGAAATGCGTTCTAAATACATGTAGAATATGCACATATCAATGCCTCCTTATCAGAAACAATCGGGGCCCCGCCGTTCCCATATTTGGGCTTAGCACCCCCCAAATAGGCAGGGCCCATTTCAGCAAAAGGCTCCTCCATAAGACCAATCAAAGGTCGGCCAGTTCGGGGGCGCTCCCGGCCTCCAATTACGGGCATACCCCGAGCTCCCATAAATGACCACCGCGCTGGTGTTAATGCCACACAAGGTCGTCAGAGAGGCGACACGTGGGAGTTGACACCAAAGGAGGCCCACCTGCGCTGACACTCTTTGACGCCGATGGAGGGAGCGCATCAGGGAACGACACGTATGATTCGACCTCGCGGTGATCGAACCCAACCTGTCTCGTCCGCCGCAAGGGACAAGACGTGCGCCGAGCCAGGCGTGTCCCATCTCTGCGACAAGACACCGCGGTGACAAGATATGCGCCACACGTAGACGAAGCAGAAGCTGACACGTCATCCCGAATTCGCGGAAGGCTGTCCGCCGATTCCCCCTATATATACCCCTTCATTAGCCCTTGTAAACGGGAAGGAAAAAAAGAAAGAAAAAGGGCTTGTGACCCGAACTCTCTGATATTCCCTTCAGCTTGAGCAATGTTAGAACACCGAACTGAACTTCTGTCAAGAATCAGTTCGTGAATCTAAAATTCGTTCATCTTTTCAAAGATTAATACATACAAACACGGTCATTGACCTGTTCGTCACCGCGCTAAATCGTTTCGTCCTAATTAACGAAAATCTCGCCTCCTAAACATCCTCATACATCTCCGACATTCTCTAGACGTACCTAGTGATCATTTGGATCAACAATGGTTATGAGTCTAGTTTTAGCTCCCATAACCTTATCGTGGCAACCCTCGACCGATATGATGTATTCACTCGGATAATCTAGTTCGAACTCTGGGTCTGACTGGTATGTTGATGAATAGCGGAATAACTGAAGAATTGTTAGCTGGATAAATTGAATTAAATATTTTTTGTTGAATAATTGTAAAACACTGGAAAAAACTATTTTTAGTAGATTAATCACGTTTTGGTTTTTCTAGTTATATTTTTAACACGTTAGCGGAATCACGTTTTAAAAACATAAAAAACGTAAAACGTGATAAATAATATAAATGGTAAAAATAACAGAATCACGTTTTCAAAACGTCAAAAGGTAAAAAAGTTGCATACCATTCAAACCCTATGATTGAGTGCAATATAAATTGGTACTAAGACACTAAAATTCGGCCCACAAAAACAGGTCCAGCCCAGAGTAGAATAAACGAGGGATTATACTTATCATTCTAGGAAACCTAGACGCTTAGTCTTTTCAACTCATCTTCTCCATGGGCAAGGAGGGCAAGCGATGTTCCACATCCACCGATGTTGAAGCAGCAGATCATAAGGGCACGAAGCCTTTGCAGAAATGTAAGAAATTTGGGTTTCTTTATTGGTATTTTAACCCATCAACATATAAAATCTGCTTATACAAGGCATATATGTAGATATTTTGGTGAGATTGAACGTTATATGCTAATTTGAACTGTGTTTTTTTTTTCTTTTAGCTGAGAGAGAGCTGCAGACGGATGTACATCCGAAGAAACGCAAGAAGAAATCTGAGAGCAAGGTCAGAAACTTAACAAGTCATCTTTCTCTTAATTAACCCTACTGTTGTATTAATCTTTTCTTAGTCTTGACATAAGTGCCACTTAAGATGGCTAATCAGTTTCACAGACTTCTTTATTACTTGTTTTGATAAACTTAATATGTCCTCTCTCTCTCTCTCACATACTGTCATCTTTCTGAAGGAAGTTTCAAAAAAATAAAATTATTCATCCATGATCCATGTTACGTTTTTTCTATTTACTTGAAATGAAAACTTTGAACTAAAAATGCTTCGATTCTGTATTTTTCACCACAATGAGTTTTTCTAATTCATTTTTCTTGTAATCAAATGGCAGGAAATGAAAAAATTGAGGAAATCTTTCAAAGAGATGACTGAAACTATGAAAAACCTGCAGGATTTTTTCCTGTCAAAGGCTGATCTACCGGGGATTTCATTGAAGATATATGTTTCTTTAATAATAACGTATAAGTTTTGGTTACTAGGAATCTCTGTTGCTGACTGACTGAAACTATAAAAAAACTGCAGGAGATGTTACTGACCAAGGCCCCGGATACTTCATCCAAGGTATAAGTTCATCTGTTTGTTTATAGCTGTTGCATTTGTATTGTAGGCTGAGAAATGATAATACTTTAGCTGATTTAGTTTCTACTGACTTGACTCCAAAGAAATCTGGTTTTTGTCTGTACGTAGGAGGAAGAACCCCTAGAGAAAACAGAGGAATTGGCAACATATATATGAGTGCTGTTTTGAAACTGAAGATGCGGATGGAAACAACGAGTATACTATTTTCGTTAGGGGATTGGATACTTCCCTTTGTAGGGATGATATCATTGAGGAAGCATTTTGAGTCATGTGGATGTGAAGTCACAAGGGTTTTTGTTCCCATAGAGTGTCAAACCGATGCTCCCTTAGGGTTTGCGACTTTTTACTCTCCAATATTTTTTTACTTTAATACCAACCGCAAGATTGACCCTTGTGTTATTCTTTTTACAGATTTGCTTTCATTGATGTGGATGTGAACAAAAGGCCTTAGAACTCGGTAGAGGTAACATGGGAGGATGCAGGCTTTTGGTTGCGATGGCTAGTTATCAACCGGAATACCGTGCGTTCCCTAACTTTAGCGGGTGTGAACATTGTGGTACTTTTCTTTTGGAGCGCCGTTTGAAAAGATTCCTCGCTAGGCCGCGTTTATTAACCAGATGAAACTTTTTTTTTATTTATTTTTAGGGCAGATTTGCTAGAATGACCTAATTATAGCTTTAATTACTAGAATAAATTACAAAAGAACAAACCACCATTACATTTTTTTTTATGAAAGAAGAACAAACAAGAAATAAACTTTAAATCGGTGGTTTGACAACTAGTCCCAAATATTGGCATCAATGAATTGAGGATATGTGTACATCAATAAAAATCCTTCCTCCAAAGGGTTTAACGATGTTTTAGACATGAAGTGACTGCATGTGTTTAAAGACGAACCAAAGCTCTTCGATAGTAAGCCATTCATCAACATAACGTTCAATAAGAGTACCAAGCCTGAAAACATTGATTATGGGTGGATGGAGGTCGTAATTGTCTTAAACATTGACAATCTTGTCACCCATGTTGAAAATATCTAGCAAAAAATCAGTTTGTTCTTAGGTGTTGAAAAAAAAACTGGATCCGTTTTCATGAGATTTGTGTTTAATTTCATAAGATTTTGTCTCCATGATTCTACTCTATGACTCTGTTATTTGATTCTAACCCTAATATGCTCTAGTTTTCCATTGGACACTATTGTGAGGTAGGATTATGCTTTTAATTTATTTTATGTTTTATGAGGCAATCGTTTGACCATTGCTCAAGAAAACTGTTTTTTTCTTCCTAATCCATTTTTGATTATGATTCTTCTTAATGTCACATATTTAAGCCGAACTCTTTTTATAACGAACTTGGTACCATGCACAAATCACTAATATCAATAGCAATAATTCAAAAAAAATTGTACAAAATATACACATGAGCATCATATTGAAAAAATGAATTTCATAAGTTTTGATTATGTTTTTCTTTCTTTTCTTGTTGGCCAATTACAAACCTAACAAGTTGTTTCCATGGAACATACATAATTAACATATCTATTAAGTTCTTTCTTGTAGTACCTAACATTGTCTTATCTTGCAGCTGTGGTGAGTCATAACCAAATTTCTAAAAGAAGTGCTACTATTACATTATAACATAGCATAGCCCACATGACTACGAAATCATCCATCATATCACTACTGTAATAACCAAGATTATAAAATATGTGCTACTCAGGGGGTGACAAATCAAACTCCACGAAGAGAATCCAACCCATACAATCGTTTGGTTTCCATAACCAAAATCTAATCATCCAAACATCACAAAAGCTTAAAAATAGAAGAACAAAAAGAATTTACCTGGGAGTTCAGTGAAACACGGTTTTCAATCCATCTTCTCGGTAGCAGATAATTGCTACTTGGACATTGCAAGAATTACCGAGTTCATCAACAATTTTCTTCAAAATCTACTTAGGCTGAGCTCTATCGAGGACTAGTGCGAAAACAGCATAGACTAAGAAGGACATGGAGATGGAAGAATGTTCGAAGTTGCGGAGGTGGTGTAGGTCCTGCGAAAACCGGATATGAAAACCGCTATCACAAAACCGAACCGACACAGAGGCGAGATATAATCTCTTTCCTTAATTCAATAAATCTCCCGCAGTGTGGCGGT